>JAMJFZ010000230.1:0-100904 GCA_026225945.1 Cricetomys ansorgei
TTGTTCACCAATGAGAAAGATAATCAACACCCCAAACTTCCCCTTTTCCTTATAAAAGAGATAGTCCTGTCCTATTGACCTTACATTTTCTAGCTATTGTAAGGGTTAAGTCAGATAATTTATGTGGAAATATTATGAGGATAGCAAAGCGCTGCACACACACACACATTGTACTGGTATCTCTCAAGTAATGGCTTTTAAGTATTTGATGCTTTGATTACTGAAGTTCTAAATCCAGATTCCTTGGAACTATGCCACCCACACAGTAAGAGAAACTGGATTTAGGGCTAGACTAGAGTTTCCAATCACTGAAAGTATCACATAACCAATATCCAGGGAGGTAAAGCCATATAAAGTCCTAGTCTAGGCTCTAGTTCTAGAGTCTGCTTTTAACTATTGACTTTGGGCAAGTTATTAATTTTTCTGGGACCAGAGAGTCTCATCAGTGGTTAAAGAATGATTTGAGTACAATCAAAGATACTTTGATTCATAAAATCAGAATATAAACAAAATTATTAAAATACAATTTTCCAAGCTATTAATTTATACAACTCTACAATTTTCTATTTCCTTTTAGGAATACAGAATTGGAGCCTAAAAATATAGCCTATTTCTGCCAAATAGACATTTCAAAGATGTGTAAGAGCCCCCCCTCCCACCCCGCTTTTTTAAGGAAAATAACCTTACAGGGATACTTTCTACTTATTAATATTCTCTTCTGGAGACCATTGAGCCCCAAATAAATAATTACCCAAATAGGATTTCATAAAGCACTGTGCAGATTTCTAGTTTGCTACGCAATTCACCTGAACCTGTTCTCTACAAAATGGAAACAAGACCTTTGTCAATGATCCATTAGGTGTTTCAATGACCAATTTAAATCATGGATAGTAAATGTTTTGTCAACTTAAGGAATTGATATATATTTTAAGTTTAGGATTGTAGTTTGTATGACCTTTCTTAGAAGTATTCTCTTTTGAGAGATTAAAATATTTCTGACCTAATTTATTACAGATACTGTACCTATTTTACATACTTTGGATCTGAAATGTCTGGGCCCATTTGTTAAAGGCTTGGTCCCCAACCCATGTCACCGTTGGAAGGTGATGAGACCTTTAAGACCTAAACAAAAAAAACTAGGTCCACAGCAGCATGCCATTGGAGGAGATACCAGGGCCTAGCTCCTTCCTGAATCTTTGCCTTCCGGCGGCTATGGAGTGAGCAGCTGCTTCTGCCTTGTCCTGCCAGGGAGCCATGATGCACCAGCTGGCCACAGGTACTGGCACAAAGGAACCATGGACAGAAGAACTAAAGCAAATCATTTCCTTTACTGACTGGCTTCAGCATTTGCCTCAGTAACAAAAAGCCAACGTTCTCCTGCTTTTCAATGATTGGCTCAACTGTATGCTCAATAAAATGCTGACTCCATGAAAAATATAATCTGCAGAAAATCCAAGCTCTGTGGGCCCAGTTTCTATGTTGTTTATCTCTAAATTCCCAATATCTACCATAGTATAGTAGAAACCCAAGAAGATGAATAAATTTGCCAACCCTTTATTTTCAGCAAAGCTATTCTATTCTCTATGAAAAAGCCTGGGAGGACACAACAGGCTCCAACTCCAAACTTAATTTTAAAACTATGCATTTAAATATTTCAAGACTGATCATCTTTAAAACAGCGGGGTCGTTTATGGTGAAGTTCACGAGAACGGACCACTTAGTGAGGTTGAGACTTGCTTTGGCGACCAATGTATCCACACTGCACTGGATAATGCTCAGCACTGCACAGGTTCTCAAATATATGTTGAGTTTTTTGAGAAATTAAAGAACACACCTGAGGTGTGAGTACCTAGCAAACATGCACGTTCATCATCACCACTGCCTTCATTCTACTCCGGTTGTATGACATTTACTGGTGGTTGGAGGGTGGCCATCTTTGGGAAAGACCTGGATTCAATCTCAACTTCCTCATTTACTGACCCTGAGACGGAGGCCAAGTTGCTTAATCTATTTGGGTTCCTTAGGGTTCCACAAAGAACCTGTGTTCAATTTCCCACGTTGCTGCAACACTGGTGCGTAACAAGACCGCAACTGAGCGAGGAGGGTGAGAATTACAGAGATCGAAACCGCTAACTGAGCATAGAGGGAACTAAGCCGGCGCTTGACAGCTTCCACCAAAGGTGGGCAGTTTCGCTATCGTTGCCAATAAGTCCATGCACCAGCCATGTCTTGTGCAGGTCAGCAAAGGAAAATAAAAAAGAAAAGAAAAACAGGCACAATCCGAGTTACACCCTCCCGCTAACGGTCCCTCCGCCTGTGGCCTCCGGCGGTCGCAAGACTCTGGTTTCCGGCCCTCTGAGGACTACAACTTCCAGCATGCCCTCCGTGGGAAGTCCTTCCCGCTGGATAACTACCAATCCCGTCATGCCATTCGATTCACTAGTAACTCAGATGACAGAGTGGGATAGCCCCGTTGCACGCCGGGAATTATAGTTTAGTAGCCGTCGGCTCGCAGGTGGGCGGGGAATAGCAAGCACATACTCGTCCGCTGAGGTGAATGATTCAAAGAGGGTTAGGAGGGACAGTTCTGCTTGTGAAAGCCCATGACGAAACCTGAACTCTTCTCCAGGGCTGGTAGACCGAGGAGAGTAGGCAGAGCAGGTCCTGACTCCGTCTCTGGCGGCTCGTCAGGCTTCCACCAAGCCCAGGCCCTTGTTGGGGGCGGCCTCGAGGCGCCGGTTGCTGGGGGAGCAGTGACGTCGCGGGGTGAAAGTTGAGGGGCGGTGACGTAGGGCCTGCCCGGGCGGAGGCTGGCGGGTTAGAGACTGGAGGGAGGGAGGAAAGGAGGGAAGGAAGGAAGCTGGGAAGGAGCGAGGTTGCGGGGGGGTGGGGGGGCGCGAGGCGTTTACCTGGGAGGCAGCGGCTGGGGCGCTCATAGCGGCTGCGGCTCCCCCGCACCTGCGGCCATGGATGAAGAGCGCGCCCTCTACATCGTCCGGGCCGGCGAGGCGGGGGCTATCGAGCGGGTTCTGAGAGATTACAGCGACAAGGTAAAGAGCTCTGTCCCCGGGCATTCGCTGTCTCGCCCCCGGGCCCCCTTCGGGGCTTGCACTTTGCATCCTCCCCACCCACCCTACCCCACCCCACATTACGGGGATGCGCATTGCTCTCCCCCGAAAACGTTTCCGGCTTGGGCATGCGTGTTGGTGCCCCCAGCCTTTCCCACTCGTGCATCCTGCGCCTCCCCCGCTCCACTCTAGCGCCCACTCCTCTGATTCCTGGCCCAGCAGCCTGCCCTGTGGTCTTCTTCCTAAGCGTGCAAGTCACACCCCCAGAATCCGTAGATGCGTGTCTGCCCAGTGCCTCCACTCCTTGATGCATAAAATGCACGCGAGGCTTTCTCACCTGTATAATGTGAAAATACATGCTTCTCTGCATAAACACTGCCCTTGACATGCATAAAACATACCAGCAACGATGGCAGTTCTTTATGTACCTATACCATTCTATGGTTTTCCAGGCGTTGATGTCTTATATGTGATCTCCTTTGATCCTCAGAGTGTTTATAGGGTAGATGGTATCATCCTTCCCATTTTATAGATGAGGAAACCGAGGTGCAAAGAACTGAAATCACGCCCAAGGTCATGGACATATGTTGTAAGTGGGTGGAAAATTCAACTTCCTAATAATACCTGTTATTTGTATCGCATTAACAGCTTTCCTATTCATTATCTCATTTACTCTTGACAGCAATCCTGAAAGGTATTATCTGTGTTTTGCAATGGAGACTCTAGATGGGCTAAATAACTAGCCCAAGGTCATTCTTTGGAGCCAGAATCTTCCCACCTAGGTCTTCAAACTAGCCATTTACTATTCTTTCACTTTACACTTTACAGTAAAATGGTATCTTGTGACAAATACCACTTCCTTCTCTGGAGAATCTCTCTCTCCAAGAACCGTTAGCTCTCCCTTTTCCTTCCAGCAATTTCACATGTTTACTTTAATAAGTGAACCCAACACCTTTAGTCTGTTTAGGAAGCTAGACTTATCTATGAGAATGATTGATGATTGTCTTCTGTGAAAACACTCCCAGCGCCAAGTTATACCGTAGCTATAACTGATACCGTATTCCTCATATTTTCCCTTCCTATTTATCAGCCACCTCTGAAAGCAGCATGGCATTGTGCCTCTCGTGATTTCACCTTCCGTTCTGTGCCTACTACTGCACTTTCATATACTTTGTATTAGTGAACTGCCAGTATGCCATTTCTGCCCTTAGTAGAAAATACCTAAAAGAGAGAGAGAGCGAAAGAGAGAGAGAGAGAGTCAAGCTTCTTTTTTCATTCCCCTTTAATCTTCCCAACAACCTTGCGAGTGAAGTGAGGATATTCCTTATTTTACAAATATTAAAATTTAGGGTGATAATGTAGTTCCAGATCCACACACAGCCAATGAAAAATGGAACTGAGATTTGAGACTAGCTGTCCAACTCCAAGTCTAGTGACTTTTTGCTGCACTGCTTTCTTTGGGAGGGTACGTAGACTGTATTCTAGTCACATATTAACCCCTTCACCTTCTGGTACGAGGCATATCAGAAGGTAAATATCTGCCTAATTTAGGAGAAACGCATTTAGTCCATAGGTGTACATACTGCATAGATTGTATTATTTTTAACTTGATTTATTATTTTCCAGAGAAGATATGGGGGAATTACAAGCTGATTTTCAAAAAGTATAATAATTTGGCTTTTGTGTTTATTTAGCACTTAGTATATGCCAAATACCTAGCAGTAATAGGAACTTTCTTCTACAGGGAAAGGAGGAAGAAAAACCTACACTAGAATCTTAGCCCAGCATTCAGTGTTTTGTTGCTAACCTAATTAGGTCCCGTATTTATTTGCTTCCTCCAATTTATCCCTTCCTCTTCATGATCTCCCTTCAGGTTGGTTTCTTATAACTCAAGGCTGTGTCTTGTCAGAGCTTAGCTTCCCCTTTACATATTGGAAGTATGTTCAAGATTGTTAGGGTCATCATCTGTTGTTTAAGGTGATGTCCTGAAGTGCTTCAGGGGATTCCCAAACACCCTTTATGGCCAAGCCAAGCCTGAGAATGTTCTGACTTGGTGTAAATGGGACCAGTTAGCTCTTTTAGGAGAAAACACTGTTTACTATTGGTTATAGTAGGAATAGTAGAGTAGGCTGATTGGAGTGCAAAGAAAATAGGTGAGCTTCATGTTGCATTGCACACTGCACCTCAAAGAGAGGCATGAAACTATGGTAACATGAATAGGAGGGGGTTCTATGGTATCAGTGTTCTGGCAAGAAGAATATAAATCAACTGTCCAGATTTATGGTGTATGGATCTAAAACCCTAAAGAAGTAGATGGATAGCATTCCCTTCAGTTTTCTTATCTTGAAAAATGGATTTGAAAATGTTTACAGTACGAAGTAATTGTGGGGCATTGAGACGTCTAAGCAGAAGAGGAATGAATGATGTAGAGAGAAATTTGTTGTTTGGAAGAGGAGGAAGGTTCTTTATGTTACCTTTCTAATAAGCTGTAGTTGCAAGTATAGAAGGAAGATGGATCTGGCATCAGATAAGCCTTGGTTCTAATCTCAACTCTGCTGTTAATAGCTTCATGACTGTGGATAAGTTATTTCAAGCCTCTGAGTCCCAGTTGCCTAGTCTGTAAAGGAGGGATTAAAACACTATTATTTTTGTTTATCATGTGGATTAGATTCATTGAAATATAATGCTAAACACTAAGCACAGTGTGTCTATGAAGTGTTCCCCATTAAGTTATGAGGAGCTAATAGTCAAGATCCTCCATGAGGTGATCTGGAGCCACACTCCCTTGATCCTCAATTTATAGTCTTATGTGGCCAAGTCCAAGTTGCTTAATTTTGCTGTGCTTTGTATTTCTCTGTAAAAGGAGAAGAGTAGCATGTATATCCTAGGACTTTTGTCAGGATTGAAGGAGTTCTATGTGTAAACCATGCAGAACAGGGCTTGCTGCTGAAGAAGTAGCCTATGGCTCTTTGCTTTCAAAAACAAAGGTAGAAATGAAGCATGAGCCACTGAATTGATGTAAAACAGTAAGAAATTTGGGGACTTTTTTCCCACTCTTTACCTTAGTCTTTGCACCTTTAATGGTATCATTTACTGTGGTATATTTCTTATTGCATTCTGAGCACCAGTACCTATCTGACTCATCAGAATACACCTAATTTTTAGTTGTAATACAGAAATTCACTTCCAAGCATTTTTATTTCATTCACTGACCCTTCTTATCTTAGAGAAACCTCTATCCCAGAAAGAATAAAATTTATTTGTCAAGGGTAAGTTACTTCAGAATAGGAAAATAAATCTTTGAAACAAGAGTGGCTGTTTTTCACTCCTAAGTTTACCTAACATTTATTGAGTGCCTTCTAGGTACTATGTATTTTCCTAAGAATTTACATATATAATCCCCATATATTAAAAGTTATAAGACAGATGGAAGTACTTTCATATTTCTTTAAATAGGAGATCAAGGTTCAGAAAGATATGTGATTACATACAGGGTAAAGAGCACATGGCTAGGAAGAGGCAGATGGGGTCTTTAGATTCCTTACCCATAATATGTTTTGCAGGGCTGTGTTGCCTTTCCCTTGTTGACTCTCTGCTTTTCAACAAAGGAAAGTTTTATTTTATTTTAAGTAGTATGCTACTTTCTTTGCAACTATTGAGCCCTGAGCACTCAGCTGTTCATTTTGAGATGTATTGCTATAGTTTAGACTATCCAAGCTCTTGGTCTTCCTTCAGGGTCTCTTCTGAAAACAGGTTTTGTAGAGAGGTTGTTTGCCATCATCCTCCTCATTGTCACGGGCCCTGGGGTACATTGTAACACTGTGATTTTTGTTGTTGCTGTTTTGTTTTGTTTTTGAGATAGGGTATCTTTGTGTAGCCCTGGCTGTCCTGGTACTCTCCCTGTAGATCAGGCTGGCCTCAAACTCAGAGATCTGCCTGCCTCTGCCTCCTACCTCCTGGCAACATTGTAGTTTTTTGAATCACATGAGTTTGGAGTGGTACTAGACATTAGGAAGGTCTTGCATGTGGTAAGAATGTGCTCTGCTGCTGAGCTGAAAGAATCATACCTGTTACTTAATAGGTGAAGAAACTGACTTGATTAACTATGACTATAAATCCAGAGATGGTGTGGCAAGCCATAGAGGCCACCTGGGCATGTCCCACAGCCATCTCCAGCAGGACTCCATTTTGGAAGTATGGCAAGTTTATAGTCAGATGAGTGTGACTTAAATAGGTCTCCAAGAGTTAGTTTCAGGAAAGGAAGACTGCTGATCTCTCTGAACTTGTCATTTTTGTGCTAGAACAGTGGATTTGTGACCCCTTTGGAGGTCAGATGACCCTTTCACAGGAGTTGCCTAAGACCATCTGCAAATCAGGTATTTACATTATGATTCATAACAGCAGCAAAATTACAGTTATGAAGTAACAACAAAAATAATTTTATGGTTGGGGATCACCACAACATGAGGAACTGTTTTGAACAGGATGTTAGGAAGGTTGAGAACCACTGTGATAGACAAGAGTGATAGAAAACTAACGTGGAAACAGTTCTAGAAAAGCAGCTTCTGTGTTTGAATGGGTGATTTAAGTATTCTGGACCGCGAAGAAGACGTTTTGCTTTCCATTTTTTAGGCTGAGCTTTGACTTTGTGCTTGATCTAGGTTTTGCATGGGGATATCCTTGTTAGACTTTGTTCTTGTTCTTGTTTCCAGATCGTTTTACAGTCTGTTTTGACATCTAAAAGTAGTCTTTGAGTGTATCTGTAGACATCAATGAACTAACTTTGAATTCTGTAATAGGTCAGTGCTTAGCTAGAAACCATGCCATTAACAACAGTAGTGACCCTTTAATGAATATCTACCATGTGCAAGATGCTAGCCATAATCTATAAAAATTCAAGGAAAACCTATGGATTGTAAAGTGAAGCCTGACCAGTGACCACTTAGTGAGCAATAGGACTGGACTCAAACTTGAGGTTTTCTGATGCCTGAGTTTTGGGGGGCCTCTCATAGGTGATAAAACCTGCAGTCATGAGTCTGGTGTGTCACTGAGAAGTTCTAGCTTGTTTGGTCCTTGTGTTGAACAGTGGTGTTACTCTGTGATTTATATTTGACTTGCTCCTGTTCTGGAAGTTAAGTGTCTAGCAAGCTGCTGTTAGCTGGCTGACAGCTCTAGAGAGGCACTTGCACTTAGATGCTAATTTTCTTCCCAGCCTTTGAGCTTTACAAAGGGGAGTAAGGCAGTGAGATTGAAAAGTTCAAGCCCAGCCTGGGACACTCAAAAAGCCCTGTCTCAAAAAATTAAAAATATTTTAAAAGTATTGGCAGGAGTAAGGCAAGAAAGTATGTTAGATCTGATCTGAATTGGATAAACGAAGCTAGCCATATAGAGTCCAGCATCTGTGGGGTACAAATGATCCGTGAGGGTTGAGTTTTTAGATAGCTTGGTATAATAAAGAGTTTCTAGTCGGCCACACCCCCCACCCATGCTAGTATATTTTCTAAATTAAGCTCTCATGCTGGCCAGATGGGGCTTTTGAAAACTTTTATTACTTTTTTAAAATGCTGCTTTTTATATTATCTTAATTCATTATTTAAAATTATTAATATTATTTTATGATCAGATTTGCAGTAAAAAGTGAAAAATTAGTTCTTAGTACTACTCTAAATTCTCACCTAAAAAGACTAATTCTATGTAGGAAATACTTAGATGTTATTTTTGTAACTTACTGAGTATATTTCCAAAAGAGAATTAACTTTTTTCCTGTCCTCTCCTTTTATAAAGTCCCAAAAACATTGAGGAGAAGTGTTTTACCAGGTGGATATGATGTGTTCAGTGTTGTGACAGATGCGTTTTCTCAGAGTTGTACATTCGGCATGCCTCTTCTACAAAACATGGCTGTGAATATGTTTACATGCGTAATTTTTCTGTAATTCTGCACAACTTCATTAAAATAAATTCATAAGAGTAGGAGTTCTGGGTCAAAGGGGCTAAATAATTTTATGGCACTGGAGTGTGTTGCCAAATCACATTTCCTTTAAAGGTTGTGTCAAATTGTCCTGCTCCAGGCTGTGGAGCTGGCTTGTGATGTCTGCTCTTCACATAGCTTTCTGCCTTCAGTCTTGCTCTCCTTGAGCTGGCCTATGAGCTACTGCCCAAAATATCCTTCCAGTGTTTATACTCCATTCTAGTCTTCTGTAGCCTGTTGCCATCTCAGATGTAAAGTTTTAAATCTGTGCCCTTCTCTCTCACATCACCTGTTCGAGTAGCCTCCCTGAGGTTTTCTTAAATGACCCTTATCTCTTAATCTCTTGTTCTACAGCTTAGCTTCCCTTTAACCATTTCTTACACCCAAAACTACCTCCCTCCCAACATTCCTTAGCTCGTTCTGTTTCACAAATGTTTCTGCAAAGCTGCAAAGCAGAACTACCAAAATAATGGCTGCCTTTCACTCTTAATGTACTTTGTTGTGGGCTTTCAGTCCTGTTGGTCAGCACAGGCGGTGAGATAAATAGGAAAAGTAGTAGAGAACTCAGAGGAGTGGCTTGTTGCTTTGCCTTAGAAAAAGTGCAGGTGGGATTCAGGAGAGCACTTGCTTCTGGCTAAAATGTGAGAGAATCTTAATTCTGTGCTCTTGGTCTTGTGACCACTACTCCTTATGCAAACAAGCCAGTTATTCTATCCATTCTTCTCTGTCTCTGCTTTAAAATGCAAAGTACAGTACGGCCAGTCATTTCAGGGAAACCATGACATTCTCTTCCCTTCCAGTTAATTTTTCCTTAATATCATTAGCAGCAGCAGCAGCAGCAGCAGCAGCAGCAGCAGCAGCAGCAGCAGCATCCTAATATATACTGTTTACTGCTTGCTAGGCATTGGAAGTTGTTTTATGTGCCACAGCTATCTGAACCCTCACAATCACCCTCTGAGCTAAATACTACTTCATTTTCACAAGAGGAGCCAAGGTACAGTTTACTTGCGTGAAGTCACAGCTAGTAAGTAAGGGAGCTTCTTATCCAAAATATTGTCTTTCTCTGCAGAACTCTGATGATTTCTTACAGAATGTAAAAAAGAAACCCAGCACACTGAAGGCCTTTCCAAGTCTCTGTCCAGTATCTGTTTCCATTCTCATCTTCTTCCATGTACTCATTCCCTAATATGAGTCCTATGTTCCAGTCTCACAGAGCTGCTAGCTTCATGAATATATTACATAGGTTCACACATCTACAGTAAACTCCTTATTATCCCTCAAAGTCCAGCTCAGATGTCCAGTGCCTTGTGCTAAGCATCCCACCTCTTCTTGTGTAGTTGCTGTCTTAATTCTCTTTTCCCTTTGTATTTTTGCCAGTCTTTTCATGTGGCTTTTATTTATGTACATGTCTGTCTCACCTTAATAAGAATATTGAGACAAGAAAGCAACATTTTATAAGAAATTAGTTTATGTGTTTTACTTAAAATTTTACAAATTCATGTATTAAAATGACAATGTTTCCTTTTTTCCCCTTCAGCATAGGGCTACTTTCAAATTTGAATCAACAGATGAAGATAAAAGAAAGGTAAGGTTTGATGTGTGTGTGTTTGTGTGTATGTATGTTTGTGCATGCACACACCACGCACTACTTCTGGACTTGTTTTCCTTCGATGGTTGTTGATTAGTTTTTGATGTCACTTCAGTTGGTTTTTCAGGAATCCAGAGAAGAAAGAGACTGACAGGTTAAGATGGTTCACATACAACTCCCTCCTGCTTCATACCCACAGAACTCTGGGCTTACATAAATAGGGAGAGGTTCGGATGGGACTGTCACTAGGTTCTCTTACTGCTGAACAGTTGCCCTTTTTGGTAGCAGAATTCCAGGTTGTACAAAATGCCAGGCTAATGTAAAGCTTGGCTATAATGGGCTGAGTTTAAGGAAAGCAGCTTTTTCTGCTGCTGTCCCTCAACCACATCTTTTCAGCACTATACTTATTTATGTTGTTGCAGGTGTCTAGGTCACTAGCTTCATAGTCACAGAGGAAAATGGAATCAAGAGACTCACACATAAAGGAGTTACTACAAGAGAGGGTGCATCAGAAGTGTGACTATTTAATGTATGCTTGCCTGTTGGCTCTGCCTGTGGTGGCCTTACTTGGTGGGTGAAAGCATGTTAATGAGGATAAACCGGTCCTGCCCTTTTGTTTTTCTGGGTTCCATACCTCTGTTTCAGCCTCACAGATTCCAGGATCATGTAAGACTATGGCTAATCCAGCATCTCTTGCTGCTGGAAGGAGTGGCTTAGAGGCAGGTAGTGGATTGATAACCTTACATATGCCCCCTTACCTCTCTACATCCAGTAACTGTGCCTGATTCTCTTTACCTCCCAAGATTGATTCTCCTAATTCAAACTTTTACCGGGATTACTACATTAGTTTTGTTTGTTTTAAAATTTATTTTAATTAATTAATTACTTAAAAATTTTTTTCAAGACAGGATTTCTCTGTGTAGCTCTGGCTATCCTGGTACTTACTCTGTAGACCAGGCTGGCCTTGAATTCAGAGATACACCTGAATTTTTTTCTTTTATTTTTTCTTCTTTTTTTCTTAACTTTTTAAAAGTAATTTTATTTAATTTTATGTGTGTTGGGGTGAGGGTGTCAGATCTCCTGGGACTGGAGTTACAGACAGATGCGAGCTGTCATGTGGGTGCTGGGAATTGAACCTGGGTCCTCTGGAAGAGCAGCCAGTGCTCTTAATAGCTGAACCATCTCTCCAGACCCTGCCTTTGCCTCTTGAGTGCTGGGATTAAAGGTGTGTGCCACCACTGCCTGGCACTACATTAGTTCTTGAGCTGTCCTTTCATTTTCTAGTGACATGTGGTTCCAGTTGATTATCCATACTCTAAGACAGTAATCTGGCCATGCCATCCTTAGCCTTAAAACTATCCAGTGACTTCTTATGCTGACAGAGTGACATACTAGTATCAGCGATCTGATCTCTGCATGTTTTTGTAGTCTTTTTTAAGATTTTTGTTTCTCTTGTGTTTTATGTTCTAGAAGTATTAAATGTTCACAGTTACACACACTCTTTATTTCTTTCCTCCTATCTTTCTAACTTACCTCTTTACCTTTTATCTGTTACTTTCTCTCTGTGATAGACCCTGAGGACTCCTTGATGATAGCAGTCCTTTTTATCCATCACATCTTTTTGTCTGTCAGATCTACAGTGCTGAGTACATAATGAACACCCAGTAAGTCTGTTAAAAGAATCCTATGGAGTGTAAAGAAGACTTACTTTTGGATTTGGACATTATAAATAAGACAAATAAGACCTTGTGGAGTAGAGATTTATTGAACGAATATGCTTTTTGGGTAATTTCTAAGAGTGGCCTTCTTAGGAACAGTCCCTTACCTAACAAGTTATAAGTTAGGGAATGGGCACAAAGCATATGTACATCTGTAGACGATCTTCAGGAAATAAGTACTCATTTGAAATGGCACAATACCTGTGGAAAGAAACTGGTAGTTGGCTATTAAAATTAAATGTCTTTTGCACTTTGACCGAAGTATGTCACTTTTGGAGATCTGTTTTATGTTAAGATTGAATCCAGGTGAACAGAATTTTTTTATTAAAATATACATAAATAGCAAAAAGTTGGAAGCACGTAGTTAGGGGATATTGGGAAGAAACAATGGCACACTGACATAATAGACTAGTGTGAGGTAGTAAAGAGAGAAATTCCATTATGTGCTATTGAAAAAAAAGGAAGGAATTAAAACACAACATACTGAATGACAGACTCATGATAGAAATTCAAGCTAGGAAGGAAGCTACTTATGTATTTGATTGGGAGAACTCATCCTACATTTGTAAAATTTATGTTATATTAGGGGTCAAACCTTCAGAATCTTTGGTAGTGCTTTTACTCATCGTCAGTCAGTAAAGCATTTGCGTCACAATCAAGTTCACTCCATAGAACCAATGGAAAAAATGCCAGGCACAGTGACACATGTTTGTAAACTCTCACTGGAAAGAGAATACTGGAGAATCCCTGGAAAAACACACACACACACACACACACACACACACACACGTGCGTGAGAGAGACTGGAGGTTCCCTGGAAACGGATATACACACATCTGCACATACATGCATGCATATACATCTGTGCATAAAAAGCCAAATACAGATACTTTATCCCACATATATATATTAGTTGAGAGGGGAATTTTTCTATGTTAATTATACTTGTTTTTTTTCTGTAGTGTAGTAGAAAAACCTGACATTTTCTAACCATTCTCCCCACTTACTGTCTACAAGAGTTTGATTCCAGCAACAATTCTCTGATACACACACAACCCCCCAGATACTCAAGTTGCTTGTATTCCTAGTATTTGCATATAAGTGCACATCCTCCCACATGCTTTAAATCACCACTAGATTCCTTAAAATGCCTGCTGTGATGTGAATGCTTTGTAAAGTTGTTACACAGTATTGTTAAGTAATGCTGAAAAAGTCCCTGTATGTTCAGTGGAGATGCAGTTTTTTCCTAACACTTTTGATCCACAGGTTGTTTGAATCCATTGGTGTGGAGATTGCCCTCTGCTACTTTTAGATCTCTGGAGAGAGTAACTTCTGGGCTAGTGTTTATTTCAGTTTGTGTGTAGGTTTCTGCTTCCTGGGAGGTCTGTTACAAACAAGTGTCTTTAGGGACCTTGCTAGGTAATCTTCATTAATGGGAAAACATTAGCAAACAAATCCATTTCAGTCTCCAATGGTTAAAACTATTAGTGACTCTTTGATTCCTGTGGTGCCTTTCAGACACATAGGGAAACTGTGGGACAGCTCCTATGCTAACAGCATTAGAAGTTCTCTGTGGAAGCAGAATAGTAGGCACTTACCTACATTGAGCACAATGTGAAAAAGAAGGAATCAGATTTACCGTACAATTTATTTTGCTGTCCTTTTACTGTCCTAAATGTGCTTCTAGAGCCTTCTGTCAGCTACTTGGTAACAAAAATTCAAGAACCCCCCCCCCCAATAAAGTACAATGCTGAGCTAAAACAACCAAAAATCATCCCATCTTTCTTATGTATCTTATACTGTGTTTCATGCGTGCGCATGTGCACGCACGCGAGCGTGCACACACACAGACACACACACATATATGACAACTTTGTGACACATAGAACAACCTAGGAGAGTCTAAGGGGCAGTGCCCTTCATAACAAAACTTCATTATATTGACTTTCTGCAAGTGTTGATAGATGCCATGATGTTCAATTTTATAAAGGTTTGCTTCTCCCCACTATTGCCGTTAAGTGTGATGAGAATATCACAGTGAGAAAACCGAGGTTTATGTTCACACTGCTGAAATGTGGTGAAGCCTCACGTAGAAAGGATCTCTGTTATGTGTAGTTCTTCAGTGCTCACTGCTCTGGAGCTCTGTCTCATTACCTTTTGAAGTATATTTTGGAATACTTGGAATTATGACCTGATACCGTGTTTTACCTCTTATTTTATCACTGCTGAGACACCATTTAAGCATCAGGCTTAAGTTGGAAGCTAGCAAAGGAAATCAGAAAGTGGGAATGTGTATGTTTATCATAAGGAATAAAGTCAGATGGAATTCTAATGTTTGCGCATATGATGCAAATTGTGACAGGTGTATGTGAATCACTGCATATTTGGATAGAAGCACCTGCACTTGCTTTACATCCTTCACCTAAAATGATGGACTGTGATCATCTGTCAGCACATAAACAAATGTATCATGCAAATATGTGGGATGTGGGAATTGAAACGATGAATAATCTGAAAACTCACTTGTTGAGACAGTGAAAACTCTTACTTTGGTTTTTAACACAAATGTCCTTAAAAAATTAGTAAAGAGTATTTCAATAAAAGTTGAAAAAGATATGTCATAAAAATAAATAGAGCTGGATGGGATACAGTTTGCCTAGCACGTGTTTGGCTCTGGGTTCAATCTGGGAGTGGGAAGAGGAGTAAAATGTTTGAAGCTCCTTGACCTGTAACTAACAATATAGTCTTATCAACTGTGGACAAGCTTCCGTTGATTAACTGTATCATTTTCCTCAAAAGAATGAGCATTAACATACCTAAAGTTGAAGAATATTTCATAACTGCACACTCATTTCTGTTAAGCTGTAATAGTAGCTGAGTTGAAATTGTGAGCTCTCATGGGCACAAGAAGTCTGGATTACTTATCTTGTATTCTCAGCTCCCACCACTGCGTGCAGTACAGAATACAATAATGTCAGTAAGATGAAGGAAAGAAACATGGAGGTTGATTGGAGGCCAGAATTCCTGTGATGAGAGCACAGTGTGTGGTTTTCTGTTTTATATTCTTTTAGTTATACATCAGAATGGCAAAATACAACTCACAGTGTTGTTCACTGAGGAAGTGTATTTGAAGAATGATCACAGCTATGCAAGTCTAATAAAAACTACATAGAAAAGTGCAACAAGAAATCCACTAAATGTTGCTACTTGAATATTATTGCTGTGGAGTAGACTATTTTTTAATAAACTTCTGTATTATAATAGATTGTACTGATTTAAGAACACAACACAGTATAATATAAAATAGTATTTTAGAATAGTGTGATTGAGGGCATAAGCATAAAGCAATGCTTTTTTAAAAATTGTGTATTTTCTCTTAAAATTGAGCTTTCTTGATTACCTTATTAAATTAGAATACTGTTACTCAAAAGCCAGTATATACAGTGAAATACATGTATATGAATACAAAAGTCCACTTTGTTGTTTCAGATATTTTTGTTTTTATGTTTTCCCTTTAGACTTAGATCTGCCCAACTTAGAACACCCCTCACCCACACGTACTTCCTCAGGAGTCTTGTTCCCAGGACATGGATCAGGCTCAGGTTCCTGAGTTGGCTGCTGGCCTGTGGTACTTGATTTGGTGCTGCCTCAGTTACAGATGCACAGACGCCAGTGATCGTCACTGTCGATGATAGAAAATGAATGACAAATGTGTGTATTACTGTCCTCCAAGGAAAATGTACCAAGAGTTATTAGTACTTGACTGTGAATCCACTTTTAAGAATAGCCTGAGGCATGACTGCTTGTTCTAAAAGCCTTTGGCTCTTACTCTGGTCAGCTGAAATTGTCAAACTCTAATTTTTACTTGAAAGAAAACACTTAATATGTCTTGCAGATTAGAATCAAAATTTATTTGGTGCCTTTACTTAAGGGAACACATAGGAACACAGATAGTATCCACTCTGAAACATCTCTTCAAAGATAATTTTCAGGATGGAGACAGAGATAGTTATAGAATGCTTTCTAGGGCACAGGCAAGGCTCTCAGTGCCACCCTCCTTCCCTGCCTGCCTGCCTCCCTCCATCCATCCTTCCCTGCCTCCCTCCATCCATCCTTCCCTGCCTCCCTCCCTCCTTCCCCCCTTCCCTGCCTTCCTCCCTCCCTGTCTCTCTCTGCCTCTCTCTGTCTGTCTCTCTCATAGTTCAGCTGTAGACTGCTTTCTAACATATCCAAGGTTTTTTGGTGCCTTCCCCACTACAGATGGTAAATTTAAACTTTTATATCTCATTAAAACATGTTCACACAATACCAAATACACAGCACACTTCAACTTTTTGTTTTTAAGGCTCTTACCTAGCAAAAATCTAGTATAGATCTTGACTTTTAGGCAGAATGAATGCTTAGCAGTAGTTCAAATCAAACAAATATGGGTTTTATTCCAAACTGTACCTTTCACCATAAATGTTTTGTCAAGGAATCATGAGGTCAATCTAGGGAAAATGATAGAAAAGCTCTTCTTCATTTAGGGTCTGTTTGTGATTCAAAAAAAAAAAATTGTGTGTATGTGTGTACATGCACACACACTTATGCCCATTTTTGCCCATTTATGTACATGAGAATGGACGTGATCACTGTACATATGGAGATTAGAGACAACTTTTCGAGATGTGAGGCGTGGGTCTCTCATCTAGCCCCATTCATAGTGTGGAGGCTGCACTGCTTACCTTGTTAGGGAACGTGACAGCTTTTAGCCGACCCTCCTGTCTCTGCCTCTCACCTCTCCATAGGATGCTTGGCTTACCTATGCATTCTAGCATATCCAGATTTTCTGGTAGGTTCCAGGCTGGAACTCAGATCATCAGGCTTGCCCGGCAAATGCTTTTACTTATCTATTGAGCCATCTCCCTGGCGCACCCTATAATGATCTTTATGTTATATTTTAGTATTTCTGGCTCTGGTGATGAAAATAGTGTCTTTGATTTATATTGTGGACCTAAACATATCAGTAAGTTCATCTTCCAGCATGACAGTGTATGGACCTCTATAAACCCTCACCCCAATGAAACCTTTGAAAATTATCTTTTTAAATAAATACTTTTAAAAAAATAAATCCCGAGGGTATATTATACGCACACACACAGACACACACACACACACACACACACACACACGTGTGTGTGTGTATATGAAGAAATCATTTGCTGAAGAAATTCTGGAACTCAGTAAGAAAAGTGAAATTGGTGATATATGTACTGAGACCTCCAATAAACAGGTGCAGTAAAGAACATTCCAGCTACTAGTTGAAGGGTAGTCTTCTCAGAAGGGACACAATATTTACATTCTCATCTTACTTTTCTCTTACTGCTTTCAAGATTTCTCCCTTGTCTTTAGCTTTTACAGTTGGTTCTCCTTCCACCATGGGTTCTGGCGATCCGATTCAAGTTGACAGGTTTATTTTTCAAGTGCTTTTACCAGCTGAACCATCATGCTGTCCCTTTAGTGATTAAAAAACAAACAAACTGTATAACAGTATGTCTATAATGTTAAGGTGAGCAAAGAACATGTATAAAAACAATGTTTTTGCCAAACTAGCACAAAGGTGAATGGGAGCAAAGCTGTGTTGTACTGAAGTGACTCCAGATGGTAACTGGAATCTACAACAACAAATTGAGAGAACCAGAAGTGATAAATAAAGCCAATAAAACAAACATATTCTTACCTTCCTTCACACAGCTTCTTCAAAAGGTGATAGAAACTAGTAATTATAATCATTGGATTTGTGACATTTGCAGATATAATATATATAACAGTATTACAAAAAAAGGAAGATTACTATAAAGGAATGATATTTCTATACCTTCCAGAAAATGAGTACTAATCTGGAACAGATCCAATAAGATGCACATAGTAAGCCCTAAAGTAACAACTTAAGTTCATAACTCAAGAGTTAGACATTGAAGACTATAAGATTTCTCTGAGAGTAATTAAAGATGATTGAAATAAATGAAAAAGGTATCTCATGTTTACAAATTGGAAGACTTACTACTGCTAGGCTATCAGTATTCTTCCTAACCAACATACCAATTCAGTGAAATAACTTCTAGAATCCTAAGTGGCTTCTTGTTAGAAATTGACAGGCCAGTTCTGAAATTAAAACAGGTGTAGAATGTCCAAAAGAATCATGGAGAAAAATGAAATAGAGCTAGGTACAGAGGGGTGTGCTTGTAATCCTGGTACATGGGAGGTAGAGACAGGAGGATAAGGGACTCAAGGCCAGTCTTGGCTACTTCGAAAGTCTGAGCCATCCTGAACTACGTGTCTCAAAGAGGGGTAGGGGGCAGACTCAGCAGTTTTCAGAATGAATAGAGCATGCTGGTCAAGACTGGGAGCTAGTATGAAAGTGACTATGACAATTAACAAATGAAGCAATATCTGGATAACCATGTGTAGATGATGTGGTTTGCCCTTACCTGATTCTAAACCTCATTAAGAAATGAAAACGGATCAAAGATGTGAAGCAAAGAGGTATAGACTTAAAAATTACTGGGGAAAACAAATCTCCATACTCTCAGATGATATCAAAAACATAAAAAAGAAACAGACAGCCTGGACATTGTCAAAGTTAAAAATTTTCACCTAAAATATATAAAGAACTTTTTAAACAATTTTTTGAAGCTTTATTTAGGTTTTTTTTTTAATGTATATGAGTGTTTTGCCTGCATGTATATATGTGTACTGCATGTTTATTTGGTACACATGGAGGTCAGAAGAGGGGATCAGATCCCCTGAAACTATAGCTATGGATAGTTGTAAGCATATAAGGTGTTAGGAACTGAACCTGGACCCTCTGTCAGAGTAACAACTGCTCTTAAGTGCTGATCCATCTCTCCAGCCTTAGGAACTCTTAATCAGAAGACAACTGAATTTAAAACGAACAGAGAACTGAAAAGCTAGGTTTCCAAAGTAAAAAGACATCATTAGTTATCAAGTAAAGGCAAATAAAAACTGCCATAAAGAAACAATTCACATCTACTCAGCTAGAACAAGAGATAATGACATATACTGACAAGAATGTGGAAATATCCAAGGCTTCACACACTGCTTGTAGGAAGTGGTACAGCCAATCTGGAAAATAATCTGGAAGTTACTCACAAAGTTAAACTGAGTTATCATCTGACATACTAGTTGCACTCCTAGATATCTAGAGTGGCTCTCATCAGTGTGTTACAAAAAGAAATGTGGATATAGTCGACTAAAACTGTGCACACACACAGATTTGCTGCATAATAATCAAAAAGCATAAACAACCCAGATGTCCATCAGCATGTGAATGATGAACAAAATATGTTATATTCCTGCAAGAGAATATTATTCAGTTAAAAAAAAGTAACTGATGCATGCTGACAGTGAATGGACCTTGAAAGCTTGCTAAGCAAAGGAATCCAGACACAAGATGTCAGACAGATGTTGTATGATTTCTGTTAGTGTGAAATGTCTTGAATAACAGATCCTTGGTGACAGAAAAATAGATTAGTGGTTGCCAAGGACCTAAGACTAAGGAAAAAGAGGGGTGAGGATTAACTGCTAATGGATATTGAGTTTCTTTTGGAAGTGATGAAGGTGTTCCAAAATTAGATAGAGATGATGGATGTACGAGTGTGAAAATGTACTCTTAAAAACGAATAGCTTGTATACTTTAACAGGATGGACTTTGTGTGAATTATATCTCAAAATGGCATAAAAAGAAGTATTAGTAGATGAAGTATACTGTATGCATTTTTATAAGCCCTGTATATGTATATAAACATTCAATCCTCATAGCAAAGCTTTAAAGTAGGTACTAAGAATTTTTGTTGTTGTTGAGGTTTTACAGGAGAAGAAACAAGCATACAGAGAAAATACTGTCTAAACTAGTGAAATGAATGGTAGGCTATGGTTCAAACCTAGGCAGTCTGGTTCCATACCCATGTGTTACACCATATCAGGCTAGACTGACCCATTGTGTGGCTTTTTACTCTACTTATTTCATGATGTAGGCATATAGAATTTTGAGATTTGAAGCAGAGGATAGAAAGAACTTTGACAGCAAGTTGATTACCAGAATTGATGGGCATCAGAGAGCTTGCTCTCCGTGAAGGGCTGAATGGATAATTAGAGGACTTGGCCTCTAGAATTTAAGTGTGTTGCAGATTTTTTTTTCAGATACATTAGGATTTGTTGTTGTTGCTAAAAGTGTAAGGTTCCCTGTATTAGTATACTTACTGTGGTGGCTCCCCAAGAAGACACAGAGGCATTTTCATAGCTGCAAACCCTGCCAGACCTCAGCAGAGGGAGCCACTGTCATGGCAAGCCCCATACTGGACAGTGGAACCCTGAGCGTCTCCTCTCAGGGGTTTTTATTGATGCCTAAGCTCCTCAGGTGTTGTGTTGATGCCATGTGCAGATCATGAGCAATCAAACACCCCCTTCCCCCCTTGCATAAAGCGAACATCTGCAGACAATACAAAGTCCTAGGCCTTAGGGAACCCCTTTCCCAACAGTGCACAAAACAACCATTTTAAACATAACTAAAAATAAACTTCTGCAACAGTTCCCCTTTTCAGTTGCTTGTTCATTTTTCAGAAATTTTGCTCATATGTTAAAGAAAGTGGAATATTTGTATTTCTACAATTGACAGAACTCATAGAGACTAGACATTGCCGGTGGTCCTACCTTTTCCAATCGTGGATGAAAAAATGAGATAATACCTAAGGTCACAACTTGTGTGGAAGAGCCAGGGCCCAGAGCCAGTCTTGGATTCCTCTTCTTGCCTTAAGTGGTGACGGTTGTGTAGGTCATCCTCAGAGAACTCACATTGTAGTGAGGAGCCCTGAATATGTGACCCTCTGAATAAGTGATCCTTTAAGGCATCCTGCATCAAAGTCATCACACTCTGTATTTGAATAACATTGCCAATGCCAGCTTCCCAGCAGCCACTCTGCATTTGAATAACATTATTGAGAAAGCTTTTACTGAAGTCTGCTTTGGTTGATTCTTTTTGTTTCTCCGTGTGCCACTCTGGTTCTGTTCCTGTTTTTCACCATTCTTCTCTTACCTCCTTTCAGCTACTCGGTATACTTTTCTCCTGCCTCATCACACTCTTACCAAGAAACTTTCTCTGACTACAGTCCTTGGAGTATTCAGTATTTTAATACATAGCTTAAGTACTTATGTATTGAAAGATACTTAGCACGTACTCATTTACATATGTTAAATCTAACATTAAATTATTATAATAATATGTACTATTGCTCACTAACCCAAAATAGATGGTTTTTTTTTTTCAATTAATGATATATTTCTCTCAAAACATTTTTCTCATTTGGGAGATTCTGACATGCAAAAGTGAAGATACTTCTATAAATGCCAATATTATCTTAAAAACCTAAATTTTCTTAAAGACTAAAATTTTGCATATGCACTGTAGAGAAAGGGACTTTTTGAAAAATAAAGACACTTAAATATTAAGAGAAACATAGTGGACTGGTTTTATGATTGAAGAGAAAATGTTTTTACATGTGCATTTCTGCCTTGAGTCAAGAAAGGAAGGGCAGCTGACTGGTTTTCATTTACATCTAAGCTATCTTTCCACCTGTCAGTGAGTGTTTGATGACGCAGCATGCCATTCTCAGCATTGCTACTCAGGACTCTCTCCTCAGTCTTTCTGACAGTCCAAGGAGGGGAGGTGGGGATAGAGTTTAAGGGTGAGATAGAGCTTCATTCATAGAGACAGTCGCTATTGCATAAAAATGAAGACTGCGTTCTCTTCCATACAGTGAAATAGGAAAAGCCCAAATGTTTAAATATAACGTTGATTTAAGTAAACATGGACTTAGATGAGTGAGTATTCATTTAAGAAAATCTGTATAGCTTTTTTTTTTTTTTAATAAAAATATTCCTGGTTTGACCCCTGGACTCCTTTTCTATAGCCCTTATTAAAAGTATGTTTTCCTATTCTTGCAGTAATTCATTAACTGTTTAGTATTTCTGGAATACAGTTTTTGAATCGTTCTCTTACAGTACTTACAACCAATTACTAACAACTCCCACTACTGCTCTAATAACTGCCTTCCCTCCTCTTTTCCTTTTCCTTCCTCCCTCCTTCCTTTTCCCCCTTCTTCCCTCCTCTTTCCTTCTCCCCTCCTTCCTCCTTCCTTCCCTCCTATCACTTCTGTTTTTCCTCTTCTTTTCTTGTATTTGCTCACTTGCTGTATTCAGAGGGCAAAAGTTTAGAACTATCAGATTCAGGTTGCTGACCTTCAGTTCCAGTTAAGAACTAAAATTAGATCCCTGTGGAATATATATCCACTGACGTCTGCTGGAGACTGTGGGCATAACCTTGAGCGGCTAGAAAGACATCATCAGGGGAGTTTGCTTGGACTACAAAAATTCCTCTGACATATCTCTCCTTTAAAAATTTAAAAATGCACATGACTTTTATATTGTAACTTATAATACGTATTTAAAACACACATCCCAATATTTTAGTATATATCATATATGTGTGTGTGTATGTATATATATGATATATATATATATGTATATATATATATATCATCGTAGTCCAAGAAGATGCACTAGGGCTCTGAAACAGGGCCATATTCCCAAATGAATGTATATACTCTATCTTAAGATCAGAATTCTGTCCTGTAGGGCTACTTGAGTACAGATGAAGTGTGTATCTAGCACTGTAGTCAGGATGGGGAAAATACCATTGAAGAGGAAGTGGTAGATTATAAATACAGCTTATTTCATTTCCAGTACAATTGAAGAGCAAAAATGTTTTAAAAAGATGAAAAACAGAGAACTGTTTCTAAGGACACAGGACTGTTTAAGGAGGGGGTAATCACAGTCACTGTTTCTCTTCACTGGCCTAATTTAACACAGAGTAATTTTTACTATTAAGAACACCCATTTTTATTTTATTTCTTATATATGACAAGTATCACATATATGTCATCTCATTAATTCACCCAACAGCCCATGAAGTAGGTATTCTTTACAGATGAGCAAGTTAAAGAAGCTTGTCATTTTATCTGGAGTCATAAAGCTGAAGTAAGTGGCAGCTGGGAATGAAACCCAGAGCTTTAACAACCTGTTAAATATTGGTAACGTAATATTCTGTAGCTCACAGTGCTTGAATGGTAGCATGCTTTGTATATGTATTTGCAAATATTCAGTGTATCTGATGTACCTAGGGAAGAGCAGAAATCTATCACAGAGTCTGCCTCCCTCCAAGTTGATAAGAGAGAGCAGTCTTCACAAATACATTTCAGGGTCAGAAATGTTCAATTTTGTAGCAGTAGAGATTAAGTACTCTGGGCTTAGAGCTGTAAGATTGCTTAATGCTGTGGGATGGTGTAAAAGATGGCATTGTTTTGAAGACCGGAATAGTTTAGCAAAGTGAACAGTTGAGTAGACACACTAAATATGGGAAATAAAAAATGAGAGGGCAGAGAGGTTCATGTAGGCATTAACAAGCTACTGTGCCTGTCTGTGCCAAGGGTACTGTGACATTAGTAGTTGAATACTTCATAAAGTTGAGTTATAGGGACTGTAGCCTCTTGGTGGCTATTGAGCTTGCATGTGCTTTATTTGAGGTGACCACTGTGGAGCTATGACAGAGAGAAGTCTGCCATCAGCAGTGTTGTCTTCTTGCTGCCAACTTTAGGAAAAGAGTCTCCTACCTCCCAGTGAATACTACTTGCCAGGTTATCCAGTTGGACACCAGGGAAGTTCTTTGGCTTCACTACCTTCTTCACCCTTTCGTATCATTCATCCAGTTCTACTTCATAAAGCTTCTTTGTCACCATACCTTTCTGTTTCACCTCCATTCTCTTAATTCAGACCTCTGGCATTTCTCACTGGGGCTCCTGCACAACCTTGTAACTGGTTTTCGTGTTTCTGGTCCTGACACTTTTTTTTTTAACTTATCCATTTTCCACATTAAGTCAGAGTGCTGTTCCCAAAGTACAAATCTAATCATTCTCCTGTTTAACACCCTACCATAAGTTCCTCATTTCCCTCTGGATTAAGTCCAGACTTTCCATTCCTTTCATCATACAGACAACCTAGTCTGTCTCTTTACAAAAAGAAAGGAAGACAGCTTCTTTTGACCAGACAGTCCCTCTGATTACCATCCATTTTTCCTCTTCTGTGTCCTGAGAGGTATCTACTGTCCACTTTCCCCGCTTCCAGAAATACTTCAGAAACTTACAGCAAGGTCATTGTGATCTAGTATTCCCACATCCTTAGACTATTTATCCTTTGTCTGTATTTGAAACAGTTGAACATTCTATCTATTAAATGTTTTCTTCTGTCTCCCAGAACACCCATTCTTCTAAATTTCCTCTTAAAGACCTGTTATGGTATCGGCATCTTTCAGGGCTCTTGTACCTTTTCTTTCTGTTTTTCTCTGTGCAGTCTAATCCAGCCATAAATGAAATGTTCCCACTCAAAAACAGAAGGCATAACTTCAGTGGCTGCTTAAGGCTTTATCACATACAATTAACTTCCTGTATGACATTTTTATAAGCATTTCAAATTTACTATGACCTTACAGATTTCTCTAAACCTGTCTTTTCCCTAATGGTCCCTGTCTTTGTACATGTGTACATGTAAGCCAGAAAATTTCTCCTCACAAAAGACAATACCTGTCACTCTCCTCCTGCTCCACTGTTACCAGTACAATCGAAGCAGTGTTTATTTGCCTTTTTTCCATAGACAGCCAGGTTGATTTTGTTTTGTTTTAAAATCTTAACTGGGTGTATCTCTTCTTTGCATGAATTCTTTAGTGACTTTTCATAGTAGTTGAGCTAGTCTGTAGGACTCCACATGACCAGGTTCCTGCTTACCTCAAACTTCCTCTCAGAGCAGCCTGCCACGAGTCTCATCATGTGGGCTGTCGACACCGTAAGGAAACCTGGCCCTGCCTACAGTGCTTTCCTCTGCTCTGTACATTTAGCAATTTTTCAAATTCAGAGCTTGCCTGAAGCATTACCGAAGCTAATGTTTCTCCAGTTACTTAGCAGAGCACCCTGGCCACTTCCAGTATGGTGTTTCATAATATTTTAGTTATGTTTATATTTATTTTCTGCTGTCTCCATTAGCCTGTGCCCTGCTCAGCATCATATTTGTGCCTTTCTTCACTACTACCACCCGTAACACACACAATGCCTTGAAAATCCTACATGCTCAAAATATGTGCTAGGTGGCTGACTAGTGTTTCTCAGTGAGGGCAGCTGATTTTGTTCCTTGGGAGACATTTGACAATCTCCATAGACATTTTTTTGTTGTAATGAGTTGGTGACAGTGCTGGTGTGTTATTAATATCCTGTAGTGATTTAAAATGCCAATAAATTGTCCTAAAACACACAAAACAGCCTTCCAAAACAAAGAATTTTCTAATCCAAAATGTCAATAATATAAGAAACTTCAGGCTTAGATTTATTAGATCACTTACTACGTTAGCATAGCTTGTATTTCTTTGTAACTCCCCACTTGACTTTAAATTCCTTAGACCTTTACCATTGTCTCCCCTACATCAACTAGGATTTAGAGAATAGACACCTTGAGAATTCTTGATTGTGACTAAAAAAAAAAAGAACAAATGAATGTACAAGCTAACCATGGTAAAACTAGCCTGTCTTGGTGTTAAATAGAAAGAGTAGCTCTTTAGTCTTTGCAATAGACTATAATAGCATCTGTTTGTTATATACAAACTGGTGGCATAGAAAATTATGGAAAGAGCATGAATGAGACCCATATTTTAAATATGTATTCTGTTCAGATTATAACTAAATTGTAACAAAAGAATAAATAGATTTAAAATGCCAAAGAACCAAGACAGAAGTAGTTTGAGGAATTAAAGTGTTAACCTTTTACCTTTACAAGTAACAGTTCTGAGGTGCCCATCTAAGCATATGGCTGACAGTGCTCCATTAACTTATGCAGGGGGCCTCATTTCCTTCCAAGTTGTCAAGTGAGATTTCACTGTCTAAGCAAAGTCCTGGCCTAAACTGGGCTGCCGTTTCTAGGTTGTACTGTAGACAGAAACAAGAAAGTGGAAAAGATGAAGCTATTGTCTGAGATAGAACATAATGACACTTCATCGGCAGGAGCTCAGTGACATTGTCTCTGAACAGCTGGCAAATGCAGTGTAGCCAAGCAGCCATGGGTTACTACTGCTCTGTTACTACCTAAGAAAGGGAAGAGCGATTCCATTTCTACCTCAGTGCATAATGATGAAACTCTAGATCAGCATACTTTATGATGCTTTATGTTTTTTATTCTCTGGATTCCAGTTAGCGTTAGTTCCTCTGTTATATAATCAAAGACAACTTATAAAAGATAAAACATTATTTATAACAGTGCCTCACAGATTATTTTGATAAAGGACTAAGGGTTTTACTGTGTTCATTTTCTTCTAAATTGTGGGTAGAATATTTTTTGTGAATATAAAAATTCTTTTGTGAAATAAAATTTTGTGAAATAAAAATTAATCACCTAAAGAAATAATCATATTCTCAGTTGTCCCAGCAATGTTAACCTACTGTGAAGACTGCAGAGAGAACACTCCAACTCTTGTACCTGTCTCAACTTCTGTCCTCATCTCTCTGTGGGTCTAGTGACAGGCTGTGAATGGGCACTTACCCAAACTGGTTTCAGAAGTGTTTTCTGAAAGCCTCTTTCAGGTTTACGTGTAGACTGTGATGCCAAGTTTTTAAACAAAGGGTTTTTTTTTGTTTGTTTGTGTGTGTTTGGTGTGTGTGTGTTTAAAACTTGAAATTTGCTTTTAAAATACTTTTTGAAGTCACCTTCTAGGAGTGTATAAATCATAATAGATCATTGAAACGTTCATATTCGCTTCATAGCTTATCTTGCTTATTTCATAGCTCAAGCCAGAGTTGACCTCATTTCTACAGATGCATAAGAAAACCATACCACTCTGTGCTATAGGTCCTTTTATATTAAAGGATGACATTGGGGAAGAAAGAAGCCTAATGAAGTGACATGCTCAAGATTACAGTTACTAAGTGGGGGGTACTGTGGCACAGATGTCGGTCTACAGTAGAAATTGCAATGTCATCAGATGATCCAGGTGGAGTCCTGGCTTCCCTTGTGTAGCTCAGTGTCTTTAGGCAATCACTTGGTCCTACTAAGAATTACATAAGTATTCAGTAAACATTTCTTAATTGAATGGCATATATAAAAGTTTTTAATAAACTGCCAAACACTTAAACAAAAAATAAAATCGGAAAGCCATATCTTGTAATACTCAATCCACAGATTTTTCTGCACTCAGCTGTATTTCATGCTAAAGCTACAATGACAACAGGAATTACATTCAATGTGTCCGTTTAGAGTTATATTTATGAAGGCCTAGAGAAGTGGCTCAGTGGTTAATAGCACATATTGCTCTTCCTGAGGACCCAGGTTCAGCCCACACGGTCCATCATTGTCTGTGACTCCATTTCCAGGGCATTTAATGCCCTTTCCTGGCCCCTGAATACCAGGCATGTATGTGGTGTACATACATGCATGTAGACAAGACACTCATGCACATAAAATAAAAGCAAATCTTTTTTAAAATTGTGTTTGTATAAGGACCTTGTTGCAATGGGGAAAAATAGTATTTTAAAATGTCAGGAAGCAAAATTAGGTGTACATGATTATAATTGTTTGTTAAAATAATATGCATGTTATTAAGGGTTGAATAGCTTGACTAAGTAAGGCCTTTTGTCTGGTGTATGGAGCATACTATGGTTATAAGTATTATTTTCATTATTATAGTTTTGAAAGTTTTACACATGTATGCAATGTATTTTGAGCACATTCACTCATTCCCTTAGTTCTTTCTGATCCACACACCTGTTCAACTTCTTGTCTCTCTTGAAAAATAGGGTTTTTAGCTGGGAAGTAATGGCACATGCCTTTAATCCCAGCACTCAGGAGGCAGAGGCAGGCAGACTTCTGTGAGTTCAAGGCCAGCCTGGTCTCTAGAGTGAGTTCCAGAACAGCTAGAGTTCCAACAGAGAAACCCTGTCTTGATAAACCAAGAAGAAAAAAGTTTTGTTTTTTTTTTAAAGTTTATATTTCAAACAGCATATGTATTTAAGTAATTTAAGCCCTTCTGGAAAAGTTTCCCTGTGAAAGCTGCTTTGTTGTTGTTTTTTTTTTGTTTTGTTTTGTTTTTTTGTTTTTTTTTTCTTTTTTTCTTCACAAGAACAGAAGTCTCTACTGTTTTCTTTTCTTCCTAGAAATAAGTATTAAGACTATGTTAATAATGGTAATGCTTGCAATTCAGGGACTTCAGTTAGTTCTGTGGATGTTTCCTGTGCTCTACTTGCTCTGTTAATAGTTACAAGGAAATAAAATAGCCTCTGGAGGGTGATTTTTATGTCTGTTACATAGCATCTCTTATGCGATGCATGTGATATTAGTCCCATTAAACAAATGGGAGACTGAAGCTTAAAATGGAACTGTTCTAAGTTAAGTGACATGTCTAAAATACACAGTGAGCACCCCTCCCCCCCAATACGAACTTCATAATGGCAAAGGCAAAGTCAGGTATTAACCCAGATCTTTCTCATTCAAACACTATCTCAGTGCATTTTCTTCTTTTATAAAAATAGATGTCCTTGTGGTGCCAAACAGCTTTCAGTTGTTGAGACAAACCATAGGAAAAAACGGGACAGATGTACTAAATACAGGATGATAGCTACAATTGTAGCTGGGATATTCCTTGGAAGAAAGAATGCTGGGATTTAAAGGGGTTAGGGAAAACTTAGAGTAAAATTTAAACTGAACTTAGAAAATAGCTAAACTATAGGCTTATTGATGTATGTTAAAAGGTGGGACAGGTGATGAGAAGAGAGGGCAATAACAGGCGACTCAGTGGTTAACTTCTTTTGTTCACACATGTTTGGCTATGGTCAGAGCATGCAAGCAAGGTGCCCATCCTTGGATAGTATGGTCTAATCTTTTTTTTGCTAAATATGCAACAGGTCCAAAGGCAGGCCCCAGTTGGTGGCCCAGTACCCAGTACCCCATATCCCTCCTCTATAGCATAGAGAGAGAAGGGAGTAGTTAGGTCTGGAAGATGGAGTTCTGGGGCCTGGAGGAGGACCTGTTGAAGCTTATGAAAGACTCGGAAATGGGCACAAACAGTGGTTCTTGTGAGGGGCCAAGGGCTGCCTTATATAAGGAATGAGTGAGAAAAGAGTAAGAAGGAATCCAAGAGCATAAAAACCAACATCCCCAGGAAGGATAAAATTTCATCTCCGGTGGATGGAACTGAGAGTGACTGGATGAGATGTTTTCCATCTCGGATAATGGCCTTGAGAGTGGGAGTAACACTTAGTCCTAGATAAGTGACCTGGGGGATGGACAGTTGGACCTAAGAGGCTGAAACACTGTATCCTCGTCCATGCAGAAAGTTTAGCAAGGTAGATGTGTCAGCCTGGCTAATTGGTAAGGATGGACTGCGAGGAACAGATCATCTGTGTATTGAATAAGCTTGGAGTTTTAAAGGGACAGAGAATATAAGTCAGAGGCCAGAGCCTGGCCAAGTAGATGTGGGCTGACACGGAACCCCTGGGGTAGGACGGTCCAAGTAGGTTGGGTTGATAGGTAAGTGTCTGGGTCAGTTCATGTGAAGGCAAAGATATTTTGTGACTGGGGGGGGGCGGGTCAAGAGGAATAGAAAAGAAGGCATCCTTGTGGTCTAGGACAGAGAAATGAGAGGTCTCTGAGGGGATGATGGAGAGGAGAGTATAGGGTTGGGTACTACTGGGTCAAGGGAAACCACTGCCGAATTGATAGGTCAGAGATCCTGAACCAAGTGACAGGTTCCATTGGGCTTGTTTTTCATTGTGAGTATGGGGGTGTTAAAAGGGGGAAGATGTGGGGCGCGGAAGATTTTTTTTCTTAAAAGATCAGAGATGAGGGGCTTAAGTCACCTAAGGCTTTGGAGAGAGAGTGTGTTTTGAGCCCGGGTGGGGTTTTGTAATTGAACAAGGAGAGGGAGACGATATTTGGTTATAGAGGGGTTTTGAGTGTCCCATATCTGGGGAATCCACCCTGGAGGCCAGTAAGGGAAAAGGTATGCCAGGTGGTATGACTTGGAGGAGAGGAATGACTGGCAAGGCTGGGGTCAAGCGGATGGGGGTAGGGGAGTGAAGGAAAGAGAGGCTCCCATTTTGACTAAGAGTTCCCTTTGTTGGGAAGGGGTATGTTGGCATCACTAGGAAGGAGTGGGTCAGGAGAACACCCTTAAAAATACAGCTAAGTGACGGAGTTCTGTGAGGTTGATGAGGCCACCCCTTACTCTGGCAATAGAACAAAAAGAAGTGGGTCCCCAAAACTCTGTCAGGAAAAAGTGGCCCTGGTGTTCAAAAGGAAGGAGATGGATCGCCCTGGTACTATTATGACTACCCAAGGCTCCCTGTTGGAAATGGCAGCAGTTGGGTCTAGGGAGCTGGGGCCCCTTCAGATATCTGTGGCTAAACCTAGGAGGTCAGCTGGAGAGGCTTCTGGGCCTGATATCCTCACACATCAAGGGACAGGAGGACAGTCAGTGGCCCAATGTCCCTTTTGATGGCACCTTGGATATGGTTGGGATGGCTTACGAGGGTTTGGACAGGACAGGGCCCAGTGAATCTCCTGTCTACATTTGAAACAGAGACCCAGAAGTTCTTGGGCTTCGGAAGGCCAGGAATCCTGGGAAGTGGTTGTGACTGGCTGAAAGGCCTTAAGCAGCATCAGGTATTTTTACTTTTGGGCCTTTTCATCTCTTCCATGGTATACCTTGAAGGCCACAGTTAAGACATCTGCCTGTGGAGTCAGGGTTCTTTCTATAGATTTTAAAGTTTGGCCCTAATATCAAGAAAACTCTGGGAGAAGAGGTAGGTCATAGGGAGTTGTCTTCCATCCAGGGTCTCAGGATCCAGATAAGTATATTGTAAGGCGGTCTAGGAATTTAGACAGGTTCTCATGTTTGTCCTGGATGGCCTCTGGGATTTTTTTCATGATTTACTGCTTTAAGGGTAGCTTCACAAAGTCAAGCCAGGAGACAAGTTATGAATTGATCCCTAGCTTGGATTCCCCCTGGGGTATTATAATTCCATCCAGGGTTGGCTGGGGACTGCCTCAGCTCCGGCTGGGTAGCTAGTGTCAGTTTGATGGGTTTCATCTGCATGTGCCCTCACCTGATCCCACATTCTCCTACACTCCTTGGGGAGGAGATAGTAAGGATCATATAGACATCATGGACAGTGAGATCATAAGATGGGGTAATATACTGGAATTTTTTAACAAAGGTGGAAGGATTAGCAGTATAAGACCCCAATCTCTTTTCTACTCTAGAGAGTTCACTTAATAGAAAGGGAACATGTACCCTGACTGTGCTGTCCACCCCAGCTACCTCCTGCAAAGGGAGAACCGAGGCTGGTTTAGGCTGGGTAGGGGAGGTAAATGAGGTCCTATGGCACAGCAGGAGTGAGTAGCAGGGGCTGCTGGTGAGCTAAAAGTGGGCACCAGGGAGGATTGATTTGACCTGAGCTGAGGAGGGAGAAAGGAAAACTGGAGGGGCCAGAGGAGGAGAAGGAGCTGTGGTTTAAACCAATAGGGATGAGGTTCATTAGCCAGATGGAAAATATTGGAGGAATTATCTTGTTCAGGCTTCATAGCTGAACTAGAAGGAACTGAATAGGGGAACAGGAAGAACAGAGAGAAGGCTTGGAGCAGAGATGAGAGAAAGCTTGGATGTAGAGAATCTCTTCCCATTTCCCTAATCACTGGTAGTAAAGGTCCTGAATAATATTGGGATCTAGTGTGCCATTACACAGCCATTTAGATTGATTATCTAAGGGGCATTGAAGCCAAATTTGATTGCATAGGCAAACAAGTTTAGGGCCCTTCAGGTGGGATGCCAGGTAGAGAGGCTGGAGGTTTTCTAAAGGACATACCAAGGGGGAATGGAGGTAAGGAAGACACTGTTCCCATGAATGAGAAGTGGGTGGAAGGAGAAATGTCACTGCAGCCTGTAGTCAAGGACATCCCCTGGACTCAAGGAGGACTGGAGGAATGACACCAACCCTTCAGTGAGTTGTCATGCACTCAGTGGGGGTCAGAGCTTAGCCTGGCTAAGCCAATTGAGAGGTTGGCGCAGAAGCCCTCTATGTCTCTTACTCTCAGCCATGAATCTGTAGTCATCGACACCACTGCAACAGAAGCTCTCCTGGCCATAGTTGCTGGTAGCAGCATGGATCATAGACATCAACATGGTTTTTGGTGGTAGCATAGATCACAGGCATGAACATGGTTTCCAGTGGGAGCACGAATCATGGACATCAATGTGGTCCCCAGAGGCAGGATTAATCTTGGATATCAAGATGGTCTCCGTTGGCAGCATGGATTAAGGACATCAACATGGATTACAGTGGCAGTACAAGGATGGACATTGACATGGTTTTTAGAGACAGCCCAGATCACGGACATTGACATGGCCTCCAGCAGCAGCCTGAATCACAGACATCAACATGGTTCCCGACTGTAGCATGAATCACGGATATCAGCATGGCTTCTGGCTGCAGCATGAATCACAGACATCAACATAGTTTCTTGCAACAACATGGAACAGAGACATCAACATAGCTTCTGGCTGCAAGCATTGATCATGGATGTTTGAGATTCGACATCAACATGGACTCCAGTAGGAACACAGATCATGAACATCAGCATGGCCTCCTTTTCTTAATTACACCATCCTATTCTGGTTGTAGGGCCCCTTGGTAAGATGAGCAAGTTTCAAGCCCAGGATCAACCTCAAACAAATAATGTGCCTAATACATGTATTGTTTCTAACATTTATGAAAGGACTTGTGATTAGACAATGATACTTATTCCTATTCCTGCTATGCTTACACATCTTCAGCCCAGGATAGTAAACAAGTTAATGTGTTTGTGCCAATGGACTTCAGTTCTACTTACTGTTCTATTCTCCATGTGTTTGCATTTCTGTACATCAAGAGTGGGCCTTAGTTAACTTCCTAACATCTAAGGTGTGTCAGCCTGTGTTAACTATATTCAGTAGTTTTGTGGTTTCTGGACCACATCATCAGGAAAAGGTACCAGTTTGGCAGCCTCATGCCACATCTATTGAGTCAAAGACTGGAGATGAGCTTTTAGTGGACCCTTGAGTAGTTATGAACCATGTTGAGGTTTGAGACCATCTATACAATCTACTCTAGACTTCAAGTTCAGGAGCATATTGTTTTTCTTCTGGCAATCTCTGGTATTGGCTTTGGAGAACTATTGGGATCTTATTCAAGTTTTTGTTGTTGGGTCTTATACTTTGTAGTCATAGATCATGTTTTAAGAGTACTCATCTTTGGCTCAGTGTTAGAGCACTTAACGTGCCATGCACAACTCCCTAGCTTCAATCCCCAACACCACTACAAATTTGATAACTACTGGAAGGGCAGAATAAAAGAAAAACACAAGATGGCCTTTGAAATATGGAAGTAGTACATGCAGTCAGAGAGAGTCATAGAGAAGGCTGCTTCTTCAGCCTTTTTGCTTTAACCGTTTGCTTTAAACATTCAGTTTTTCTGACTGATCCAAATGTGGTACATAATTGGTTTCCTCTAAAATTATTTGAATAGAAGTTACTATGAGTAAAAATAGTAAGTATATCTATTAAATACCACTTGCTTGTTACTTTTATGTGGGTTTTTCTGTCTGTGGTATGCATGCATGTGTACGTGTGTAGGCACATGTATGGATACATATGTGTATTCAAGAAGGGTGTGTGTGTGTGTGTGTGTGTATCCAAGATTGATGCCAGGTGTCAGTCTTGGCCGCCCTTCATCTTATTTATTGAGGCAGGGTCTCATTCGCATCCAGAGCTCACCGGTACAACTAGTTCAGATAACCAGGTTGATCAAGGAATCCCTTTTCTGCCTTCCGACCCTGGAATTCCAGGCAGGCTGCCATGCCTGTCCAACATGCACATGGATTCTAAGGTTCCAAACTCTGGCCCTCGTGCTTACATGACAAGCACATGCACCACCGAGCTACCATGCCAGGCCTACATTACATGCTCTTCTTAAGAGCCTATCTTTTCAGAAAATAAGTCAACGTCTAAAAACTGGTATTACTTTTTAAAGACAGGGAAAAGCTATTTACGAGTCACTATGTTAGATATGTCAGTCATGAGAAATAGCATGCTCAGAAGTTAAGATTGACAACTACAGGAAAACAGAAACTCTTTTGTTTTTGGTTGCTGGGTGATCTGTTGTAAACCTTTAGTCTTAAGGTACAAACTCCGTAGATATCTCTGATTTCTTGGACATTCTTCATAGGTCCCGGTTTCCTAGTCCTTATGGTCTGTATGTAGCCTTGGCTATTCTAATTCATTCTTATGCTGTCTTCCTTCTTGTATCTGAAGAAGAAGACCTTGTAGATTTTTGTTTTTGTTGCTTTAGTTTTTGGTTTAGAAAACAAAGACATCTGTATACTATACTATATTCACATATTTTATATTTAATTCTAGAGTTATTTTCGGACTCTTTTTTATTATTACGTGTATGGGTGTTTTGTTGATACGTATGTCTGCACTATGTGCATTCAATGCTCATGGAAACCAGAAGAGGGTGTTCTATCTCGAGACTGAGCTACAGATGGTTTTGAGCCTCCATGTAGTTGCTGAGAATCAAAGCTGGGGCCTCTGGAAAGGCAGCCAGTGCTCTTAACAGCTAAACCATCTTTGCAGTCCTGTATTCTGGGTTTCTTATGCAGAAAATAGAGCATTGAAGAAAATCGTATGGTTGTACAGATTGTTTGGCTTTACCCCAGGATCATGCAACGTGTAAATTAGTATGCACAATATATGTGTTTGTTTTAAATTAGACATATCTGAAATTGAAGAATTTCCCTCCCTTATATAATTTTAATAACTGCCATACTTCTAGCCCTAGATGACACCCATTTTAAACCTTCCTTAAGAGTGGTGTTAAAATATTAAAAGAAAGACAGATGTGATGGGGATAGAGTTGATAGGGTTATGGATTTTTTTTTCAGCTTGTCAAGTAAAATTCATTTGTACCTTTATTTAGAGAATATATTTACTTTTAAAATTAATATTTCATAGATGTATGACTAGGCTGTATCAGAAAGTTGTATATGACCTGCGAGTCATGGCAGAATCATGTTTGACCCCAGGTAGCTTCTTTTTGAAGAGTTAAAGTCTAATAATAGGCTAATGGAAACTTTATTTTAAAAATCTTATTGGCTGTATTTGTTGTTTTTAAAAGTAATGAAGTACAGAAATGTCTTGGTCTATATATGACATTAGGCTTGAGAGATACAGACCTCCATTTTAAAAATAAAGCTAACAGTGAATTTTGAGGCAATGTTACTAATTTTTGCAATAATACAAATGCTTTTGAAACACAGGATAAGGACTGGAGAGGTAACTGAGCTGTTAAGAGTGCTTGCTGCTCTTCCAGAGGACCCAGCTTTGGTCCCAGCACCTGCATTGGGTGACTCACAAAGTCCTGTTAAAACAAAAGCTATTGAAGATATTTTATTAAAGTGATTAAGACAAATATGCTGTTTTAAGAGAAAAAACAATGGACCTAGAAGATGGTGACTGCATCCTCCAGCTCTTCCTGTGCCATAAACCACTGCCCAGGGCAAGCACCTCAACCCTTTCTGGCCCTCAATTCCATGTCTGGAGAAATGAAAGTTGCTTACCAAATAGAAGCTGTCTTCTGATTCTGATGTTTTTGTCATTTGTATAAAAAATACAGTCCTCTTATAGGCAGATCTTTAGCCTACATTGGGAGAAAACATTCTGTCTGAAATCATTTGAGCCACATGATGATTTATATATATTTTTTCTTGTTTTTCAGAAACTCTGTGAAGGCATATTTAAAGTCCTTGTAAAGGATGTCCCAACAACATGTCAAGTGTGCTGCCTGGAAGTACTCCGCATTCTCTCCAGAGACAAAAAGATTTTAGTTCCTGTAACAACTAAGGAAAACATGCAAATACTGCTGAGACTAGCCAAGCTGCACGAGTCGGATGATTCTTTGGAGAAGGTGTCAGAGTTCCCGGTTATTGTGGAATCATTAAAATGCCTGTGTAACATCGTGTTCAACAGTCAGATGGCACAGCAGCTCAGCCTGGAACTTAATCTCGCTGCAAAGCTCTGTAACCTCTTGAGAAAGTGCAAGGACCGAAAATTTATCAATGACATAAAGTGCTTTGACTTGCGCTTGCTCTTCCTCTTGTCACTTTTGCACACTGACATCAGGTCACAATTGCGCTATGAGCTCCAGGGACTACCGCTGCTAACCCAGATCTTGGAAAGTGCCTTTAGCATCAAGTGGACCGATGAGTATGAATCGGCCATAGACCATAATGGACCTCCTCTCTCACCTCAGGAGACAGACTGTGCCATTGAGGCCCTCAAAGCTCTCTTCAATGTGACGGTAGACAGTTGGAAGATGCATAAAGAGGTAAGGTTTAGAAAAGCACACACATCTACCTGGAATTAAGTGTCTGGGTTCTTACAGCTGTGCACAAAAGAGCAATGCTAAGTTGGGAAATGAAAAAAGTTCCCAGTTCCCTCATTAGTCTTTTCCCTAAACTGCATGGTATTTCTTAAGTCATATTCTTTCAAGTGCTGCACAGATAGCAGTTAGGAGCACTGGCTGCTTTTCCAGAGGTTACCTGGATTCTGTTCACAACACCAACATGTGGCTCACAACCATCTGTTACTCTAATTCTGGGAGATTTGATGCTCTCTTCTGGCCTTTGTGGGTAACAGGCATGCATGTGGTGCAGATATACATGCAAATAAACACCCATACACATGAAATAAATAAGGATAGGGTAGAGATAGACTACTTTTAGGTAAGGTGGCAGATAGTCTTTTGATTGTATAATCATTTGTCTTTTTTGAGTTCCCTTCAAGAACAAAGTTCAAGTGATAGGAGAGAAACAGTAAGCTAATAATTTGTATTGACCGCCATTTGAAAAGTTAGGATAAAACCAGTCAGTTGAAATTGACCAACTAAAGTTGCTGTCTTTTGAGAAGAAGAAAAAACATTGAATATACCTGCCATTATATTCTCCAAGGGGATACTTTGTAGCGCTTTGAAGCCCTAAGAAGCCTAAAACCATAACCAGATGTTCATGTTTTCTCACAGACCTAGAACAGTTTAATTACACCAGAAAGTAGGAAATGTTGTTTTAAACCACTCAACTTATTTCTAGAATAAGATCTTTCTCTCTGGGTTGGACCGTCCAAACTCCAAGTAAGGCGGATTTGATAGTTTATATTTGAATTTCCACAAGAACAGTGTGCTAAACATGAAATTTAGTTTGAGGAAGCCCACAGTTTTAAATGAAAGAGACATCAAGTCTTTCCTTCATCAAGAATCTTGGCATTTCACATTTTCTTCATTAACCTTAAAAAAATTTAAAAAAAAAAAAAAAAAACCAGCTCCTGCCTTTGAGGTTAACATTTTGCCCTGTCCATTTGAAATAATTCTTGTGTTTTTGCTAGTAGAGAAGGATTATCTCTCCACAGCTATAATAGGAGCATACAGGCATCTGAGTTGTAAAGTACAAATAGGTCTGTATTTTGAAACCAAATATTTAAAGATCAGTGCTAACAGCTGTTTCAGATGACTGCAGTGTAGTCAGCTTTTCCTGAGACTTGGCAGGAAAAGATGTGGAAAGCCCACATGCTCCATTTATGCTTTGAAACCAAATATTTGGAAGTATTTAAAATGTTATGTCTCTGCTTATTTGGTACCTTCTGTGGTTATTTTTCTAACACTGTTTGTTTTGGTGTTTTTAAGATCTCCATTTAGTTGTAAAAGCACTTCTGAAACTGTTGGTTTGCCTTTGTTGTAACTACACTGTTTGGATGCCTGACAAAACGGCTTATACCTCAGTGGCTGCACAGCAATGTATGTTGGGAGGCATGTAGTAAGAATCAGTACATTGAGATTAGCTTTCATTAGTGTGCTTCAGCTAAGTAACAGTGGGAAATGTTGAAATAACTTGTTCTGTGTTCCTGAATGCTTGTTCTCCAAGACATGGGCCCCATAAAGAAGAAAAAGTGGTCCTAGATGTATAAGCCGGGGGCAGTTAATGCACCTTTTATGAAATATATGTAATGAATTTGACTTAGGCCAATACTGAAGTTTTCAGAAATATAAACAGTACTGAAAATAGGATTTTTGACAACCTATTTATAAAAGGATGTCTTCATGTAACTGTATCCAACAGTTGCTCGGTAGATATTTATAAACAAGTGCTACACCTTGTCCCAGGCATTGTAGAATGCACTGGCAAACACTAAACATTGCTTTTGCCTTCACAAAACCTGAGTTTTGTAGGTAGAGACAGGTAATAAGTGAGCAGACAGGTGTGTGATTAAGTTGTGTTTAGTGCTAGGAGAAGAGAGTGCCAGGACTGGAGGCACTTCTGAAGGTCTCTCTGGGAGTCTGAAAACTGAAGAATGCAGGACAGGAGCTTCCTAGAATAAAACAGCATTTGCAAGACACAGAAACCAAAGCTCAGAGTGCCTTTTTCTGGGACACTCAGCTTGCAGAGATTTCTGATCCAGGACAGAGGGGCTTGGCCGGAAGAGCCCACTTTCCTGGAATTCAGTGTCTTCTGTTTTTGTCAGATGAAGAACATTTACTTCAACTCTGAACCAGTGGAATAACTAGTGTTTTAAATACCAATGGAAGTAAAACAATATGAAAAAGTTAATGAAGAATCCACTTAAAAATAATTATTTCTCTTAGGAAAACAATGCAGACTCAGACAGTGTAAGAAAAAGCCACATAGGGACAAGAAAATGCAAACTACCTGTAAACTTACCACCTGGAAGATAAGCAGTGCTTGCACTTTTAATCATTCTCCCTTGCATAATGTGAATAGAAGAAACACCTTTACAAAATGCATTCACTTTGTAATCGTCATCTCTTCCCACACTGTTCTTGAGGAACAGTGGTCTTTAGGGTTGAGGATGTGACTCAGAACACCTCCTAGCCTGTGTGAGCTCCGGATTTGAGTCTCTGACTTGCCAAAATAAGTCGTTTCTAAGAATAAAAGTTTCAAAATGTATTTCTTCTGGCAGACCCTAAAAGTGGCCTCTGGGGATGAGTTTCCTAGTCCCCATCTCTATACTGAAAAGAGAAGTTTAAAAGGAAAAAAGGAACCTTTGATAATTCTGCTATTGCTATTGTCTCTTTAAACTTGTAACTAAGATTTTGTTTGGAGAATAAAAAGGTTCTGAGGCCAAGACAAACTTTTAATGACTACTGTCTCACTCAGAAATAGTAAAGATGGTGGGTCTTATGAAAGAATATTTGTAAGTTTAAAAACGCTTGTGAGTATAAACAGTACTGGCAAATACAAGTATGAAAATAGAAGCATTCATAAAGATTTATCAACCTTTTCAAACCCTACTTGCTCATTTAAGCGTGAATACAATGAATTTTCTTGTGAAGTCTGCATTCCTGAAATTGATGAGCCAAACGATTTCAATAGTTTAGGGTTTTTAAAATACATATTGCCTGAGTTTGTCCATCTACACTCTTTTAAACCCTAGGTTTCTGACTTTACATTTTTATGCTTTTGTTATTACCTAACAGTTAAAGAAAATAGAGATGTTTGGTTTTGGTTTTTAACTGTTTTAACAAGCATTTTTATGACTGCTTTCATTTACATTTTACCAAAAGCAGAAAAATTAATGATTATGTTTTCTTGAGGTTTAACAAATTAGTACCACTTGTTCTTGCCTGTTAAATTCCTGTTAAATTCTTGCCACCTTCAAATGCATTATAGCAAATGCATTAATTTGGAGATTGCTTTCCTTGAATCTGGCCTCATTTTCACATGGAAATTCAGCTTTCCTGTCTCCCCCTCTCTCCCTCTTCTCCCCTTCCCTCTCTGCACTCTCTCTGTCTCCCTATATGTGCTTCTCCCTTTCTTAAAGATAATATATTGAAAAGGTGAAATGATTTCTCTAGCAGGCCATATCAGGTTAGTTCTAGAAAGGGTAGTTTTAAAATAATCTCATCTTTTCCTATTTTATTTTCTCCAATATCTCTCTTGATGGAGCAATTCATATTTTCCAGAGATTCTCTACTTCGGTCACATTCCCTTCCCTGCTGTGCCTAAGTATCAGTGCAGAAGAAGAAATCACAGAGGCCAGCAGACAGATTAGAGACAGTCAGGTGCAAACAGAGAGGCACAGTAGTAGCTGAGTGCTCAGAGGGTGCTGTGCATTTAACAGGAAGCACCTGAAACATGCAGACTTTGAAGGATATGTGGGAAAAGGTAGGACATTTAAAAAGAAACCAAGCTCCAGGCTATGCAATATTTAATTGTTAAATCATTTCAACAAATACTTATTTTGTGCCTAGTTTGTGCCAGATTCTAAGCAAGGCACAAATGTAAGGTGAAATGAGGCACTTAACAATCTAATGAAGTAAAGCATACAGACACAGGTAAATGCACAGCTGTGCCTTACTTCAAGTCTGCTGCTATATAACAGCAGAAATAAGTTAAGTAATTTATAAACAATAGAGCTTTATTTTATGTTTCTAGAGGCTGGGTGTCCCAAATGAAGAGATCACATCTAGGCAGGGGCCCCATAGTGTGTCATGATGTGGTAGTAACATCATATGGGGGAAATGCCTGCATAAAAGAGAATATGCACGCGTGAGGGGCCTAGAGTTCCTCAGGTTGTGTCCTAATGACTCTGGTGGCAGCATTCACCTATTCATTATTAGTGCAGAGCCCTCATGACCTTAAATCCTTAAGGATCCTACCTCCCACTGCCATTGCCATAGAAATTAGTCTTTAATATGAGTTTAAGACATAAAAAGCAGTTTGTTATAGTGTTTATTATTCCATAGTTTTGAAAAGTATATTCTGTATACTTGAAAATACAGAACCACTTTAACAATGCACAGCAGAACCAAATGCTGTATATTCCACATCTTTTGGCTTTATTTCAGGCATGGGTTAGGTTAACTAGGTCAACCTTTGATGAAAATATACAAAGAAAATACTGTTACAAATAAAGTAGAATCTTCCACAATTTGCATGAGAAAGTAGTAGTAAATAGTAGAATCTAATTGGGTAGGAAGTGATGACAGGGTAAAGAGACCTCAGAGAATTTCCTCCATTTTTAATCCTCCTCCCTTGTCTTTTGTTCTATGGGACTTTCCTCCTTCTCTTCCTTGGAGTGTAATGTTATTTCCAAGGAGAGAGGAACATACTGATGTCCTACAGAGAGAAAATCTGAGTCATGAAACCAGTAAATAAGACATGTATGTGCTGTGTTTATCTGAAGTTTCACTCCTGGTGCTTATGAGATATGAATATTAGCTCTGTTGGACAGATGAGGCTACTGAAGACCAGAGAGTTTTAATGACATGGGGAAATTCACACAGTGGTAACCAACAGTAGGAAGTAGAGTCCATTCTAACCTTTTTCCTAAAGAATTTTTTAAAATTTATACGTGTGTGTGTGTGAGAATTTGTACATACCACATGCATGGATGCACCCACAGAGGTCAGAGGGTATCTAATCTCCTGAACTAGAGTTCCAGGTAGTTGTAAATTACCTGATGTGAGTGCTGGTATCTGAACCTGGGTTCTCTGCAAGAGCAGTAAGTACTCTGAACTATTGAGTCATCTGAGTCGTCTCTTAAGCCCCTAAACTTATTTAATTTTATGTTTTTGAGACAGGGTCTCACTATGAAGCCACAGGTGTCCTGGAACTCACTATGTAGAGTAGGCTGGTCTCTAACGCACAGAGATCCTCCTGCCTCTGCCTCCCAAGTGCTAGGATTAAATGCATGTACTGCAATGTCCAGCAGTGAATTTTGTTCTTAAAATTTACCATTGTATGTATGTGTATGACGGGGGGTGTTCCACACATTCTACCATCACACATACAGAGACCAGGGGACTACTTCATAGACTTGGTTCTCCTTCTCCCTTAGTTCAGGGATGGAACCTAGGTCATCAGGCTTGTGTGACAAGCATTTTTTTTTTAACCTGCTGAGCCATCTCTCTGTCCCCACTCTCTTTGTTGAATAAAAGCTGTTAATGATAGCATGTCTCTAACAAATACTTGAAATATTTGTTGAGATATAGACTAAAAGAGGAAAGTAAAGAGTACAAGTAATCCTACCTACACACAGTCGAGGTCATGATACCTGGAAGTAAATAAGGAAGAGGATTTAAAAAAAGATGGTACTGGTTCTAGTGAATGGAAAAATGGATTTGAGTCCTTACTCTGTATCATACACAAAAAATTAACCTGAGTTAGAAAAGAGACCTAAATACATAAAATAAAATATTAAAGCTTATAGAAGATTATCTTTATGACTTTATCTCAAATAACTCAGATATTTCTGAAATAAGCAAAGATTTCTAAAGAAGATAAAATAAGCACCAAACCATAAAAGGAAATTGAGCAATTGATCTTCATTAAAATAAGTTCAAAAGATGTTGCCAGGAATAGAGATACACTCCTAGAGCCCCAGTACTCAGGAGGAGGAAGCCAGCCTGTGGAGGCTGCAGTGAAGGAGCAGAGCTTTGCAGCACATAAGTGTACTAACACTGAAAATGCTTGCAGAGCTGTGCACATGTCAGAGGGCTTGAATAGGAACTGTCCAAAGAGCTGGGCAAATGACCAGGGAACATAAGCACAGCTGTTCTACTATTTCATCTTGACATCATACTAAAACCAAGAGACTGCCATATGTGCAATGAAGTGATTGTGCAGGTGTGGAGAAGTTGTCAGAAGACATTGCTAGAATTAGCTGTAGAGAGTGGGGTGCCCGTTTTGCAAGGTGCTTGGAAATACTGTTTGGCAGAGCTCTCTAAATTTCAGAATCTAAAGTAACGTGTATGTATATTCCCTATGATGCAGCATTTCTTCTCCTAGGTATGAACCCAGTACATTCCAGCTAATGTGTGATAAGTATGCTTATGGCAGCAGTCTTCAGTGTACCCCAAACAGGAAACAGTTAATCTGTCCATCGAGAGGAGTGTGAATAAGTACATCGTGATATAATGTATTCAATGCACTCATATGATAGCAGTGATTTTTGAAAAAAATCTGTGTATATGATGTATGTGCATGTGTTTGTGTTCACCTGTGTGGGCTTGTGCATATGTGTTTGTGTGTGTTGTCAGAGGCTAATGTCAGCTGCTTCCTCAATTACTCTCCACTTCATTTGTTTGAGGCAGGGTCTCTCGCTGAACCTGGAGCTCACTTTATCCACTGAACATCTGCCCAGCCCAGTAGGGCTCCTGCAGTCTTATCTCTGGTGAAGGCGAAGAGAAGACTTTTTTTCCACTAGCTGTTAGAATGGAAGTCTTCTATGGTACAGCGTTACGGTGTCAGACTGCTCAGAAAGTCTCTGTGCTCACATGTTCTTGCTGTGCTTGTGGCATTGCAGATCGGTAACAGATAAGGATGGATCAGCTCAACACTTCAAGTAGCACTGATGTCAAGCACCAAAAAGACTGCGACTACATACAATATGGATCAATCTCACAACTAGAGAGAAACTGAGTCTGTGTTTTGTGATTCCAGTCATACAAAGTTCAGTGGTGACAAAACTCACTAATGTGATATTGGAAGTTAGGGCTTTGAAGAATGTCCTCTGCAGGATCAGGAGAGCTCTGGGGTTCTTGATACTGGCATTACATGGTTTTAATGCTGCTTACAATAGCTGCTCATTTTGTGAAAAGTTATTTAGGTATATATTTAGAATTTGGGCAGTTTTCTTTTTGTATATTGTACTTGACACTTGGATTAGAATTTATTGTTCACCTATTTAACACTTGCCTTTTGTCTTCATGGAGATAATTAGTGGAGGGAATGAAGTATATGCAACTCTAATTAAATATGTGAAATTACAAATTATGATTCTGCAAAAGAAGTTTAACAAGACACAGTGATAAAGATAGGATGGTCAAAAAAGGAGCTTCCTGGAGGTAGAAAAGGAATTAACCGCAGTAAGTAGAGTCAGACAGCCCAGGTTCAGAAGTTGCTGTGAACAAGGCATACAGAGACTTAAGTAGATGTAGCGGAAGGGGCGTTGTAGACAGAAAGTACAATTTGGGAAAAGGTGGTGTAAAAATAAGGGAATGGGGTGGAAAGTGGTGTTTGTGGTTGCAGACTGGGGAAAGACCAACATGTATAGTTTTGTGAGAGCTTGTGATTGCTCATGATCATCATGAGCAAAGTTTGTTACCTCCAGAATAAAGGACGCTGGGTTAAAATGAAGCACAACTGGGTGTGGTAGTGCATACCTGTAGTCTCTAGCAGTGAGCAGGAGCAATACAGGGCTGTGAGTTCAAGGTCAGCCTGGTTTACGTAGTGAGACCCTGTCATAATAAAGCAAGATCTGGAGATGTGGCTCAGCGGAGCAGACAAAGCCCAGGGTGCTATCCCAAATTTCAAAGCCACTTAAGAAATGATCTTGTCAGCGGTTAACTAATAGTTTAGTTTAACATAGGTTTCATGTGCTAAACCTTTAGGGCAAGTGAGAAGAGTAAGAAGAGTATACTCACACTCAGGAGAGTCTTCACCCAAGCACTGGGATGAGTGATGGATGCAGCCTTTACTCCAGTCCTGCCAGTTTAGCTCCCTTGGTTCCCACTGGCCCTTCTTCCCCTTACCCTCCCACAGTTGTTCCTCTACCGCTTCTTGTTTCAGCACTAGCACCCACACTTCATTTCTTCCCTTCTCATTCCTCTCCCCTCCCCTCCATATTTTATTCAAAGTTTTAAAATAGTACGCGTGCCACTTCCTTAATCCTAACAAAACCTTGTGTTTGTGGAGGTACATGGGAGGGAACTGAAGATCAGAGGTGTGTGACTGATGTGAGGTCATGACCTAGACTCTCCACTCCAAGTGCAGGACTGTCCCATTGTATAACCGAGGCCTTCGTATTTCTCAAACCTCTGTGATGTTTTGTTTAAAATATCTTCAGCCATATTGTGAGTAATGAAAGTGTCCTGTTACTTGTTAGAGTCTGTGAGAGGCACCTTAGACTATGTGAATTGTGCGTGCGTGTGTGTATGTATGTATGTATGTATGATAAATGCACACATATTTCACTTTAGGTAAATGCACACATATTTCACTTTAGGTGAACTTAATTATATATTAAGAACCTTTTAAAATCATTGCTTTTGAAGTAATTAAGAGACTTCCTATATCGAGGCTATCATAATTATTTCTTCATTGCTATGTCCTTGTTATGTAGAAAAAGAGATAGAGGACCTTGATGTAGGTGGTTAAATACATTGTAATTGTGCTCAGGAGCTGGCTCAGTGGATAAAAGTGCTTGCTTTACGGCTCGAGGACCAGATTTCAGCTTTCCAGCACCATCATAAAAGCCAGGCAGGTGTGGCAGCCCACCAGTGGTCTTCTTGCTCCAACAGTGGAGATGGTCTCTGTAGCAAATCAGCTCACTAGACTAGCCAAATAGGTGAGTTACAGACTAAGTGAGAGACTCTGCCTCAGTAAATAAAATAGAGAGCAACAAAGGAAGACGTCTAACATCAACGACTGGCATCTGCACAGGTGTGCATACATGCAGACACACATACATACATGCGTGTATATCACACACGCATGCACGCACTAACAAAGAAGAAATTGCAGTGGCTCAAGATCTCAGTGTAGATACAGAGGTAGCAGAAGTAAAACAAATAGACATTCAGAATTTGGTTTATTTCTGTTAGTTTCCTTCTCTCTAGATCTGTGTCTTTAATACCACTGCCCATGAATAAGCATTGCAAAAGTAAGGAGATGCAGTTGTGATCATTTGTGGTAGTTATGTGATACATGAGAGATTAAAAATGGATGAAAATTAAATTGGTGGCCACCCGCAGTGGTATATACCTATTGTAAACTCAGTACCTGCAAGGCAGAGGTACAAGGTTCACAAGTTCAAGACCAGTCTTGAACTACGTAAGCGTGAGCTACATAGTAAGACCCTAGCTCAAGAGAAAAAAAAAGAAAGAAAGAAAAGAAATTATTGGTGATGTATTCATTATTTTTGAAAGTTAAGAGATGAAACAGCCTCATTAAAAAGGGACAACCAGCTATTAAAAAAAACAGTCTCAGTATAGCTTACATTTAGTTTACATATAGCTTACAGTTAGTAAACTGGCTCAGTAGACTACAAGGAAGAAAAGAATCCTTAAGATTCTTAGAGTCCTTAAGTGGAATAGTTTCAAAAAGATAAAATAGAGTAGCTAGATCGGTATCTGCTAGCATCAGCCATATCTCCAGGTGGTTGTGGCTCTTAATTCATATGAAATGGCAACAATTTGGTTATTGCTTTGTAAGTTTTGGAGTATCTTGCCGTCTCCCTGTATGGCAAAGGAATGTTCTGAGGAGCAAGTGATGTGTTAGTGAACCAGACTGCTTTGTTAAGGCTTTCAGCCCCTAACTTTTCCTCTCCTCTTTTTATTTACCACAGAGTGATTCTCATCAGTTTCGTGTCATGGCAGCTGTCCTTCGCCATTGTTTACTAATTGTAGGTCCAACTGAAGACAAGACAGAAGAGCTGCACAGGTAGGTAACCTCATGTTGATACCATACTGAAGCACATCGTCCATTCCTGTTATGTGTATCTAGTTTTGATGGTTGATTATGAGCACAAGAAAGGGAAAGTATCATATTGAATCAGGTAGGCCAGAACCATGCCTTAGTGTGAAATTTGTATCCTGGCCTCTTCGACTTTGTTATGTTGAACTCCAGCACACCAGCATGAGACTGGCATTTGTTGTTTCCAACAATAAAACCCAGAACAATAGTGTCACTTTCTGTGTATTGCATTGTGCTACAAGCTTTATAGAGATTAACTTCTGGACTGGGAATGTTAGTAGAGGTAGAATATTTGCCTACCATATATGAGACCCTTAGCAGTTATTTAAAAAAAAAAAAAAAAACTTATTTTAATCACCCCACCAACCTTATGAGGTTTTTTTTCTTTTAAAAGGTCTCTTTTTCAGTACTACACTCAACTAATTTTCACTATTTCATTTTAAAGGTATTCAACAAAAAAGTATTTTCTATACAGTAATAATTTAAATAAAAAATAACAAAATAAGGATAGAGTCATAATCTCCTCTTAAAATATATTAAGTCAGGCTAGGGAGGAGGGCTCAGCGCTGCGATGTGAGCGTGGGGGTCTGAGTGTGAGTCCCCAGCACACACGCGCTGGCTGCAGTCACGAGGGTCTGAGTGTGAATCCCCAGCACACACACAAGCGCTGGGCGCAGTCACGAGGATCTGAGTGTGAATCCCCAGCACACACAAGCGCTGGGTGCAGTCACGAGGATCTGAGTGTGAACCCCCAGCACACACACAAGCGCTGGGCGCAGTCACGAGGATCTGAGTGTGAATCCCCAGCACACACAAGCGCTGGGTGCAGTCACGAGGATCTGAGTGTGAACCCCCAGCACACACACAAGCGCTGGGCGCAGTCACGAGGGTCTGAGTGTGAATCCCCAGCACACACAAGTGCTGGGCGCAGTCACGAGGATCTGAGTGTGAACCCCCAGCACACACACAAGCGCTGGGCGCAGTCACGAGGGTCTGAGTGTGGATCCCCAGCACACACAAGCGCTGGGCGCAGTCACGAGGGTCTGAGTGTGGATCCCCAGCACACACACAAGCGCTGGGCGCAGTCACGAGGGTCTGAGTGTGGATCCCCAGCACACAAGCGCTGGGCGCAGTCACGAGGGTCTGAGTGTGGATCCCCAGCACACAAGCGCTGGGCGCAGTCACGAGGGTCTGAGTGTGAGTCCCCAGCACACACACGCGCTGGGCGCAGTCACGAGGGTCTGAGTGTGGATCCCCAGCACACACAGACGCTGGGCGCAGTCACGAGGGTCTGAGTGTGAGTCCCCAGCACACACAGACGCTGGGCGCAGTCACGAGGGTCTGAGTGTGAATCCCCAGCACACACAGACGCTGGGCGCAGTCACGAGGGTCTGAGTGTGAATCCCCAGCACACACAGGCGCTGGGCGCAGTCACGAGGGTCTGAGTGTGGATCCCCAGCACACACAGGCGCTGGGCGCAGTCACGAGGGTCTGAGTGTGAATCCCCAGCACACACAGACGCTGGGTGCAGTCACGAGGATCTGAGTGTGAATCCCCAGCACACACACAGACGCTGGGCGCAGTCACGAGGGTCTGAGTGTGAATCCCCAGCACACACACAGACGCTGGGCGCAGTCACGAGGATCTGAGTGTGAATCCCCAGCACACACACAGACGCTGGGCGCAGTCACGAGGATCTGAGTGTGAATCCCCAGCACACACACGCGCTGGGTGCAGTCACAAGAATGTCTGTGATTCCCGCACTCTTCTGGGGAAATGGGAGGTGGAGACAGAAGCCCGTGGGCTAGCTAGCCTGCTGTACGCAGCAGGAAAAAAAGCCAGTAGCAGATCAAGGTGGAAGGCAGGGGCAAAACACCCAAGATTGTTTTCTGACCTCCTCATGTGAGCACCCATACAACTCTCTCACACTTACAAATGGAGTTATAGATATATATAAAATAAAAATAATTCCAGTTGTGTAACTTGTCTGTTAGATACACGAATGGAGTGTTCTTAGGAGTTCATCATTTTCTGGGTCTAGGGGTGGACAGCTCAGTAGTTTGTCTACTGTGTACAAGTTCCTGGGTTTAGTCCCCAGCACTGAAAAATAAAAATTACCATTCTCTGAAAACAGCTGAAAAAGAGTTAATATAGTTTCCAGTTCTCTTACTTGCTGTAGATTAGGTTTGTGATAGCTAAGCATTTGACTTCATTATAGGACTGCTAGTGCTGTACTTTTTAAGAATACAAATGCAGCTGTGGTGGCACACGCCTTTAATCCCAACACGGGAGGAAAACAGGGACAGATCCTCCTGTAAATTCTAGGTCAACCTGGTGTACATAGTTTGGGACAGCCAGGGCCTGTTACACAAGGAAACCCTATCACCCAAAAAAAAAAAGAAAGAGTACAAATGACATATTAAACAATTCAAAGTTACTTTGGCATCAACTATGCTTTATAAAGAAGTTAACATGAGCTTCTTCTATTAAGTTACCTTGTGGGCAATTAAAATTTTCCAGATATAACTTAAATAAAAACTTTGCGAAAATAACCATAAAATAAACACACAAACTAACCCTTCGCTGTTACTTTTTAATCAAATCTATATTATTTTAGTTATGTAGAGAAGTGTATTTCATGTCATGCTGAGAGTACAGGCAGATCATCTTTATATACTCTGTACACTGTAGCCCTTCAAAATGTTTTCTTCGTGATTGAAAAGTGAATATTTCGAGGTAGATAAGGTGGTTCACATCTGTAACACTAGCACCCCAGAGGTGAGGGCGGGGGCCTTATGAATCCAGTCAGCCTGGGCTTTGTGGTACGAGACCCTGACTCCAAAACCGTAGAAATGTTTTCCTTAGCTATTCCTTTAATTCCTTAAACATTCCTTTAATTTTCTGGAAATAGTGTCTACGTTATCTGCAGTTAAGTCACACCCTAAATGACTGCATTCAACATTTTTACCCTTTATGTTGTTTTTTTTTTTTTATAATCAAGAGACACTAACAATTCAACATCAAAACTAGAAGTGTTTTTGGTTAAAAAGATCAGAAGTGAATTAATTTTTTAAAAATCAGATATGCCAGGCTTAGGCGCACACAGACTATAAAGAGAAAGAATCCTGGCGGGCACTGCTGTGCTAGCTGCAGAGAGATACTCTGCCAGGATTCTCCCAAGAATGGATTCCGAATCTTAGCAAGGCACTCAATATGTGTTAAGAGAGCAAAACAAAGAGATTGTTGAGATTTTTAAAAAGTAATCAAATTTCTTTCCTTCCTTTTCAAGACTTGCCCTTTAAATTTTTTTCCCTTTATCTAAAAAGTTACTTTGATAAAATTCATTAGCTACATTGTAAATATAAAGATGTATTCCAGAGCCAGTCAGGATTATGAGTATTTCTCAGAGGCTTTCTGGGGGAGTGAGGTTGTTGCTGATTTAGCAGTGTCTAGAATGAATGGCCCTGCATGCCCTTTTAATTGGAAGAAAGTGATTAGTATCAATTTAAACAATGAGGACTCCAGGCTAACCCATTTAAATACAGAGATAGCTGCTCCAGTGTCAGGAGCTGCTGGCACTTTAGAGGTGTTAAATCTGTACCTTTGCAGTGACCTGAACACAGGACTTGTATAAAACTGCTCAGGTGCAAGGCACAGAGTAGATACTTCAAATGGTATTTAAAGTCATCTTTTTCTTCATTTGTTGAGACTTTCATGCAGTGCATTTTGATCACATTCACTACCGTCCCTTGTATTTCATTCTTTGAAAGTTACTTTCAAGGTTTTTTGGTTTTTCTTTAATTCCTTTTTTTTCACTGCTTTGAGTAGTCCTGGATAGGATAATGTGTGTTTATGATAATGATTATATAAGACTCTGAAGCCTCGGGCCCTGGCACTCCATGAGCTCTTAACAGCAGCTACACCTTCTGTGTTTCTTCTGTAACTGTAACAGGCATGTTGACTTTTAAAGGTAATGTTTTGTCCAAAAGTTTTTAAATTGCTTCTTCAATTTTTAATATTTTATTTAGAAACTTATTTTTGTGTTTATCCTTTGATCATATAAAGATGTTTGTTTTCTGATATTCAAATTTTTTTTTTTTTCCTGAAGCCAGAAATTCCATTCACATTAGATGATAAAGATGCTTTAGAGCTTTCTGGTATATTTCTCTATGAGCCAGCACCATTGTTTCCCTCAGAGAAGGGAAGAAGACACGGGAGTGATGAAGAGTTAGCTCAAAGAGGCAGCAGAGCCTAGCCTCCGTTCTAAGTAGTCAGTGTTGTCTTTACTTTTGTTTATACTTAGCAACTAGAATATTGTTGGTATTATCCATCTTTGTGTTAAGCGATGTCCTACTTCTATTTTATCTCTGCTGTTGGCTTGAAAGTATTTTCAGCATTCCTTCGCACAGTCAATAAGCTTATCCATTCACTTAGCCCTCCCAAACGTGCATCTTTATCTTTTATTTTGGAAAAGAAATAGATGAGGATGGCCTCCATCCTGCTAAGGAGAGGTGAGAACCACAGTTTAGCTTGCTTTAGGTTCTGAGTTCTGTTTCTTTTATACACTAAGCATATCATCATGTGCTGATCATGTCTTTGATCCATGATGAATGAATTTTTGTGTGTAGTGTATAAAATATTCTTCATTTGCGTGTTGAATATCCAGGTTCAGCCACCATTTATTCAAAAGCTTTTCTTCCCCTATTCCTCTTGGTACCTGTCTCTCTGTGTATGTGTGTGTGCGTGAGTGGAGGGGAGTGAGGAAAAGAGAGAGAGAACTTCTGAATTTTTTTATTCTTTCCTACTGGTCCCAAGAATTTTTAGGGCATTTGTATACCTTCCTGCTTGAAGTAGTGTACTAAGTTTTCAAATCAGGAAGTGTGATCCTCCAGGTTTTTCTCTTGCAGGATTGTTCAGGCTATTCAGTCTCTTGATATTCCATGTAAGTTTAAAGATAAATTTCATAATCTTATAAAAATATCATTGAGATATTGGTAGGAATTATCTTGAATTTTGAATATTCAACTCCTAACAGTGTTGTCTCCTAATCATCATATATATTATACTTTAAATATTTGAAAATGAGCTAATTTTATCTATATTTATATCTATTTGTTAGTGAGTACTTAACTATATATTAAATACTAATTTGAGCTTTGGGGCTCAAAAAAGATCAGAGCATACAGTTCATTCTCCAAGGCTCACCAGTTAGTAGATAAGTGAGTAAATTAATATCCCTCTCGATCCCCCTCCCCCCATGAGCAGTGTATCAGGCATGAACAAGCTTATATGACATGTCAACAAAGACATTTACTTTGGAGAGGTCAGAGAGAGGGAGGCATTTTTTGTTGTTGTTGTTGTTATTAACTCTCTTGGCTCTTTTTATTTTCTGTAAATAAGTTCTCCAGGTTAGAAGGGATTCTCTAAACTGTCTGTCCAGCCCAGTGCTATTCTAAGGTGTCCTAAGGACACTACGGTTCATGCCCTGAAGAAAAAGACACTGAATGGGGAGACAAGACATAAATATTATGAAAAGTTAAATAACATTTCAAGATGAGAATAGAAAGAGACCACAAGATAGTTTTGAGTAGTTTTCAGTGACGATCCCAGGAGCAATCACTAAAGGAACAAGCTCATTGTGGTCTGCAGTGAGGGTCTTCCTCACAAGCCATCCTCTGCCTGTTTGCACCTACTTCTCACCTCTAGGGAATAACTTTTGTTATCTTGGAGACTTACAGGTTTACTTTCTTGCTTGTGTCTCCCTAAAGATCAGTTCATCATTTCAGCCTCCTCCTTCCTTATATCTTGTGTATCCCAACATGCCCAACCCCAGATTAGACAGACCATCTCCACAGCCCTGTGGGAAGTACCTAGTCTGCAGATGATTTCATCTCCACTGCGTACATGGTTGCTCTTCAAAAAGCAAATGTCTGCTTAAAATTTACTCATGGCTCCTCTCAGCCATAAGGATCAAGAAGTCTTCTTTTTGGTTATGATGCCTACACTAGGATCTGCAGCCCCATCTGTGGAAATCTGTGTCATCTGATCAGTTCCCTCTTTCTTCCTCTATACAGGAGTCTGCCAAACCTCTGTAACCTGCATCACACTTTACACAGCCCCTTCAGCTAACACCATGCTATTGCTTAAATGGCTTGACAACATGGGGGAGGTGGGTAAGATTGTGGGTGTCCTAAAAGCCTTCAAACTGTTTCTTGGCATAGTCATAGAAGCTTTGGATTGTCTCAACTCTTACTACAAGACTTCTGGGGAAAATTACTATGCTAAATGTCACACAGGCTCAGTATAATGAATTGGGCAGTATATTCCCACAATGGCAATATGCCAATTACATCAGTTTCTTCTGAATGAGAACTGTCTCTCATTGTGTAATATTGGATGAATCCATGGAATTAGATCTGAGGCACTGGCCTCACTCTTAGGGGAGCATTCTGCTTTTGACAAAATCCCTCTTCCTATTGTCAAGCAAAACATTTTCATGGCACGGATCCACTCTTTCCCCTGCCTCTGAAAGCCTACCATTCCACAAACCAGATGTCTCTACATGCAAAGTAGTCTGCCCTTCTTCTTCCCTAGACATAGTCTGCTTATTTGGGCCTTCGCATTTGCTCCATCTGGAAATGCTGGAAAGCCTTTTACCCAGATATTTGAGGGGTTGGCTCCTCTTCATTGTTTAGAACTCGGTTCACATGTAACTTGCTCTGTTAGGCCTTCTCCAAACTCCTAATTTAGACTCGTGTATACACATGAACACATGTGTGCTGTGTTCACAATACATCACAAATACATCCTGTCCCTATTCTATCATCTTCATTTTTTATGACATGTATCACTAACTAAAATAATATTGTTCCTTTACTTTCTTGCATGCTTATTATTTCCCTCCTGAAGTTACAAGCTAGGGAAAAAAAAAAAAACAAAGATCAAGCTGGAGAGATGGCTCAGCAATTAAGGACACATACTGTTCTTATAGAGAGAGGACCCAAATGTCAGGTCGCTAACAATCACCTGTAACTAACTCAACTCCAGGGGATCCAGGGTTCTCTTCTGGCACACACATGTGTACATACCCACACACAGGCACACAGTCATACACATGATTAAAAATACTTCCTTTTAAAAAAGGATAAAACATCTTACCTGTCCCATTCTATATCCCTGACACCTAGGCAAGTACATATATGTGCATATATACACACACATATATACATAGTAGTAATATGTACAGTAAAAATTAATTGAGTAGAGGGGTGGATGGATAGATGATGGTCTTGCCAGCCACTTAAGAGTAATTGGAAACTCAGCAGGAACTTCCTCAAACCCTCAATCCCTCAGCAGTACAAATAAATTTGTTACAGTCTATATCTGTTCTTGTTTCCTGTCATTTTCAGACATTTAAGTGGCTCTCTTCCTGTCCAAGGCTATTTTTACACCTTTTGCTTTTGCCTCCTAAGACCTTATTCTAGCATTGTCTCCCTGATTTAAAATATGAGCATACTAAGAGCTATCTCATTTGTAGGAGAGAAAAATAAATGCTAATGAAAACTTTTATCAGTGGGGTGGAATGATGACGGGGTGGTTAAGACTCCAGCCAGTCATCTACCTCACATCCACAGTCATCGCATGCACATACCTCTACACACATACACATACGCATACACACTAAATAAGATGTGGTCAATTTTTTAAGCTTTCTCAGAGCTTTTATTATATTTGTCCCTCTCCTTTACAGCAGGTTTTTTGAGTGTTTGCTGTGCCATTGGTCTCCAGAGGTTTTGATCATCTCTAGGCTGAGTAGGAAAACCATTTTTTATCAGATCTTCAAATGTGTTTGTTTACATATAAATTATGTTCATATAAAGCTGTTTTATGTGAAAGAAATCATGAATTATATATAAAAATAAGTGGTAAATGAGATGATAAATTAATTTTAAAAATAAATTTAAATTTTTGAATCTACTACAAGCTTATTGTATTTTCAATTAATAGCCTTTTCTGTGTATTTTACACATTTGGCATTCAGATGTGTTGCTACCTTTGATGACTTTGCCATTAGCTCATTTCTAAGGGTATATTGTTACTGATCAGGCAAAACTGATCAGTAGCATAATGGATGTAAGCTCATATTTTATATAATGCTCACCTTTAAAATTTTAACTTTCATATTTCTGTTTTATACATTAGTAATATCTCACAGTATAACTCTAGCTGGCCTCCAACTAGCAATCTTGTCTCAGCCTCCTGAGTTCTGGGATTGCAGGTGTCTGCCATGATGCTTCTGTAATTTACTACAACAACAAAAAGTTTATGTGTGTGTTTGTGTATCAGCTGGGGTATTGTGTTAGGACATTTGTGTGGTGGCGGAGGACAGTATGTGGAATTGGTTTTCTCTTCATACCAGGGATCAACCTCTGGTTGGCAGGTTTGTGTAGGAAATACCTTTACTTTTTAAGCCATCTCTCTGGCCCAGTTGCCAAAATTTTTAGACAAATTTCTGGTGGTATATTCTTATAATCCCAGCACTCAGGAGGCAAGGATATCAATACCGAGAGTTCAAGGTCATTGTCAACTGCATGATGAGTTTAAAGCCAGTCTGATGCATGTGAGACTCAGTCTCAAAAGTTTATATAGTGAATTCAAGGCCATCCTGGGTCACATGAGATCCAGTCTCAAAAAATAACTTCATTCCATGCTGCAGCCAGTTGGATTGTCCTGGCTTCCCTTATGATAACAGCAAACAAAGGATTCTGCCTTTTCTTTTTTTTTTTCAGAAAGAAAATAAAATGTGCAACTATTTTAAGTAATTTCTTAAGTTTTGGTTTTCTTTGCAAGAATCACTGGAAGTAGTTTGCCCATTTTGTAAAAATGTGTTTAGTTTAAAACTGATGAAGCAAGGCTGAAGATTTTGTGCAGGGGTAGCGTGTTTAACAGGAGTGATGCGCTAGAGAGGACCCTCTCCTCCACAAAAAAAGCATGGATAAAGCAATCTATATTCTACCTAAGCATATGCTCATTGTATTATGACCGTCTCAGAAAGCAAGTGAGTAATCGGGGAAAAGGGGTACCCCTGCTGTCCTTCTCATGGCCCAGAATTTTTACTCTTTCCACTACTTCACTGGTATTTGTAAATGAGGAGCATCACTCAGATGTGGGTGCCAGTGTCAGTGGTTAAATAGCAAGGTCAGACTTCTTTTCAACTTTTCAAACAAAAATAGATAGAAATTAAATGTTTTATTTTTGTGCCCCAGTGGGTCATTTTGTGTACTTTTGCAGTTGTGTAAGCCCTACACAGAATGTTGCTTTAAACTTAATGTCTCTATGGGCTTGCCCATTTTTGAGCACACAAATCATTTAACATGGAATAATCAGAATTGTGCCTTTGCTACTTTTGCCTAGACAGCTCTAGTTTAAGGTCATCAGTAAACTATCTTACCAGAGATACAGGAAGCTTAGAATAGTCTGAGTGCGTTATCTTCCTCCTAACTACTTGCCTCTCCCTTTCTTCTCTGCCTGTCCTTCCCTCCCTCCTTGTACCACAGAAAGCCCCAAATAGTGAAAGTTTCTGAATAGGAAAAGAGCTGCAGACGTACGGCAGTACCTGATCTTATAGGCTATTATGAAACTCCAGCCCTCGAATCACTGTAGTATTTTCATGAAAATAGACACTTGGGCCAGTGAAATGGAATAGAAAGCCTAGAAGTAAACCTACTGTGTCACAAATGCGTAGTCGGTTGTACTCACACAGGGGTGCAACGAATACACATTCTTCAAGAAATGGTGATAGGAAAACTGGATTTCTACATGTAAAATAATGAAGTTAAACTCTGACCTCACATTATACACACACACACACACACACACCCCAAAGGAACTAAAAAAGTATTAAAGCTTTAAATGAGTCTAAAACAGTAAAACTTAGAATACATAAGGTAAACAAGTGTGTAGGCTTGGTTTTGGCAATAATCTGTGAGTACAACACCAGAAGAACAAACAACAAAGGCAAGAATAGCTAGGTGGGAGTTCATCCAACTGAAAACCTGCAGTGCATAGGATCTACCAAAGGGAAAGCGCAGCTGTGCAAGGAGGCCCTGTCTACAGGCTTCCCCTTCTTCTGTTTGGAAAGGAGTTAGCATCTAAATAACTATAGGGAACTTCTGTGTTTTGTTTTGCTTTTGATGCTTTTGCTTTGTAGTTCATGCTGGTCTTGAAGTCACTAAGTAGCCTAAGCTAGTCTTCAACTTAAAATCCCCTGCTTTATCCTCCTGAGAGTTAGCATTACAGGCATGTGCTATCATACCAGCACAGGACTCTTTTTTTTTTTTTAAAGATTTATTTATTTTATTTATATGAGTACTCTGTCTGCATGTTCACCTTCATGCCAGAAGAGGACATCTGATTCCATTATAGATGTTTGTGAGCTGGATGTGGTTGCTGCAAATTGAACTCATGGCTTCTGGAAGAGCAGTTCGTGCTCTTAACTGCTGAGTCATCTCTCCAGCCTTAGCACAGGACTCTTAATAGCCAAGAAAAAAAGAGAGGGAAAGGAGGAGGGAGGGAAAAAGAAATAAAGGGAGGGGGAGGCAGTGAGAGTAGAGAGGGAGGGAAGGAAGGCAAGAAGGACAAAGGGTGTGAAAAGACATTGCTCCAAAGAAGACATGCATATGAAAACATGTTTAGCATTACTAATCTTCAAAATGTAAATCAAAACCTTAAGATTCACCTCACATCAGTTATTAATGGCTACTTAAAGAACACCACAAAGCTAGGGTGTTGGAGAAGGGCGAATCTTTGTACAGTGGCAGCAGTGTAAGTTGATATAGCCATTGTGGGAAATAGCATGGAGGTTCTTCTAAAAATTGGAACCAGAAGTACCATTTGCTCCAGCAATCACACTGATGGATATTGATCCAAAAGAAATAAAAACTATTGACCTAAAGAGATACCTGTACACTCAAGTTCATCGCATTACCATTTACAGGGACAGGGACATGTAAATCACCTAAATACTTGTCAACAGATAAATGGATAAAGGAAATATTGGGAGGAGGGAGGGAGAAAGCTGGAGAGCAGAGGGAGGTATGCAGATAGCCTAAAAGCCTGTCAGCAGATAAGGAAAACACGGGGAGAAGGGCAAGATAGTGATAGACAGAGCGGGTGAGGATAGGGAGATTACCTAAATGTCTGTCAACAGGTTAAGGGACTAAAATGTGGGAAGTGTGTGCATGACCTTTAAAAAGAAGGAAGTCCTATCATTTGGAAGAATGCATGTACGTAAAGAAGACACTATAACAGATAAACCGGATAAAAAAGGGCAAATACTGCATGATCCTCTTTTAATAAGGGATCTAAAATAGAGAGACTCACAGGGCCAGGCAGTATGATACTGGACCAGGAGGGTGTGGGAGTAGTATCATCAGTCAAAAACTACAAAATTCGTAGTTCTAACTTCTAGTGTTGCTGTACAGCAGAGTCTATAGTTAATGCTATAGCATATATTTAACATTTACTAAAAAGGGTAGATCTTAAGGTTAAGTGTTCTTACCACAAAAGAAAAAAAATTAAACCATATTTTTTGTTTTTTTAAATACATAAAGAGAATAGGGGAATCTTTTGTATACCTTGAGATTTGTTTTAGATGACTTTTTTTTTTAAGCTTGAAAATACATGTGTAAGCCTCAAGTATAAACTATATTCCATTGTAAGGTTTGTTACTTGATACTGATCAGTACAAGCTGTTAGCATGCTTCTCACTGTCATTGGCATTCTGTTGTGTTCAATAATTGATGGGAGACTAGATTGGGTTGTCTTCCCCTTCCCGTTGCTAGCAAGTCTTTTTTTTTTTTTTTTTAAAGTAAAAAGCCCTTTTATTAATGATTTACACATAAAATATAGAGTTAATTACATGTATAAAAGGTATTTATTTTTTAAGTTTAATTTGTATACTATGTCTCGACAACCCTCCTCCCATCTGTCAACTTCTTCCAGCTCCCCATCTTCCCTCTCTTCCTATTCTACCCTCCCCAAGCCCGCCCACTCATCCCCAGCCCGGATTCTCCCCATAGAAGAGAGCAGTCCTTCCAGAGTTACCACTCAAATAGGGCACAACAAGATGGAACAAGGCCAGGGCACAAATCCCTACATCAGGAGTGGATTAGGCAACCCAGTTTGAGGAAACGGGTCCCAAGGGCAGCATAAGCATCAGAACCTCCACATACACTCTATCCTGTAGGGAGAAACATCCCTTTGTAATAAAGTGACCATCTCAAACTCGTGAGTCTGGTCTGTGATCAATTCAGAGAGTCATATTGCTGATAGTTTTCAGAGATGATTGTCTTGTATTTAAGGGAAGATCTAGCATTTCAGAATGGCTATACAGTTTAGAAAGTCATTCTTAGGTAAAGTTTTTTTCTCTCTTCTCCACAGTGACTCTGTGGTTTTTAATAACAACAGTTTCCAAATGCCTAAGTAAGACGTGAGCCATTCTAAACTATAAATAAGGAACTATAGAAGTTTGCAAAAAAGAAAAAAAATCTCTGCATTTGTGGAAAAGTGTACACCGCTTTAACCACCTTTGAGTGTTCGCAAAAGACAGAACAGAGACTGTGTCAAAAACAACAGCTTCAGTAAGGGCAACAGAAGCTGTACTTCACCAGAAGCCGTTTACCCATAAAACCTGTTCAATTATTTTTTTTGCCCACAAATCATATTGTCTTTGATTCTTTCTCATTTTTCTGCATCTTCTAATTGATAATGGATTTTTTACTAATTTTTATTTTTCCATAATATAAAAAGAATAAAATATTGATTCACGGAGAAATAAAGCCATACTTCAAAGTAAAAGAAAGAAAAACTTCTGTATTGCCTTTCTGTCTGTTTTGTTTGATTTTTTAGAGTGCCACTAAAATCTTATGTTTTAAATCTTTGTGATCTGAATTAAGACAGTATCAGATGGATTTAGCCATGATTTTGTTTTCCAAGTGCTTAGACTTTGAAACTGTATTTGAAAGAGTTTATTTTTAGTCAGGATGTGGTTATTTTTAGACTCAATTCTGTGTCACTAGGAAATGTAATGCCTGTCTTTCTATTGTTGTTTATCTGGAAGTCCTGGAGTACAGGCTATTAAGACCCAGTTTGCATAGGAACATTGCCTCTCCTGGTAGATAAAAATATGAAATAGTACAGGAAGGAAAATATGCACATTGAAAACATGCCAAATTCTGAGTCTCTACTATCATTTTAACCTCTTATATACTGAGCAACAGAACAAGGTTTTTTAGGGAATGCCAAAAATACAAGGTTTGGGTTCCCCCTGCTGGTATGCTTCCCAGGCTTCTGTACAACCCTTGTAAAAGCAGAAAAGTCTGGGCTAGAGATTAGAAGCAGCAGTGTTGGCCTCTTTAAAAGAGACCCAGTGAGGAGAGGGTAAAATGAGCATCATTCTCTTTTCTGTGAAAATGTCATATTAAGAAATAGAACGATTTAAAAATTGTATTTTGTACATTAAAAGAAACAAATCTTGGTACTGCAGTGTTTGGTTTTTAATGTTGTTGCCTCTGTGATAAGCTGCTTATATGCATTGCTTCTCAAATGCTTTATGTTGTAATCTAAGGAATAATAAACACCAGTGGATCCACAAAAGGAATTAAAGCCCCTGAAGAAAAAGCAGAGCTAGCATTGTCATAATAAATGAAAGAGCTGGTATTACAGCTGGCTAATTTCTGTTTTAGCACTTCAGAAAGTGGTGTGACTTCCTGTGGTTGTGTCTGTCCATTTAACATTTGCTTCTTTTTAATTTGTCATGTGTAAGTTTGAGACAGTTCTTTATTTTCTCTTTGTAAATGCCAAGTAATATTAATGGTTTACTTTGAAAAAGAAAAATTTTAATTGACTCCTAAAAGTCACCTCTGAACTTTGTATTATGTTCGCATTTTAAAAGCCTATTCAATCAAATTAAAATATTGTATTTTCAAATTGCCTTTCAGTAATGCCGTCAACCTTTTAAGCAATGTTCCAGTCTCTTGTTTGGATGTTCTCATTTGTCCATTAACCCATGAAGAAACAACCCAAGAGGCAACAACTTTAGATGAACTGCCCAGTGATAAAACAACCGAGAAAGACACAGCTCTGAAAAACAATACCATGGTATACAATGGCATGAATATGGAGGCCATTCATGTTCTACTCAGTTTTATGGAGAAGAGAATCGACAAGGTAAGGCTGCTCAAGCGGAGGCTTGGGAAGGCGCCTCTAAGACTGGATGTGCCCTGAGTAGAAACAGACCGCCTAGCACGAGTTCTACAACTGAGCTTGTGCTTTATACTTGGCATGTTTCATGTTATGTAGTTTTACTTTTGAAAGTATTTTATCATAATAATGATAAATTGGTAGAAATCAATTGAGTTTGCTTAATGTTGAAAATTTGTATTTTTACAACAGCAAATTTATAACTAGTGTTCAAAAGTACAGGAAAAATTAACAACTGCCTTGCATAGCTATTTTGTAAATGTTAGAAGTAAAAACTAACTACTCTAAAATGGCATCTTCAAAAGTGTTTCATCTTCAGTTTTCTGTAGCCTGTCCCTCAGTTTTTCTGGTAAACGTGTTGAAAGACATCAGTGTGACATAGTGGGTTTCAAAATCCTTTGCTTCATTAAAACTCATTAGCTGAGCTGGTATAAACTCTAGAAAATGTAGGAAAAAAACAAAAGACAAAACTAGACAGCAAAATGATGATAACTCATGGAAATACTATTTAAAGTAACTTTAAAAGTCATTTGTAAGCTTTAGTATTCCAAGATGTATCCCCCCCTCAAAAAAAATGTCTTCGTATTCTCAGATTGCATGGAGGAGAATCATGCCTTTAGGAACTGAACTAATGTCCTGTGCATGGTTTTCTTCATAGGGAAGCAGCTACAGAGAGGGCCTAACTCCAGTTCTCAGCTTGTTAACAGAATGCTCCCGAGCTCATCGGAACATCAGAAAATTTCTCAAAGATCAGGTAATTGCTTACTTCTTAAAGTTAAAACTTTGTATATATGTTGTTAACATAGAACTAATGAATTCTCATGCTAGTTTTCTTTCAGAAAATCAGAAAACTTCCAGGCAGAAATAATAATCTTGTGTACATTGTTATTATTCATTTATTCAGCAAATATTTACTGAGGTCTGTTATGTGCTGTTGGCTAAATATTGTTTTGAGTGTTCAATGCCATGAATTCTTTACCTTATGGAAGATAATTAAAAAAAACTATGTATTAGCAAAGTATAAGTGCTCTAAAGAAGGAGAAAGCAGAGGAGGAGAAAGGGGAATCAAGATATGGGAGAGCCTCCTTGAGGAGATAATAGTGAGCAGAAAGCTGGATAAATAAGAAGAGTGTCTGTGAGAATGTTGAGAATCTGTTGGAGAGAAGAATGTTCAGAGTCTCAGATGAGAAGCTTTGGTATGCCTAAGAGGAAGCAAGGCAGCCAGTGTAGCTGGCCAGAGACAGAAGGGAGAGACTGTCAGTGTAGTAAGAGTAAACGGGCCCAAGACAAGGTCGGAGGGACAGTCTTCTCACTGCTATCCCCAAGGAGATGTGGGATATCACATGATGCATTAGTTATACTGCTTGTTGCTGGGACAAAATTCCTCACAGAAGCAACTTGAGGGAGAAAGAATGTATTCTGGCTCACAGTTTAAGGGTGTGGTCTGCCATGATAGGGAAGACATGGAAGTAACAGCAACTTCTAGTTGTGACATAAGGAATGTGAAGCTGTTTGTTCCTATCTCAACAGACCAGGCAGCAGCGAAAGGGAAAGCCAGTATTCGGCTAACTTGTTCATGTTCCGCATTCACGTCCTCACACTGTGAAATACAGTCACTCCATTTCCCAGTAGTCTGAACTCATTCTAGCATCCATTCAAAGGTACTTAGTGGTGGCAACCTGAGCTACACAGTGAGAGCCTGTCTCACGATAGCAGGTGGCTGGGGTGATGGCTCAGTGGGTAAGAACACTCGCTACATAACCATGAGGAACTAAGTTAAAATCCTCATTACCCACATAAAAAAGTTGGACATGGCCATGCACGATTGTAACCTCAAGCACTGTAGGGGGACAGAGACAGGAGGATTGATGAGGACTGCTGGTTATTAGCCTGGCTCCAGATATAATAAGAGTCCCTGTCTCAACGGAATAAGGCAGGGAGTAATAAACAGAACACACAGTGCCCTTTGGTCTCCATGTGTATGCCTGCATGCATGTGCACACATAGTAACAACCAAAAGTACAAAATTCCAGAGACTCAAGGCAAATTTCTTTTATCTGTAAAATCAAAATGAATTTGCTTTCCTGTATGCAATGGTAGCATAGCCACTGGGTATACATTTCCATTCCAAAAGAGAAGTATAAGTGAGGAATTGGCTCACAGACCCAGGGAGGTTGGCAGGAGGCGGAGACACTAAAAGTTTGGCATCTTAAGCACTCTGTAGTCTCCTACAGTTTTGCTGGTCATCCTGTGTTTCTTGGGTCGCGATATAGCTGTATAGCTCTGCTGTAGCATCTCCACTATGCATCATCCCACTGGACACTCATCGCAGGGGCTCTGAGCCTGCAGCAAATTTCTGCTTGGCCTCCTTTGAAATCTTGGTTGACACCATTATGGTCTCATGAGTCTTACGTTCTGCGCATTTGCAGAACCAGCACCACGTAGATGGCAGAAGACTGCCTCTGATATGAACTCTGCTTCTGCCTGCTCTAGCCACTGCTGCAGCCAGAGAACTCCACCAGTCGGACACAAGGAAACAAATCCTGAGATAGTTTTGGCTAGTAAGCCAAGCACCCTGGGCTCAGTCCCTGAGACAGTGATATCTTGATAGGTCTCCTGGCCTTTGACAGGGTGGGGTGTGGGGGAAGCAACTGCTAGAAGATTTGGGGGATGGCCTCAAGACTTTTACATAAATCCCGTAAGTAGCATTCTTGTTAATTTCTGATAGTCTCTCTGTGTACCCTTACTCACTTTCTCTGTTCCTTCCCTGGGCGAGATGCAAGTTTTAGGAATCTTTCTATTCCGTTTCCTTTTACTTCCAACTCTCAACTTTCTAGCATGTTCCTCCAAATTCTTCTAGTCACCCAGTTCCAAAACTGTCACCCCATTTTCAGGTATAGTTATAAAAACCCTATTTCTGGTACCAATTTTCTATGTCAGTCTGCTCATCGCTAGTATAATGATGACTGGGGCAGTCTTAACTTGACAGAGGAAACAGGTTTCTGTAGCCCTAGAGATTTAAGAGTAGGGCACTGGCATTGGCTCAGCTCTGGTAAGGACTGTATAGCATGTAGTAGAAGCATGTATGCAGGAGGACTGGGTCACATCTCAAGCAGAAAGCCAGAGCAAGCTTGGGGGTCTTAGAAGAGTTACTTTAATCAGTCTCCTGTGGGAACAGCTTGTCAGTGGCCTGGGATGTTCACTCTAGGCCTCAGTTCTTAAAGGTCAGCTCACCACCTCTTGCTACCACCACACTAGGAACCATACTTTAACATATGAACCTTAGGAGAATACAGCACAATCTACATAACACAGGGAGATAATGAGTATGTTTGTATATCCAGGGAGCCTCTCTTGCCACAGTTGCTTATAGGTCTTTCAGTGCTAAGCCCGCCCACTTTTCTGAATGGTAACTCAAAAGCATAACTTTGTCTTGTCTCCTTTTCTGTTCTTTGGGTACTGACACTCCCCCAACCCTTGTAGTACAACTGTTTATAGATATCCATTGCTGATTCTAACTCAAAGGTATAATTTCTCACTTCTCCATCTCTCTCCTAGTAGTTGCCAAGATGTACAGCTTGCCTGTTCTATTGTTTTGGTTTTTTTTTCAAACTCTAATAAAATGGTCCTTGGACTTCAAAGAAAGGAAAGAAAGGGAGGAGGGAGAAGAAGGAAAGAGAAAGAAGCAAACTTCTAAAACAGATAAACTGTAGATAAGGAAGGCAGAGCTTAATGTTTCACATGGTTGCAGGGTGTGGCTCATTAGTGGAGCATGTGCTTAGCATTCATAAGGTCATAAATTCAGTCCCTAGCACCAAGTAGAAAATAGCACATAATTAGTATTGATAACACTGTAATTGAAACTATGTCCAACTAGTTACTACATGTAGTAGCAACTACCTTATTAAATCGAACTCAGGCATACCCAAAGGCAATTGGCCTTGAATGCTCTGTGTTTAAGCAATTACAAATGAAAACAGTGGATATTACTAACCCAGACTGTTTTAGTCTAGAGCAGAGGTTCTCAACCTATGTGTCGCAACCGCTTTGAGGATTGAATGACCCTTTCACAGGGGTCACTTAAGACAATCTACATACCAGATGTTTACATTACAATTCATAACAGTAGTAAAATTAGTTATGAAGTAGCAACAAAAATAATTTTATAGTTGGGGGTCACCATACCATGAGGAACTGCATTAAAGGATTGAAGCATTAGGAAGGTTAAGAACCACTGGTCTAGAGACTTTATAAAAGGTACTGTGTTTGGAAGAGAAACTAGATAATATAGGGAGAGATGTGTGTACCATTTGGGAGTGACATGCAATGGCAAAGTAGTAAAATTTTCAAGATACCCAAGACAGTAGCTGACAAATTTCTTCATGCTGACTTTTGTCCTTAGATTGTGCACCCAGTATTTTAAGGTAGATGAGTGCTGTAGAAATCGCCTATCACATGTCTCATTCTTCCATAAATAAGAAATAAACCTGGTAGAATTGACTCAATCAGATAAAAATGTTTTGTGCAATTACCTTATGTCTTACATTATGCTCTACCCTTTTAGAGATATTTATATGTGGATCTTATAAACATTTGGATAGATTACTTGTCTGATATTTTGTCTTTATGTTTTAATTTATAACTGTATTTCCAGTTCCTATTCTTCCTAATACACTCAGTATAGAAAAAGAGAGATGGAAGGGGGGAAGTTAGTTAAACAGATTAAATAAATACTACATATATACCATGTATAGGTGCATAGTAAATCATTTTTGGACTTCGTTATGCTTCATTTCCTAGCACAAGGACTCACTGTTTGTAGAGAAGGTACTTACTCTGGTCTGGGTACTGTTTTACCTCTAAGAACACGTGTTAGAAGTGTGATACCCTCAGGGTAGCAGTGGTGGGTGATGATGCAGAGCCCTTAAGAGGTAATAGCCTCATGGAAGGCCCACAGGTCCCTGGGGCACTTGTCTTAGCAGGGTTAAGGTAGCTCCTGTGGGGCCCTTCAGCTCTCACAAAAACAATTGTGGAGCTGGCCTGACCCTTGAGTGACTATCTAACTTTCAATTTCTAGATTAATTCCTTTCTTCCTACAAATACCCCTGCCTCTGTGGCACCATCCTCCATTAGGCCCTCACCAGAAGTAGAACCAGTGGGTAGGATCACCTGATCTGCGGCTTTCAATCTCCAGAACTGTAAACTAAATAAAACTCTTTTCTCCATAAAGTTAGCATGCCATGGGTATTTTCTTATAGTAACAGAAAATGGATCAATAAATTTAATGACAGTTACTTGGATTTATTCATTTCTCGTAGAAATCAACAAATATTTATTAGCACCATAATATTCCAGGTACTGAGATGAGACTAATAAAGGGGGGAGGGCTGGCTGTCCCTCTGGAACTTACTTTTTAAAACAGATATTAAGATAACCATTAGGGTTAAGAAAGAGATGCTTAGAAAGAAAGACACACCTCAGAGCATGGGTGCGCACTTCTTAAGAGTCACAAAATACCTTAGTGGAAAGAGGTACATAATAAATAATTACTATGCCAGGTGGTTAGAGCATGAGAAGGATTGTAGAAAACTAATAGTGGGAGATGGGAAAGAGAGCAGAACAAATTAGTGAGGGAAAGGTCAGGGGATAGTTTCTTTAAGTGGCAATTGAACAAAGACCTGCAGGAAGTGTGCGCCTGAGTGTGTGTGTGTGTGTGTGTGTGTTTGTGTGTGTGTGTGTGTGTGACACACAGACAGACAGAGAAGACACATGGAAGTTTCTAGAAAAGGTTTCTGAACAAAAAGAGTCCTATACAAGGACCTCAGCCAGGAGAGTTCCTTGTTTCTTTCAGCCACACCTTACAGATCAAAAAGGTAACCAGGAAGCATAGTAGGACTGCAGTCAGAATGGTGCAAGAGAGTTGTTAGAACCTGCCTTTGCTATAAGTGAGATGAGAGGACTTGAGATGCTCTTTGACCTGTCTGTCAAATGGTCATTGTAGCTGCCATATAGAGAATAAATTTAAAAGGATAAGGAGCAAAATAGGGACCACTTAGGAGACTGTGGTATTTGTCTAGATGAAAAGTAATGATAGTCTGGATCCTGGATATGTTTCAAAGGTGGAGCCACCATAACTGATGGATGGATGCTGATGGATGGATGTGGGATGTGAAAGAGAGGAGGCAAAGATATTTTCAAAATTCTTCTACCCAGCATTCAGAAGAATGGACTTAACGCTGGGCTGGGGAGATTCTCAGGGAGTAAGAGCACTTGTTGCACAAGCATGAGAACCTGAATTCTTATTTCCAACATCCACATAAAAAACAGACATGGCTGCACAGCCTGTAACCCCAGTGCTGAGGGGTAGGGGTCACAGAAGAATTGCTGGCTTTTGTTGCAGCCAAAAAACAGTGAATTCAGGTTCAGTGAGAGTCTGTCTGAGGGGAATAAGGCAGAGAGTGATACAGGATAACACCCAACATTCTCCCCTGGCCACTGCATGGGCGCACAAATCATACACACACACACACACACACACACACACACAGGACTCAGCACTTAATGAGATAGTGGATTTCAGGAAGAACATTTTGATAGAAAGAGTCCTATTTAGATCATGCCAAGTTTGAGAAGTTTAGGGTAGAGGTCAGAAGCATGGTATAATGGTGCTTACCAAGGGCTGGGGGAGGACGGAGAGTTACTACTCAAGTGGGTATAAAATTTGAAGTATATATATGATTAAGTTCTAGGTATCTGTGGAACATTGTACCCATAGTAACACTAACAGATGGTACCTATAAAAATTGAACATGAAGGTTTAAAAAAGTGAAAATAGAGTCCTAGGTGCTAGCAAGACTTACTGACCAAGAACTGGCATTTAAATGGGATCTGTAGTTGTTTGGCATGTGGTGTGAGAAGTATTGGTGTAGAGGTTGGAGAGGCGACTTCATCACACTGTCATTTGCGCTGTAGTCTGTGAGTAAAATGGTAGTGGTGTATTCCGCTGAGTATTCTCTAGCTAGAGCTGCAAAGACACACATTGAATAGTAATCTTAAAATGGAGAAATGATTCCACAGTAAAGTGGTAGTAGTGTATTATGCTGAGTATTCTCTAGCTAGATCTGCAAAGGCACACATTTAGTAATAATCTTAAGATGGAGAAATGGTTCAGCAGTGAAAAGCACGTCTTGCTCTTCCAGAGGACCCAGGTTCAATTCCCAAAATCCACATGGCTCCTCACCACCCTCTGTAACTACAGATCAGGGGCTCCAACACCTCTTGTGGCCTCCAAAGGCACAGCATGCACATCTTGCACAGACATAATATGCAGGTGGAATAATCATACACAGGAAAATAAATCTTTAAAAATAAAAAAGAATTCATGACATTTTAATTCAGTTTCTGCCTTCGTTACTTTTCATAGCCCTTTAAAAATCTTGTAGTTGATCTCTATTCAGTGACTTAAAACAAAACTGCAGGTCAGTGGAGAAATAAACGTGGACATGCACATTAGGAAGGCATGAGTATATGGAGCTTATATAAAACCATAAAGTAGAATGAGAACATAAACAATGTATGTTAACATATTCAGGAGAAGTTGCCCCCAAACTCTTGGCCCCAGTTCTTGGCCTCGCCAAGACAGGAAGAGGGAATTGACAAAATATGGTGAGATAAAGCAAGTGGTCAGATGGAGGAGAACCAGGAGAGTGTGTGAGCAGATAGGGTAAGAACCATTAAATGGACTCCTTGAGTCCGTGGGATATGTTGCTACTTTATTTGCAAGGTCACTTTGAGGATTATAAACTGTCGGGGGGCGGGGGGCTCCTGTAACAGCAGCTAGCTTAGAGAAAAATACTTCTGTGATGAAAGGTAATCTCTTTCACAAATAGCTGAGTCTAGAAGTGTTTCAGATTTATAATATTTTTAAGTTTGGGGATATCTACATAGATATACAGTAAGATATCTTGCAATAGGACCCAAATGTAAATATGAAATTCTTTCACATTCTGTATACACCTTATACCCAGAGCTTTAAGATAATTTACACATTTTAGCTTATCTTCACTTAAGCCATCACATGAAGTTCATTTCCCTGGTCATGTGGAATTTCTATTTGTGGCATTATGTCAGAACTCAAAGGTTTCAGATTTTGGAGTTGGGAATATTTAGCTTGAAATAGTAATTTTTATTATAAAACTAAACACTAAAAGCATAAATACAGATTTTTTTAAATTAAATAATAATATGTTGCTAGAATTAAAAGAATTAAGTCAGTATGGCTCGGGGTACTAAGGAAGTATGTAGAAGAATGGGAAACCATAGGCCTTGGTGCATGTGGAGGAGGTGTGTGTGACTGCATGCACATGTGTGCACAGGGTATGCACATGTGTGCACAGGGCAGAAGACAGGACCACTTCAGGTGTTCGTTCTTAGACACCATCTGCTTTCTCTCACCCTCTTCACTCCTTCTCTCTAACTGTCCTGAAGCTGGCCAACTAGGCTAGGCTGGCTGGCCAGCAAGCCCCAGTGATCAGTACTCCTATCTCCACTTGCCCCTTGCTAGGATTACACACCCATGCCACCACACCTAGATTTTTTTTGAGGGGGAAGGGGCTCTGAGTATTGAACTCAGGTCCTCATGCTTATACAGACGTTACTGACTTTACTTCTCCCTTTTTGTTTGTGGAGAATACCTTACTATTTAGCTATAGCAGACGTTGAACTCTTACCCTCCTCTCTCAGCCTTCCATGCCCTTAGGTTATAAGCCTGTGTGCTCTCATACCCAGCAGGAAAGAGAAACTTTACATGGACTTCTAAAGTAATTTTGCTAGGCACCAGAAGCATTGCAGGTACAGAGATAGCCAGGTGACACAGGGAAGAGACACATGAGATTATTTGAGGTCTGATTATTGTTGATGATGATGATGGTTTATTTTATTTTATTTGGAAGCTAATATTTATTTTTAGTGTTACTTTTATAAGACTAAATGTTGTTTCTTCTAAGACTGACCAGTTGCATGGTTCCATCCTCATGTACCCCAGGACCCTCAACTGATGATGGTTTTTTGGTGTTTTTTTTTTTTTTTCTTCGTTTATGCCATCAGGTTTTACCACCATTGAGGGATGTGACAAATCGACCTGAAGTTGGCTCAACTGTGAGAAATAAGCTGGTTCGCCTCATGACACATGTTGACCTTGGAGTCAAGCAAATTGCTGCTGAATTCCTTTTTGTCCTTTGCAAAGAGAGAGGTAGGTTAAACTCTCTTTGCTTTATGGTTTTTATCTTTTGGAGGAAATTTGAGAAAATTTCCTATTGGTTGTAGCATTTTATTTCACTCTTTCCAGAGCTAACTACTTAACTGTTACTAAGAGAGGCTGCACAGATAACAGCAAGTAGTAGGCTTGCAGCAGTGTTATGTGCTCCCAGATTCCTTAGGACACGCAGAAACATACTTTCCCAAACACAGACAGCTAAACTTCGCCTTGTGTGTACTTAACCCAGACCTTGTAGCATCGTGGGCTTGGGAACTTAGTTAGGGTTTATTGCTGTGAAGAGACACCATGACCATGGCAACTCTTACAAAGGAAAGCATTTAATCGGAGACTGGCTAACAGTTTAGAGGTTTAGTCCATTATCATCATGGTGGAAGCATGGTGGCACGCAGGCAGACATAGTGCTGGAAAAAGAGCAAAGAATTCCACATCTGGATCATCAGGCAGCAGCAAGAGAGTGCAACACTGGACCTGGCTTGAGCTTCTGAAACCTTAAAGCCCTCCCCCAGTGACACACTTCCTTCAACAAGGCCACACTTCCTAATGGTGCCACTCCCTATGAGCCAATAGGGGCCATTTTTATTCAAACCACCACAGGAGCCATAATAAAAAGAAAGGAATGAAGAAAGGCAGGCAGGCAAGCAAGCCAGGGTTGGTGGCACATACTTGTAATCCCAGTGGAGAAGTGGAGAAGCAGAGACAGAAGGAACCCTGCGACTTGTTGACCTGACAGTTCAGCCTAATTTTCTGGCTTCAGGCCAATGAGAGATCCTGCCTCAAAAAACAGTGATCAGAATTCCAAAGAAATGACCCACAAGTTGTCTTCTGGCTTACACATGCACAAAGTGAATGTGTGTGTATATACATAAATCTAAACCATACATACATGTTACCCATATACTTAAAAATTGATGTGAGAGCTAGGGAGATGTGAAACGTGAGAACCTGAGTTCAAATCCTCATTACTCACATGAAGCCAGGGACAGTAGTGCTTGCCTTTTGTCCCAGTGCTGCCATAGCAAGATGGGAGGTGCAGATAAGAAAATCTTGAGAAGATAGAGAGCCGGCCACCTGGCTTGCAAACAGGGACTTTTCAAACAGGGTGGAAGGTGGAACCAGTGCATGAGGCTGTTCTCTCACCTCCACATGTGTGCTGTGGTGCCTTTGCCTACGCTCACACACACACAAGGTTTTCAAAATGTTACCGTGTTTATAGTTTTGTTACTTTTGACTAAGAAGATTGCTAGTTCTTTGTAATTTTTTTAACAATGAACACACGTTTCTTGTATACTTTTAAAAAATTCATATATGACTATACATTTAAGAAGAGTCTCACCTTACTGATGAGTCAGGCCAGAACAAATGTGACACATGTATTTGCAAGTGATTCTGTTGGTTACTTTCATTTCAGAAAGCTGACATTGTTCCTCCTGGGATATCTTAGTACTTGGGAAGTTTTATAATATAACTGAACTCAGACCTAGCTCGACACAATAATGTTTTTGTTTTTACTTAAATTTTGAGACTTCTGTGTGGGGTCGTGTGATTTTCTTCTCAATCTTACTAGGAATGTATAAATGTGTTCTTGGAATAAAAGTAATTCATTTGAGGGCCGTTGAGAAAGCTCAGTGGGTAAAGGCTCTCGCTGCTGAGCTTCAGCACCTGAGTTTGATCCTGGAACCCACAGAGTAGAGGCAGAGAACCAACTATTGGCAGGTTGTCCTCTGACCTCCGTATATGTGCAAGCACACACACACAAACTAAATAAATAAGTAAATAAATATAATAAGTATTTTTAAATTCATACATCCAAAAGCTATTTTTAAGCTAGACACAGAAGTACACAAGACAGTCAGGATTTTCACCCTCATGTTATTTACGTATGCAAATACCCACAGCAGCCAGCAATAATAAAATAAATAAAGATGGTAATAATGAACTTAAAACTCGAAGTCTACATGTAAATTGACAGATGAAAATGGAACTTTCCAACGGTTAGTTGCTTGGAGAAGAGAAGGGCAAGGCACTACAGGAGTTGGAAAGGCAGCACTGCTGTTTAGCTATAACTCAATGTTGCTGTCAAGCAACTGTAGACTATCAAATAACTTTTAAACAGTCACAGTACCTGAAATTTCTCTTAAAGATACACAAAGCTAAGTTGAATGTGAAGGTACTGTGGTCTGTGCTCAAACCACAACATAGAGCAGTAAGCAGCAGTCAGAAGCAAGATATACAGGATCTTAGGAGAGACTAGGCATGGACAGAACACCTGGGTGTTCAGGTGTGCCAACCAACCTACTTCTCCAGCCAGCAGAGGCCAAAATGCTAACTTGTGGTCATGTCATCAATTTGCGTTGAGCTGTGACATAACTAAATTTTTATTATCCTCCACAAAGTCAATGCTTTCTGAAAATCACGCTAAGCAAAAAAAGCTGAATTCAGAAACACAAATACTACTACATATTTTCTCTCATATGTGAAACCTAAATGAGAAAGTCAGTATGAATCCTAAATGTAGAAAGGGGACCATGGGAAGGGAGTACAAGAGCTTGGGGTACCTGGGTAATGGAATACATGTAACATGAAAGCAAGAGGGAAGTCTGTCTACCAGGGAGAGAGGAAACCAGCAAGAAGGGAGCAATAGGAAAAGTGGATGAATAACCAACTATATTGACATGTGTGTGAAAATACCATAATGAAACTTAACACTTTGCATGCTGACATTAATATAAAAAATTTTCCAAAAATAATAATTTTAAAACTGTACTTTCTGCAGACTTCTTAAAAACAGTCTACATAGTTTAACCAAAAGAAAGTGGTTTGTGAATTAATTCACTGCTTCCAGTATGTTGCAGGCACAGTTGTAGGACTGAATTACAACAAATTCAGCTTGTATTCCCTTGGCCTGTCTGCCCCGCAAGGGTTCCCTGGATGGGCACAAGCAACACTTGGCGATTCTGCACGAGCCTCTATCTCAGAGGAGGGACCACAGGCATCTCTCTAGCTTGGTGATAAACTGCATCTTTGCTGTTCATGTTTTTCTTCCTATCTTCCCAAGGCCTTCCTCTGTGTGTTGTTCTCTCTGTTCTTTTGTTTCATTTTGTAAGCTCTCCCTGTGTGTCTTCGTCTGGCCGTCAGTAGCCTTTACTTCTTGGCCTCCTAGAAGACTGATTATTTTTATTTTCCAGTATCCCTACTCCTCAGGGAGACCTCGCCTTGCTACTAATCAGCCATTTCCTTCCCAATTCCAATAATCATAGAACTTGCTTCCCAGTGCTATACCCTGCCCACTGAAAGTGCTCTCAGCAAGCTCATGGGTTACCTAATTTTCTGAAGCAATGGGTATTTTTTTCATCTTTATTCTATTATAGCTTTTATAATAGTTGACATTTGGCTTCTCTCAGTATGTCTGTGCTAGGGTAGCCTAGATGTCCTTTGACACCGCCCTTTCCAGTATTATGTGCTAATAATTACTCTGGTTCCACATTTAATCCCCTCTAGTCATCCTCTGAGCCCCATTCTCTCTGTCTTTGGCTTCTGCTCCAGGATGAACCCATCATTTTAGCCACCTACATCCTGGACTTCTGTTTTGCACAGCTACCTCCATCTCCCGTCTGCAGTTGGGTGTGTTATCTCCAGTGCCCGCGCTCCTCAAGCTTCCTCTGTGAAGGGCCGTCTAACGTTAGCCTACTACCTTTTCTGTGTGTAAACTGACTCTGCCTTACAGATTCACTTCCTAAATACCATCTTTTTTCTTCCATATAACTCTTGTTATATGCTTTTAAATCATTTTCTTAAAATATTAAAATAGTCAGATCTCCTGTTTCTAATTAGATGTTTTGTTTGTCTTCCAGGTAGCTAACAGAAGGTTTGTTACAAAATGTAGACATAATCTTGCCATTGCGTCCATGTAAACTTGTAGTGATTTCTCGTGTTTGCCTGGTGAATCCAAACTTTACTCCACCCTCTTGCCTCTGTGATGTGTTTTACTTCTGCTAACTTGCTACCCTTCCTATTTTTATACTGATGCTTTAGGGTTGCCTGCAGTGCCCTTCCCTATGTTGTCAGCTGCTAAGTTTTGTCTTTGAAGACCAGCATGGGCATCATCTCTGAAGAATTCTCTGGCCATTCAAGCAAACGGATCATTCTCTATTTGCCATTTTTGCTTACCTATCTTATTTTCAAGCTTTCCCATTTATTACATTGTAACTCTGTAGAGCTCATATTTCCAACATCAAGTTTCGCACATCTGTGCTCCCTATGAATTCAATCTAGTAGGCATGCTATTTTGTGATTTCCCCACCATGAGGAGTAACTTCCTAAAGAGAGGGTGGTGCTTGCTACAGTGGCAGCCTGGGGGAATGACTTTGTATAAGAAGTCAGAGAAATGGAAAATAGTTACAGAAAAAAGACAGTTCAGGATCTGAGGAATGCACAGAGTAGAAGACAACCTTAGAAAAGAAAACAGAGGCTTCAAGATGAAGAGCTCTCAGGCCTGTGGTTGGGGTTTAAGCCTTTAGGGGAAGCCGGAGAGGCTACATCCAGAAATGTAATACAGTCATATTTGTGTTGAACAAAGGTGTCATGGGCAGCCTCGTAGAAATAGAAATGGGAAGATATGACCTAGAAAGGAGTACTGGTTAGAAGAACTACTCGTGGATTTCTAGAGGTCAGAGTTTGACTGAGAAGGGAGGATGATCTCAGTAAAAAGGTGGAAGCTCTGCTTTGTGGTAGCTAGTGCGGGTCTCCCCCGCAGCATGCCTGCGAGTGCGGGTCTCCCCCACAGCATGCCTGCGAGTGCGGGTCTCCCCAGCACCATGCCTGCGAGTGCGGGTCTCCCCCGCACCATGCCTGCGAGTGCGGGTCTCCCCCGCAGCATGCCTGCGAGTGCGGGTCTCCCCCGCAGCATGCCTGCGAGTGCGGGTCTCCCCCACAGCATGCCTGCGAGTAGGGGTCTCCCCAGCACCCACTGTGGGGCTGCATTCCTCCAGCATCCTCGCAGTATCAGCTCGCTGAGAATCATTTGGTTTCAGCAGCATTTCCATGTAAGCAGACAGTTACTATGACAGAATAAGTACCCTTGTGTGTGGCCATGCATGTCTATATAGCACCACCAGAAAATCCTTCCTCAGCAGCCAGCCTTAATAAGCCAATTCAGTCAGTGTTCCCTTTCTCCTTTCACAGTGTCAACAGGAAATATGGTGCATTTAACACTACACTAAAAGGTAGCTAGAGACTTCTCCAATGCTTTTCTCTGCTAGGATTTTATGTTTCATTTGTCTTCTTTCTTTGGTCTCCAATTTTTAGTTTTTTAAAATCTTAACGAGATTTCGTTTTACTTTTTTTGAAGGTATTAATATGTCTTAAATCATCTCTGTAACCTGTTTGTCCCAGAGCTGGCATATTGTTCCAGTCTAAGAACAGTGAACATTGTTTTCATTAAAATATCAGGAGTTGTTGTTATTAACTAGCTTCCAGAGGAGTTTTCTGCATAGAAAGAAACAGTTGTTAATGTTGTATTTACTTCTTTTTAACCTCTTCTGGCCTTCCATAGTCCTTGGGGGTCTTAGACTGTTTTAATCTTGTGTCATTGTGTCTTTCTTTTTTAACGTTATTTTATTTGCATGGATATTTTGCCTGCATGTATGTCTGTACACCACTGCCGTGCCTGGTACCTACAGAGGCAAGTGAGGGCACTGGATCATTCGGATCTAGAGTTACAGTTATGAACTGCCATTTGGATGATGGGAATTGAACCCACATCCTCTGGAAGAACAGCCAGTGCTTTTAACTACTGAGCCTTCTCTCTATCCCCTTTATTGTAATTCCTAAATATATTCATTTAAATCATTTATTCAAATTGTTTCCATTTAGACTTTAAGAATTTTAGTGACTGTTATTTTTCTGGAACCACTAAACAACCTTATTTTTTAAAAAAAACCTGAGGATGGGGTATAGCTCAATGGGTTCAATTTCCAGCATACATATAAAATAAAAAGTAAACATCATCATCAATGCTTTTGTTAAAAGCATTAGTGTTCTGGGGGCTTAGATCTGTGGTCCTTCATCACAGTAGATTTGTATCTGACCATTAAGATCGTGTCTGGCCTCTGAGTAGTTAGGATACCTGTCTACCCAGGCATCTATTTGTTCCCTGAGCCACTCATTCACATTCACTAATGTACTTGAAGAATCACTGCATCTTGAGGCACTGACAACAAGAGACAATGTAACAGACTTTTCCCAGGATTTGAATTACCCTCCTCCTTAAATACTTATGTAATGTTTGCCAGGACCACTGGGAAGGAGAGAACTACCCATAGGCTTTACGTTTAAAAATGACTAGTTTAAGCTGTGGTAGCACCTGCCTTTGAGTTCAGCACTCTGGAGACTGAGGAAAGAGGAAAGTGAGGGCCAGGCCAGCTTGGGCCACATAGTATAAATCTCATTTAACCCATGTTTTCTTTTTCACAAATGTAACCAGTTTTCTATATTCCTTGAAAGGAAGGATTCCTTCATTTGTCCCCAGAGTAGGTATTTTCTCTATAATGTAACCAGTTTTCTATATTCCTTGAAAGGAAGGATTCCTTCATTTGTCCCCAGAGTAGGTATTTTCTCTATCAAAGGACTGCTCTCCAGTTGAAATACTTCAAAATTTAGCAACTTTATTCATGTTATCTATGCTCTTTGTAATTTCATACTCTGACCAGAGTGTCCCATTGTCTTATCTATTTCTCTATCTTAGCCCTTTTAAAGATCCTCAAGATAATTTTTTAAAATGTATACAAGTCCTTTATTTGCATTATTTCTACCCCTACCATGCCCGACTCCAACTCCTCCCTGTTCCCCACTCCCTCTCAGGTCTTATTCTAATATCACTATACTGTTAAGCACACAAACACACACACAAAGCCCACTCTGTCGGCTTAGTGTTACTATTAATGTACATGTGTTGAGGGATAACTACTTGGAATTGGGTAACCTATCAGGGGGCTCATCCCTGAAGAAAACTGATGCCTCTTTTCTCAGCAGCCATTGATTGTCTGTGACTCTTTGTCTAAGGGTGGGGCCTTATGAAATTTCCCTTTTCCATGGCATGTTGTCTGATGTGTCATTATGCAGGCCTTATTTAGGAAAGCTTATTGTTGAGATTTCGTGGGTGCAGCATGCTTATTGTGTTTTATGGCAGTCTAGTCCCAGATGTCCCCCTCCCACAGTGCTCCCTGAGTTGTGGATGTAGGAATTCCTTGCATATGTACTGAGTGGAGCTGTGCACTCCCCTGCCATTTATTCTCTGATTTTTGACCAGTTGTGGTCCTCTGTAGTCACCTCCATCTGCTGCAGAAAGAAGCTTCTTTGATGAGGGGTGAGAGCTACACTTATCTGTGGGAGTCAGGATAAGTATTTAGAATGCAGATGGAAATTTATATGGGATTAGGAAAATGGCAGTCGTAGGTTCTCCTGTAGAGTCTATGACCTCTCCTACCAGGAATAGTTAGTTATGTTTACAGTACCATGCTTGAATATCCTCCTATTGAGTGAGCCTTCACTCCAATTGGACAGCTTTTGGTTAGCCTCAAGATAAAAGTGCCACTATTACACCATTGGGAATTTCTTGCCAGGCTGGTCATAGGCTTTACAGCTGGATAGGACTGTTGATAACCTTTTTCTCTTGAGAGTTTCAGATACTGTGAGAGTTTGTTCTTAGAAAGGAGGCTTCCAGGGAAGTTCCAGCTTGATTCCTCCAAGTCTTGTGTCTGAAGTGTATCCTTAGTCTTACCTTCAAGTTCTGGAAAGCAACCAAGGGCAATGGCAATGGCCTATATTGATATGGTTGTCCCTGACCAACAACTCAAAGAGAGGTTTCCCATGCCTGGCACTGGGGTTTCTGTTAGTCTATGGCACTTTGTCATAGATAGTCTATGGGAGCATTATCACCCCACGTGACATAACTCCATGTAAACCACACACACACACACACACACGCACGCACACACACAATGTACTTGTAAGTAAGCTTTTACCATAATATGTTTCTCTGCAGCTTTTCAAACATTCTTAGTGTTCCTTTTCTTTCCTTCCTCCTTCCATATTTCTCTCTCTCCGCAGCTGAAGTCCCCTCCACACACACACACATTTTCCCCTTTCTCCTCCTCAGCACCTCTGTGTACTTCTTGAATTTTTCTCAGCATTATATTTTGAGGTGAGCGGTCTGAGTTGTGCTATTTCACATGCAAGTTTTATCACAGTTTTATACATAGAAAAATGTGTGGGTTTGTTTTCTACAGCTGACCTTAGGATGTCATCTTATGAACATTCTACTCGAAGCCTTGAGTAAATTTTGTCAGATTTTAATCTTTTTATTATATACATAATAATGTGCCTTGAAAATGTACCTGAAGAAAATGAAGCATCCCTATATAAAGTTGCCAGTACTTGTTCGGTATATTGCTTAAAAGTTTGTAAGTCAGCACCTCTCTCTCTCTCTCTCTCTTTCTTCTCTCTCTCTCTCTCTCACACACACACACACACACACACACAGGCACACATGCACATCCGCCTCTACAGTGCAGGGTTTCTTTGCAAAGATTGCTATGTCAACTTAGTTAAAGGATATTACTGTGTGGTAATACTTACAGAAGACCTGTACTCTATACCAAATGCCTCGGACTCTCTCTCACTGCCCCCCCATGCTCTCTGTGTGCTCATGTGTGTGATCTGGCATAATAGTTTTACATAGTATTCACCAAAGGGGAAAAAATGAGAGCTTACTTTTTGCCATATACTTTTCTAAAAAGCTCAATAGTGTTAATTTGTGAGCTAGGTAGTTCTTAATCCATTTCTACAGATCAGAAAACTGGGGTAGAGCCACAAAATATTTTACCCAAGTTCACCCAGCTAGCAATGGTGATGATGATATTGAACTCTAACCAGTCTAACTCAGTGGGCTTCCTGTGTTTATATGTTGTTGCTAACTTTTTCTTATATGTGTATGTGTATAGGTGCACGTATATGCACATATGAAGGCCCAGAGTTGATGCTGGGTGTCTCCCTCAGCTGTTCTCCACTTTATTGAGGCAGCATCTCTCAATTGAACCTAGAGCTTGCCAGTACCTAGGAAATTCTGTCTCTGCCTTGCAGATACCTGCCCCACTTTTACATGTGTTCTGGGGATCTGAACTCCTGCTCCTCAGCCTGCCCATCCTGCTAAGTGGTAGTTAGCCTTTCCTATTTGCTAATACCCTTAAGTGTTATTATTTCTTACATATTTTCCTTTCTACCCCTTTAAGGATTAAAAAAAAAATTTAAAGTTGTACATGCCGCACATGCAAAAAATCTCAATCTAACCTTCATTATCTTTAGTTTGAAAAAAGATTAGAGATCAGAAAGTTAATGCATGACTCTTACAGAGGCAGAGAGGCCCCACATTTAACACAGTATGTACAGAATAATAATTTCAAAATTCCTGATACCTAAAAGCAGGATCTTAGTCCTCACAGCACACAGGAGCATTGTAGGTAGTTCAGGCTAACCATTATATGCTTAAAGGTCTCTCCAAGGGTTCCTGCCGTGCAGATCCCCCAACTCCTCTGCACTGGTAAGTAGGTGGCAATGGTGAGTGCCTTAGGATTCCTACCTAAAATCCTGTTGTGTTTTTGCAGTGGACAGCCTGCTGAAATACACTGGCTATGGGAACGCTGCAGGACTGCTGGCGGCCAGGGGCCTCTTGGCTGGAGGAAGAGGAGATAATTGGTACTCAGAGGACGAGGACACGGACACTGAAGAATACAAAAGTGCAAAACCAAAGTATAGTACCACGTTTCTATTCGCTTAAGTAGCCGTGTCTTCCGGGTAGTGGTTTGCCTTCCACTTTCTTCGGCTTTCATTTTTCAGTGCTTTCTCTTGTGAATTTGTAAGTTTTTCAACTACTGGTGATTTTAGAGACGATTTCATATAGCTAGTTTCTTAGCGTGTCGTCAAGTCATTGATTCTTTCAGCCTGACCATTACCCTCTTCCAAGCAGTAAGAGTGCTGGCAGTTTTAGATCTGATCATCAGTTTAAAAGAGTGTTGTGAATGTCTGCCTTCCTTTCCACGAGACTTTACAACATACAGCTAGCAATACCAAGTATTTAAGTTGGTTATTTGACACTTCAGCCATTCTCAGTACCCTTGCGTAAAACCCCTAAGTTAAAATGTATTGCAGCAAGTCACACACCTCCAAAAGGAAAGAAAACTGGCTCCAGGCTGAATTGTAATCAGACATGCACTTAAGAACTTAAAGTTCCTAGTTCCAAGTATCTCAGAGCTCTGGAGGAGCAAACCTGAAACTGTGATGTCTCTGAGCCAGCATGTACAAATTAAAGACATTCTCATTTTCTTAAACTACTGTCTCTCTCTCTTCTTCTTCCTTCTATTCTTCCCCCATCCTTTTTATTCTCTCCAACTCTCATCCTTAGTTTCCACTTACTAGGAGTCATTTGACCTGAGTTATTATTGGGTTCCATTACTGGTTGCTAATAAGGCACCCTTCATTGTGGGCATTGTCAGTAATACTGACCTGCTGTTTTCTGTTGGCCTTCTTCTAGAGAATGATATGGGCCATGAAGTAGGTAACCAAGAATAGAAAATCACAATCTGTAAAATCAAATATAGATTGTATTCTGTTGGCATGAAAATATTAGTTTGCCATAAAGTAAGATAAAAAACAAAAAAAAAAATCTACAATCAGGCAGGAACAACACGGCCTGTTTCTTGACAAAACAGGTTTAAGTACAGAGTGCTATTTTTAGCTTCCGAATACTCTGAGCTTCAGCAGGATCTTACAGAATGTTACCTTAAAAACAAAGACTTTGGTTCGGGGGAAGAATGCTAGTATTGGCTCTTAAGCAGTGAGTTTTATAGACTACTGCTTCTTCCATGCTATGGGTTGACATCACTGTCAAGTATTTGAGTATAAAAGAGAGGAAATGTACTTCTTTAAGTCTTTATTCTGAATTAATCTTGCAAGCTCTTGCTTTTATTGATTTCATAAACTATATTTCCATACCATTTTAACATTTTGTGTCTTTTTGTTTGAGGCTTAAAAATACACTAGGTGAAACAGTCCCTCCTAGTTGTTGGTGTGTGTTTCGGGTGGGAGTAGGTACTCACTACGTTTCCCAAGCTGTTTTCAAACTCATAGACTCAAGTGATCCTTCCACTTTAGCTTCCCCAGTAGGCTGAAACTATTAGTACACAACGTGACAACCAGATAAGAGTCTCATCATGGTAAATTAAGATGGCGATAACATTAGCTATTTTTCACCTTCCAGGGCATGTGGACACAGCCAAGGCAGAAAGCTCATAAGTGTTCATAGGCGGTTGCTGTCTTTGCATTTCAGTATATATGGTTGATTTTATCTAACAGATGGCTTTGTAGTTGTCTCGGTCATGTAGTCAGAAAGTAAGAATGCCACCATAATAAGGAGGAGCCCAAAGAAAGCACAGGAAAAGTAGGTCTCCTCCAGTAGTCTAGGATATTAAGTTTCCTTACATTAAAGAGGTGATGTTAGACTTCAGCACCTTTTGTTTGAATCAGTGTTGATGATGTCTGACATGGTTACAGTCTTAATGAAATCTTTTTTATCTCTTAGACTTGGCCAGAGCCATTACCAATGTAAAATTTTATGTCTTTGAAATGTTGCTTACTATAAGCATAAATATGTGTTTTCAAGTAGATGACACCTACTTCAAATAGAGTGATATCTGTTTTTCTTTCAAATCTGCCCTCTCAAGAGGAAAACCTGGTGGAATCTTTAGTGGTACTTTAAAACATATTCTTCCAGGGGTTCTTATGGAAATGACAGTGAATAAAATACTTTGTCAGTAAGGCAGCCCTTTGTTCCGCTAGGGAATGTGACCCATGGAGCTCCAAGAACTTGTTAGTAAAATTTTACTAGTCTGATCAAACTTAGAAAGTTGGCATCTGAAAGGGTTGCTCATTTTACTGTACCCTTTACCATTCAGTGTTCCCAGGATCCCACTCTGCTTTTTCTTACGATGCCTTTATTCACAGCAGTTGCTAGTATTAGCAGAAGTAATCACTCTTCATTCAGTTGGCCCAAGTCCCATTGTTAAAAATGTAAGTGGATTCTGATTAATGCACCAAGGTAACCTGTAAATCCTTTATTGGAATCTAAAACCATCCAGGCTTTGGAACACAGTTAATTTTACAGCAGTCTTTTTTGTGTCAAAATAAGTGTACTTAATGGAGTGGAAATGGCTTTCAGCATTTAGGTACTTTTAAATAAACTACACTCATAGAATCAAGTTTACATGCCATATGGACATTTGTGTACATCTAGCTAGCCAGACTTATTAAGTTTTCAGATATAATCCTTTACCAAAAGGAAACCAATTATCTGAACTCTTTTTTTGTTTGTTTTCTTTTCTTTTCTTTTCTTTTCGACAGGATCTTCCTTTGTAGAACTCACCATATGTTAGGCTGGCCCCCAACTCACAGAGATCCACCTGCCTCAGCCACCCAAGTGCTGGGATTAAAGGCCTGTACCACCACACCTAGCTAATTTATACTGCTTTTTTTTTTCATGCCTCTAAGCATCAAGCTCCTCGAAAACTGATGTGGTTTACATCATCCTAAACATTAGTGGAAAGATGTGTGTTTAATGTATTTGGATTACTTTCAGCTTTTCAGTCAGTAGTTTTCAAGCTAGATGCATAGGCATCCAGAGGTGTCTTATGGGGCTGCTTTATAGAGAAGCAGGAGGAAGGCCATAGTCAGAAGTAGCCAGAACCCTGGATAATTTCTGACAGTCTTCATAGTAGTTTGTAGAGTCCAGAAGCTTAGAATTGTACTAAGCCCTCTTGGGATAGTTCTCCTGACTACATTGATCTCAGATGCTGTGGCAGTGTCCACACAGACTGTTTCTTCACCACAAGCCATCACGCCAGAGTTTTCTTCCCTCTGTCAAGATTTTGTTATACTGCTCAGGTCTAGTAGTAATTGTCTTGTTATTATATAAATTGTATGGTTTTAATATTTCTTAAAAGTGAATGAATCACAAATCAGGACTTGTAGATTTGGGCTTTGTTTAGACATACTAGGATTTAAGTAACTTTTAGGAACTGAGGTTTATGACTGTAAGCTTCCAGTGAAATACGTCTAAAATCTGGTCATGAAAAACCTCTAGTTGACAAAGTCATTACTCCTTCTGCCATGCCCCCCCCACACACACACACACAAACACACTTTGTAATACTTTTCTCAATTCCCAGGCTGACATTGAATTCACATTCCTTCTGCTTCAGCTTCCCAAGTGCTGAGATTATAGGCATATTCCTCTTAAATCCTCCTGTCATAGCCCTAAAAGTTCTGGGATTACAAGTGTGTACTATTGTGCCCAGTTTATCTCCAGGACTTTTCATCTTCCCCAGTAAAACTGTTCACTGACCTGCACTCTCTCCTCTTCCTGTCTGTATGAAATCTAGAAACTCATATAGTTGTCCTTTGTGCTTGGCTAATTTCACTTAGTATGTCATCAGGGTTCATCCATATTATGGTATATATAAAAAATATCTTCCATGTTAAGACTAAATGGTTCTCCATTTTACTAGATAAACATGATTACCCTTTGGCTATCAAGGGACACTTGAGATGGTGTTTCTGCTCTTATGGATAATGCTGTTGAACAGGGGTATTGTCGTATCTCCCCAAGTTCCTGCTTTCATTTCTCCTGTGTCTATTTCAGCCGTGGTTCAGTTTTTTGGGGAAATTGCATGTTGTTTTATACCTTAGCTGTACCGTTTTACATTCCTATCAAGGCCATGGGCCTTTCTTTTCTTTTTTTTTTTTTTTTCTTTTCTTTTTTTTTTTTTTTTTTTTCATATGCTCGTGGTATGTATTTCCCAGAGGCCATGTCTCTGTTTTCAGTAGTAACTACAAATGGGTAAAAACTGGGGACTTGTGATTTAATGTTAAGCTCCTGTCTTCTACCTGCCACTCTATTCCACTAATCAGAGAGGAGCATGAGCTTGCCCTTCACACAGCTTCCCTGTTCATAGCTCCTTGACAAGATTATCTTACTTTGATCATTCCAGAACAGAAAATAAATGTGTCTGCACACACCCTGATATCCATGAGAACACGGGAGTGCCACTTGACTCAATGTTGTTCAGTAAATATTCGTGCATATCTGTCAGCGATGCCTCGATCTCTGTAATGCACTCAGAATTTAGTTACTTCTTTGCCTATAACTTTCACCAGGCTGAAACTGGTGCTTTCCAAAATCTGTTTTCCTTTGGCTGACACTAGTGGCAGAACCCGGGCTTCTTGCATGGTAGGCTGATGCCCCACCACTAAGGCACATCTGGTATATTTAATCACCTTCTTACTGACCCTGTTATTACTCTTTTGAACCTTTCATTCTATTCTCAACACAGTAGTCATTGTGATCCCTATAAAGTATGAGTCAGACAGTACTGGTTGCTCAAAACTGCATAGTGGCTGAAAACCAATGTCCTGGATGTGGTTTGGGTACCCCTTGTCTTGTGCTGTTACCCCCTAACCTCTTCACTGCTTGTTGAGCACTGGACATGGGCTCCTGCCTTAGGGCCTTGTGTTGAGTGTCTTCTGTGTAGAGCACACATCCTCCAGATACCTGCCACCTCTCATTCCCTTCCCCTCCTCCAGCTCTTGCAAGTGTCCTCTGTCTGTAGTCTGTTTAGTCCCCTCTGAAGAGTGTCTCACTCCTACACTTCCACTCCATCTCACACTCCTTGCACTGCTCTTATTTTTTTAACAGCACTTCCTACCTCCATCACAACATAAGCTTCCCTGTTCATTAGATCTGCTTTTTTCCTTTGTTGCTAGCAGGTAAGTTCCAAGAGGGATTGGGACTTTAAAAAAACAATGTCTTTATGCAAATGTTTTTTGACTACATTAATAATTTTTTTATTATTTTATGTTTGAGTGTTTTGCCTGCATATATGTCTGTGCCCAGTGTGCATGCCTAGTGCCCATGAAGGCCAAAAAGCCCTCTCGGATCTCCTGGAATTGGAGTTACAAACAGCTGTGAGCTTCTGTATGGGAGTTAGGAATCAAAGCCAGTTCCTTTGCAAGAGCAGCCAGTGCTCTTAACTCCCGAGCCATCTCTCTAGCCCCTACGTTAATAAATGTTTTGAGCTGTTAAGTGTTTGAGTCAGTCAACACCAACAGTGGATAAGCACCGGTAGCCCGGGTAGGGCTCAAGAGATCAAGACATGGCTCACTGCTTTCCGTGTTGCTTGGAGAGGTGCAGGAACCAAGTATTCCTGGGAGGTGCCCAGGAAAGACATTTTGAGCTTTATTTCCATACAGCTTCTTCTTTCCCACCCCCCTGCTCCCTCCCTTCCTGATCTGGGCATACAAAAATGCCTTTCCTAAAAACTCCTCAACATGCCATTTTATTAGCATGTCAACAGGATTTGCCCACAATATATTTTGTTCGGTTTATCCCATGTAGCATTGGGTTTTTGGGGTTTTGGTTTATATTTTTGCTATCATTTTGAAAAGTGCTTCCTTAAATAATTTAATCACTTGGCAACATTTAGAATGTAGATATTTCAGATGCTAACCTGGATTTCTAGCATCTTTATAGAAATGACAAGTTCTAACAAGGCTTGTATTCTCCTATAGCAACCTGCTGATGGAGTTGAGTAGAGGCTGCAGTCATATAGGTGTGCACGCCCTTGCCAGCATGTCTCACCTCTGTGAGAATGTGACAGTTGCATGCATATGCATTATGATTACTCTCACCCCTGCTTTCTCTTCTCTCCTTATCATCCCTGTCACCAACCCCTCCCCACAGATCCCTTTCCCACATCCGCATCTTTTTGTTTTTGCTTTCTGATCTACTGTGTTTAAGCAGGGCTATCTATGTGACCATGAACTTGGAACTGTCCCTTATAGTTTGGTGGGATCACCACTGGGTGAGTATCTGAAGACACTGACTCCTCCCCAGAATCTTTCAGTTGTCAATACTTTAGCAACACAGGTAGGGCCTCCTTGAGCCTCTCACTCACTCAAGCCTGACTGTCCCTGAGCAATGCAGGCGACTGTAATGATGGCAGTTGCTGCGTCAGGCCAGGTACTCTTTCACTTCCATCCCCCCTGCTTTTCCACTCTATATTCTTCCTTGGGATCCCTCAGATCTTAGACACAGTGATCTAAATGTCCTGTTAGAGCTGAGTTCAGCTTTTCCTCGGCAGCTGAGAGTTTCTGCATTCACCTTGTAAAGAAAAGCTTCCCTAGGACTGTTTACCGTTCCTGAAGAGTGCCTGTCTGTAGTGTAAGCGTGTGCTGTAAGCAGGTGCTTCGAAGGTAAATTTGGCTAAATGAGCCTATCACCTCTCTAGTCATGGGTTTTTAAACCCGATTTTCAGTACTAAGCTTGAAAAATCTTGCAGAAGGAACCAGGAATCCAATTAGAGCAATTGCTTGCCACCCCTACAGGTACTCCCACTATTGGAACAGTGTAGCCCTTCTTTGCCAGAATTTGGAGTCAAATTTTGAGCCTTTAGAGGTCAAGGCTTTCATACAACTAAGTTTTCATGTAGTTCATTTTTGCTAAGTGATGATGATTTTTTACCAGAAACAGCAACAGTTAAAAGAAATTAAAAAATTGAAATGTATTTCACCTTTTATATACATGCTCATTTCCTCATACCTTTTTAGTATGTCATCATAATCTTGTTGTTAAATCATAACTCGCCAGTTCATGTAATGGTGTTATACAGATCCACAGTAGTTCAGATACTTGTCACTTAATTGGAAGGTACAACGAACCACAGGAACGAAATGATGGAAGAGGGGAGGAAAAAACAAGGTAAATACATTAATAGATAGATACATGGAATAAATAGAATAAATAAAGCCACCCACCAAAGGTCCGCCACAATTAGTGTCCTTAAAGGTACTAAGACTCATTTTCAAACAAAGTAAAAGTAACTTCAGAATTACATATTAAGATTTTGAAACCTATAAAGTTAAGTCTTGAATTGTAGGGATTAATGGTGCTAGGTATTTGTTCATCCCCAAACACACAACTTTACATTATTGTTGTTATGATGACTTGTTTTCTCTTCTTCTGGGTGGGAAACTGTATGAGACTGGCTGGAGGGAAGAGATATCTGCCTTCTGCTACTACATGTTGGCATTTTCTCATGAGAGAGTGGCACAATTCACTGTCCTGGCTTGTGTTTTATATGGTTTTGTTTACATTCCTTTGAATATCATAAGAACGATGGGGGTCTGTTAAAAGGAAGAAATGAACCCTGGGTCTCTGGGGTTACTGGGGCATTGTGGTTTTTTTTCCAAAGGATGGGCCTCACTCTGTGAGAATGTTATCTGGCTGTTGCCTTCATGCTCAGACAGCAGCAGACTTCGTCATTTGGGAGCTAACCTCAAAACAAGCCCTGAGTCATTTGGCAATCTGGGGACTCAGCTTCTAGAAAATGGACATCATTTTACCAACTCTTAAGACACCAAGAAAAGCACAGTGTGGTGGTACTTAATTCCTGCACTTCGGAGACAGAGGCAGGAGCAGGCAGATCTTGAGTTTGAGCCCAGCCTAGTCTGCAGAGTGAGTTCGACAGCCAGGGCTACCCGTAGAAACCCTGTCTCAAAAAACAAAAGCAAAACAAAAGATATCAAGAAAAGAGCTGTTCTGCCTAACCTAGGGATTCATGCTGTGTGCTGTGGAGCAGCACACAGGTCTTACTAGTGCCTTCCTGACACATTTCAGCAGTACATGATTGCTTGTGCTAATGTCATTGTTTCCTGAAAAGTCTACAGGTGTGATTCTTCAGATCATCACACCTCTATCAATGTGAGAAGCCAGCCTCAAGTGACAAATGAGTTTGATCAACATAGTTTATGTATCTACCTTCCCTTACACTTTTCCTAGAATTTTTCAATTTCTTTTGCTTGAGAGTAGTGTATGTCTGTAATAAGTACCGTTATTGGCTTATAACACTAATTTTTTATAACCTAGCAAGTAACAAAAGCCATGTACAAAACAAAAGCAAATGACAGGTGAACACAGCATTTCCATAAGTCTGTTCTCAGAAACCTTGTTCAGTTCTCTTTGTTCTTAAGTTTGGGAAATACCATGACCCATTTAGCAGTTTTGTGATGGCCTCTAGCTAGAGGCCTTTTTCTCTTTTGTGGGCCCCTTTAAAAAGGAGAGTAAAGAGCAGTATCTAAATCAAGTACTGAACCCAGTGTATCAAGATCACCTGGGGAATTTTACATGTTGATCTAAGATAAAGCCAGCTCTGGCTTTAAAGTTTCCTAACTGATTAGCCAAGACTAGGAATAAGTGGCCAATCTACATGTTTTCAGGTTACCCCAGAGTTCCTGAAGCATCATAGAGGATACCTACAAGCAAGTGGGCAGGAGCAAACAGAAGGGCTCCTAGGTCCCCATATCTTCTGCTTGCCCTATTCCCACTTTTTTCTCTGAGTAATTCCACATTTTTCTGTCTTGTACATAGTTTACTGATGGGAACAAGGAGTTTTCTTGGTTTGTTCATTTACCTTTTTAGGAGGAGAGGGAGCAGGTAATAGGAATTGAACACACGGCCTTGCAGCTCCTAGATTTTCAGCAAGTGCTCTATCACTGAGCCGCAGCCCAGCTCCCTTTAAACCTTGGTAAGTTACTGAAGCTAGCCTTGAATTTACACTCCTCCCTTCTCAGCCCCAAGCAGGAATCTCAGGCATGCACCATTAAGTCCAGCAGAGCAAAGTTTTTAACCACAGTTCTAGTCACAGGCCCTGTCTGAGAACAGCAATACAGATGTCAAGAACCTTCCATAAAAATCTGTGTAGCCTTTGAGGAATATAGAAGAAAAGGAAATCTTTTAGTAGTGAGAGTGACCCATGAGCTAACCTTCACTACAACTGAGCAGTCTCAAAGACAGTGGCCACTGGCTGGCCACTGTAGGAGCCATTTGATTTCAGTGTCTTTAGTTGGTTCACATGTTTTTGTTTTGTTGTTTTGGGTTTTTTTTTTCCAGTTTAACCCTGGGCTCCAACACCTCACAGTTTATACTTGACCATCTTACTGCTTTGCTAGGCCTGGCCAGGCCCTGAATGCATTGGTCCTTTATCTAAAAGACCTTAGAAAAGCATTTGTTATCAATGTGCTATTGCAGGGATATTTTCATTTTGATCATTAAAACAACCTGTACTTGGCTGGTATAAGATACTACAACCATAGTCAAGAATAATGTTTTAAGGTGTTGGTATTTAGTAGATATTAAAAGAGCTGTGTTTTATTTCCCATCCACAGTAGGAGGGGGGTAGAAATGTGGCTTTTTATTTAAGATTATAATTTGTTTGGTGTTAGAATTTCATACAGAGTTTATATAAGAAATCCATTTTTGTAAGTACTGTTCTAGATATGTTTCCAGGAAACTAAGACCTATATATTTACCACTTGGTGGGCTAGATTTCTTTTTTTTCTAAGTCAGATCAAATCTAATTAAAGTTACTCTTCTCCTTTATCCGTTACTGTTAAACACTCACTACCTTTGTGGTCTCACTAATGGACTAATTTCCTGAGATTATAAATCGGCATGCTTTCATTTTCAGATTGCAGCCTCTCTGTCATCATTTTTCCAGTTTTTGTTTTTTCCTCTTTTTTCTTTTTTTCTTTTTTTTGAACATGTTTGTCTTATGCTGTATTGCAAAATGGATTTTCTCATTTCACTTCTGAAAGTATTTGTCCCCTTACAATTAGTGAATAAGCTGTGCATCCAAGGATATTTAACCAACAGCACCAATAAAATTTTATATTTTTCAAGCAGCCATGCCTTAAGAAATAGTTGACAAGTCAGTTTCAAAATAGCCCATTTTCCAAAGCAAACTAATTAAAAAAAATTAATTAAAACATTCTTATAGCAATTCTACACAGTAAAATTACTATTGAAATTATTGCCAATATTTTGGCTATTATACTCTTTCTTATATTACTTAAAATTTGGACCAGAAAAGTATAGAAAGAGCATAATTCTAAAACATACAGCATAACTTTTTTTTCTTTTTGTAGCATTAATCTTATCACTGGTCATTTAGAGGAACCAATGCCAAACCCCATAGATGAAATGACAGAAGAACAAAAAGAATATGAAGCCATGAAACTTGTCAACATGCTTGATAAACTTTCCAGGTATTGTATTCCCATCCATTTTTTGCTTGGTTTCTAAGAATGTTCTATTTCTTTGTCTCTCTCACTGAGAGTTACCATAGAACAGCAACTCTGGAAATCCATGTCTGTTGGAACAGGGAAGCACAGGCAGCAGCAGTTAGGTGCCGCCCATGGCTTTCCTCCATGTGCTGCTTCTGAATGTGCATTACTGAAACATGTCAACACTCGGTGCTGAGGTAGTAACTAGAAGTGGCTGTAATATTAACCAACTAACCTCCCTGTCTTCAAAAGGATGCTTTGAGTTAGGTTCAGTGATTTTGCTGCTTCTTGTATTTTTGTTTCAGTCTGTTTTGGTTTTTGTTTGAAACCATGGTGCGCTTTTTCTCCTTTCCTTTTTGATGTGCAAGTTTGCAGTATTGCTTTTTGAGTTGCTGCTGAAACCAAGAACTCTAAAATGCCGTGTACTCAACAGGAAGAAGTGAAAAGAGATAGCTCAAATAAAGGACTTTTTTTAAAAGCAGGCACTTGTACTAATTAGGGGTTCCAAAAACAACTGGCCCTTCCCCTCTTGCTTCACACCTCCTTCTTTTCCAACAATGACAGTTTTGTAAATAATTAAATCAAGATCTGCTAATCAACAACCAGTTCTCTTAGAGGGGTTCTTAGAAGCTGATCTGCAGGCTTGGGTGGGTTGCCTTGTTTTCTAGTCATATATTGAGCCACTGTCTCCTGTAAGTCATCTTGAGTGAGTGTTTCTTTGTGTTGGTGACAGCCACCGTGTAAAGGTGGATCTCTTCTGCTCATCTCATTTTTCACATAACCATAAAGACTGCTCATCCATCAAGAGAAATAACAATTGGAATAAAACAGCCAGAGACCAACCATGGAAAGGGAAGGGTATAACAGAGAAGTTACATTCGTAACAAATGTAATATGTTAAATTTGTAGCAGGAGGTTTAGCTAGCTAAGAAATGGACAGACTGTGGGTTGACAGAACTGTAGCAAACAGGGCTGCTTTGACACTCTGTAGTCTTGAGCTTTCTGCCATGACAGGGTAATGTGTAGAAGCTGGCTAAAGTAAATAGCTTCATTATCTATGAAGTATTCTAGAACTTGGTGACTGCTAGCTACTCCTTCTCGATTTTCAATCCTGTCTCGTCATTAGAATTTGCTACATGCTTGCGCTATCCAGAAGACATTTGGTCTGTCTGCAGATTGCATTCTCCTTAACATTTTATACGAGAGCTTTCCCAGAAAGAATTAATAATAGTCATAGAGACTGTACTGGAGCAGACCTATGTTAAGCAGAATAGCAAGTTCTATGTGAATACATAAAAATAAAGTCTGGTAGCTGGGGAAAGAGGTCAGTGCTAAATTATAGGCCCTGCATTCAATCTCCAGCACTCTTCCCCTCCAAAACAAGAATGTATCTAAAAATAAGTTGTACTTACCTGACAACTTCCAGATGGGTCGGGTGTAGCTAATGAAACATGGTAGTATAAGTAAATTAGAATGAAAACCAGAGGCATCCTAGCTTCTAGTGGAAGCTAGAAAGGAAATTGTTAGCAAGGACCTAGTGAAGCATATTAGTGTTTTAGCACAGTAGATAGTGAAGGACTATAAATTCCTGTTGTGACAGTAGGAGTTGCTAGCAGGTAACATGGATGCCATACAGCTGGCCCGTTTAACCTGCATGAGGAAACACCAAATACAAAACATAGAAAATGAGGAACGAACTGCACAGGATAATACAATATAATTTGGGTACTTGGGTTATTTATAGAGACATCACCAGTTTCATAAGGTACCCTATTAATTCACATAAAACAATTAGGTCCTTCTCTTTTTAATCTCAGAAGAATCTACATATTTTAGAAGCTACTAATAAACCAACATATAAGCATCAATTCTGAAATGCCCAGTTTCTACCTGACTTAAACTGTGTCTCAAAGAAGGCATACATTCACCAAGAAGCACCCAGCAGGTGCTCAGCTCAAGCTGAAGGTGATACTGATGCTTGCATGTATAAAGCAGAGCTGTATGTCTTGTGTTGGCTTTGATGGTACCTATTTTACCATTAAAGTTGAAACAAAAATAACGCTGAGAAGAGTTGTAAGTCTGCTGACTTTTTGCATGGTGTATGGTGGGTTTTGCATTGTCTGCCTGTGTGTGCTTTCTAACATTGACTCTCACTAATAACAGTGACAGCTGTCTGAAGCTCAGCAGTAGGCATTCCAGAGCAAGAATGCAAAGAATGAAACCATTCTTCATGCGACTTTCATATTTGTTGTGCTATATTATCCATTAGTCTTAAGTTTCATCTCTCTTCACTTTTTCTCATTTTAATAAAATAAGAAAAAAATAAGATGCCATACTGTGAAGTAGACTTAAGTTCAGTACCATACAAGGAGCGTTTACTTAGCAGCTCTCAGGTGCAGGGCGTTGGCCTAGGGAGGCCAAGGGCCATTTGGAGGCGAGTGAGACAGTTTCTGCCTTTGGGAGACTCATACTGTAGTGGGAGAAATGGTGTATAGTTTATTCCAGAATACAAAATAGGAATAGTGACAAACAAGGTCTGTGTTGAACTGTATTTCCCAGGGAAAAGAAGCAGTTCATTCTGTCTGGATGGTTCAGGGAGTCTCTCCTAGGGAAGGGAAGTGATGTGTGTGCTGACAATGAAGTTTAAGGAGTATTCAAGAGAGAAGTCGAAATGACAATTCATTGTAGGGAGAGAGACTTAGTCCTGTTAAGTCTTTGGACTTGACTTAGTCATCTTTCTTCCAAAGATTCAAGCAGCATGTTAACCACATTGACTAATGGGAAATGCAATAGAAATACCCAAAACATTTTCAAGCTGATGGCTGCTGATAATCCATTTTCTTTTAACATTTACAAAACACTCACCCATGTGTTCTCTCTCCAGCTCCATGATAAAGTGAGACTAGGAACTTCATTTCCCAGAACTTAAGGCCTTTGCTCTGTTCACTGAGTTACTATGTGTATCCGTTACAGTATTTGTCAGAACACTTCTTAATCATCCTCTCAGCAATTTCTCCTGTGCCTGAAAAAGAAAGGCGTGTGAGTAGAGGATAGGATTGGAGGTGAGGTGGCCAAGGAATGGACACTAGACACTTCCTTTTTTCATCCATAGGAGAGCAGATGTGAAGGACCCGCACCAGGATGGTGGTTAGCAACAGTGGCCCGTGCCAAAGCACTTACCAAAGTGATGACTAAGGTTGGTCATGCCAAGTACTGTTCCTGAGCCTGGTGTAGGGTGTAGATGTTATTCCCAAAAGTGTAAAACCACTACTGTGAAATTTAGGTCACATTTCCATCTCACCTTCATGCTGGACATAGCCACTGCCTTAAGGAGCTCATACCCTCCGCATCTTTATGTTGGCTAGATTTCTAAAGGTGGTGAGGAGATTAGTGATCAGAAGACTTCTTAAGGAACATGGACTGACTAAGTAGTATTCTCAATGATTTTTTTAATTCTTTAATATAAAGATCATGTCTTTGTTAGATGTTTCTCTTCCTTATGTTGGGGTGGCAGTGGAAGTTTTCAAAGCTAGAAAAGTCATCTGAACCTTGTAAACCCTGTCCTGTCTAGCTAGTTCAGTGCCTTGTGCCTTGTGGTTTACCAGTGTGTGAGGATGAAAAATGAAATGGTCTGACCTCCAGATTTAAAGGTCTGTTTTTTTTTCTGTATAAAATAACCTGCAGGATTCAAAGCTTCAAAGTGTATTTGTCAGTTCCATTTCTTGGCCAAACCTCATCAGAGTAGAGGCTTTAAAGGAATGCCATAAAGAAATATGGGCCATGGCTGGCTAATTTAAATAAGTAGTGTGGATTTCTTTAATCTAGAGTGATAAGTATAATATTTAGCAGTCAAGCCTGAGGTATAAGATTACAGAATGCTTGCCTCTCCACTTCCTCTCTCCTTCCTGGACTTTGAAAGCAAGAATAAGCCCCTGCGCTCAAGCAGAAGACTAGCACAGTGATTGTGTGGGTAGGCAGGTCCAGCGTGCCCAGCACAGCTGCCCGTACCTAGTCCAGCACACTCATGCTGATGATGCCTTCAGCCCGCACAGGGCAAGAACATTTCAATTACAGTTTTGTTTCTGTTCCTCTAATCCCCTTTATTTCCTTGACTGAAACTAGATGGATTGATCTTATACGCTACTCTTATTCTAGCACTGTTTACACCGCACATTGCCTGTTTGCTTATACCAATGAAAACTGAGTTTTAAATTGTATGTAAATACATAAGTAATGGCTCTTCTGCAGCCACCACTTCCTTCTCTCATTTACTTTCTAGCTACTAGTCATGCTCCCCACCCTACCCTCGATTTTGCCAGCCATATCGATATATGGGGCGTGGCTTTCTTAATGCTGGCATTAATATAAAGATAGTACACTTGAGTCAAGAGATTATTTTTAACTCTGTAAGGTTATGAGTGATTTGTGGCTGAAAAATAACAGATACATAACTTTTTTCCATGTAAATAATTTCTATTGCTCATCTTACAAAAATACCAAAACATCTAGTTGCACATGCATTTGTGAGGAGTTAGTCTAGGATATACTATTTGGGTGCATTTCAGAAATATAACCCACCTTTTTAAAGCACTAGAAGACCCGGTGCAGGTTCCAGAGTACGAAGATCTTAATGGTTTATGTCAGGAGAGCCTGTGGATCTGCACTGTCCACTGTAGGAACCACTAGTCCATGACTACTGAACTCTTGAAGGGTCGTTAGTCCAAATTAGGATGTCCTCTAAAGACAGAATAAAAGGAGAAGGGAAAGTGTCTCATTAATTATGTCACAGATTATGTGTTAAAAATGACCAGTTTTTGTATTGGATTAAAAAATATGTATCATTGAAATCAATTCTACCTCAATTTATTTTTCTGTCTGGCTAGTTAACATTGAATATCCATCATTACATGGTGCTTTGCCTCATACTTCTGACATATAGTACTGTTTTCCATCATTAAGGTTCCTTGAAAATTCAATTAAGAGAGCTTGGTGCTTCATATACAGACAGACCCTTACAGGAAGATTATTTTGAGAAGCTTGATTCTATGCAGCCTTAGGTTATAGAGGACTGTCTCAGTTGCTAGACACCTAAGTAGGACGTCGTGTGCCCTTTGTACTCCTGATTAGAAATCCCTGGACACTTGGTTAAAGCACAAGCTGAAATGGCTTTTGACAATTAGCAAAACACGAATTAAAAATAGTCTCCTTCCTCGTTGCCATCCTTCTTCGACTTTCAGATCTTCCTAATTGGAAGAATGTATTAGAACTTATGTTTGTACTGCTTTATTCAACAGTTTGTTGGCATGCAGACCTCTTTTTAATTTTGTTAATTTGAACAGCAGGGTAGAAAAGTTTTCTAAGAATGTTACCAAGAAGTAGTAAGAATGCCATTACTTACGGATAAAACTAAACTGTGTTCTTTGAGCACTGTCCCTAACTTCATCCTCTGCCATGTTCTTAACTGTGCTATCTGACACAAAGCCATAGCAGATTTTTAGAAGCTTTGCATGCTATCTTCTAACAGAAATGAGAATAATGAAAAAGCTAATTTAGTGCTTCAGAATGTCAAAAAAATGCTTCCATATGTGTTCTCTGCTGGTCATTAAGACGATCCCGTGATCTGAATTGGATGGGAGGCATTTTACTAAAGACCACTCCGTCAGAGTTAAGTGACTGACCCAAGATCAGGCGTTAAAATGGCGCCCCCAGAACACCTCAGTTTCAGAACTCCCAGATATTATGCTATTCTGAAAAATTACCAACAATGCTGAGAAATTTGTTGGTCTGATTATTTTTAAATGAAACATAAGTTTTAAATAAATACAAAGCACCAAAGACCAATAGTGACCATGTTTACTTTGACAGATTGTGAATTAGAGCAGCGATTTATCCTACTCCATATCAAACATCAGATCATTAGTTAACTAGCTTTGTGAGAGAAACAGTAAAAGTTCTACGATCCTTTATCAAAACTGGGTTGTCATTGTTTTAAAAGAGAATGAGTATGGGATCCTAACAGACTCTTAAACATGTCATCACACCATTAAATCTTAACTTTAAAATGACTTCCCTGTGGGAATTTTTAGACATTTCCCAATCCCATTACAAAGTGGAAGGGTGTGACGGTATGAGCAGGACACCATGTCCATTTATCTTGGGACTGACCTTTTTTACACAGCATATTTTACTTTCCAAATGATCCCCCATCCTAGAACGCAATGGTGAGGGCTGAGGGGAAGGTCTCAGAGTTATTTATTAAGATGCAATTGGAAGATCTTTGATGTGCTGTGGAAAAGCCACCATCCCCATTATTCCCCCTCCATCAGTGTCTGGTGAAAGATCAGTTTAAGCAGTCAGTACTAGGAAGCCCTTAGAGGAAGGTGCAGAAGCAGTACCCACACCAAAGGCTCCACATTCACAGCGTCCAATATAGTTATGTAACTCCTGAGCCAGGAAGGGCTATCACCAGCAGTGAGAGACCCGATGCACTTCAGAGTCTTGTGACTGCTCCAGTCACACCTTCCAGACTTGGTTGGAATCAGCAGACACTGAAGAGTTATACCCTCTTGGATGTCAGGGGATCCATCCCATAGGCATTTTATGTTAATTAAAATACTTTATTTGTATACTAATGTCTCATCCCATCTTTCAAAGGCAAAAAGGAATTAAATATGAAATGGCTAATTTAACATGTCAGGGCTCTTTTTCCAGGCCAACCTCACATTAAGAACAGGAATCCCTGTGCCAAAGTAATGGTTCCCAATTATCCTGTCTTGGGTTTTGTTATACACTGAACAGAAGTCAACAAAGCAAGTATGTAACAGAACCTGGCTAAATAGCAGCACCCTCATTAAAACAGAAAAATAATCAGGGGTGATTAAAGGAAGCAATGCTTCATAGATTTCCCCCCTTTTCTTCTTTTCTAATCATAGAACAAAATATGTTACACAAAAGGATCCGAACTATTATGCAGTACTCAATTAGAGGGAGGTGAATAGGTCTCTAACGTGCTGTTTTATCAAAAGAGCAGACTGGTGTTTGCATGATTGTTGTTTCATTACAGACCCTGTCATTAATTCCATGTGTCAATACTGCCCTGTAGTACACAGAGCAGACAAGAAAGAAGAGCCCTTGAAAACAAGGGAATGATTTTTGAGTCGTTATCAAGCTAAGTGGCAAGCGGGAAGCTGAGACTCGTATAGGTAAATTCGAAGGGACTCTTGGGAGATCTGCAAGTGGGAAACAAGGATGTGTTTTACCGACTGCTTGATTATGTCCTGCTTTCAACAAATGCACTTGAGTCGAATGCTTTGTTTATATTGCACAAAACCTGTGCTGTGGACAAGAGTATTCTCTTGCTACAGGTCAAGTAAGATGCTACACATGCATCTGGCCTATTCTGTAACATGCAGTTGGGCATGTGATTACCCGAGCCCCAATACTGCCCTGTCACTGCTGGGGGAGTCACATAGGAACTTGAAGCCCTAAAACAGAGTGTCCGTCTCTACAGTCTGAGGAGCTACAGAAGCCCGACTATCACTGTCACAGAGTACCATACCAACAGGAAGATGTTAAAATATATCTGGAAAACATTTTTATAGAACAGAAATTTCATAGTATGCTCTAATTCCATAAGTTCTCACCCCTAGATTTAAGTAACTTTTTGTTTGTTTGTTTGTTTCCATTGGCAGTCCCAAGGTTAGGCTGGGGCAAAATAGGGTTTCTATTCTTGGACGTGCTTTATCTGTGTCCTCTTGCCTGGCCACACCCTTACAGACTATGGTTCCTTATCGTTTAGTAAGATCAAATTTCTAAATGATGTTTCGTTCCAGTTGAACATTCTTGGAGGCTTATCTCTTCCCTGGCCAGATGCCTGATCAGATGAGAAGCCCGCCATGATACTGTCACAGTGCCTAGAATGGGCTCTTTATCCAGTAGACATCACTGTACTTTTTGGTGATAACGGGGGCAGTCTTAACTGTGTTAAGGCCTGTGTATAGCATTGAAGGTAAGTATGAAGCAGTTGTTGCTATGTGAATATCTTAATCCTAATACACATTTCAACCACGATGTTTATTGGACACCCGGCCATAATTTTTTAGAAAAGACCTTCATAAATTTAGGACCAGTAGTAACTCTTCATAAAATGGCCTAGTGAAGGCCGTGATGCAATCTGGGTCCTATGTGGGGTACTTGCCATTGCTTTAGTTATCATTTAAGCACCTGCTGGCAGATTGCAGAAAAGGTTTGTGGTCGTGGTATATGTCATTGACAGGCAGGTGCTGTGTTTGACAGTTAGGTGTAGAATATCTTGATTAAAAGGAAAGGCTCAGGGTGGTGATTTTGAGTGTCCTAAAACCCCAATAGCTTTTTAAGTAGACTGAAATAGTACTTATTCTTAAAACTAGTATAGAATACTGGGGATCATCTTGTCCAACCCCCCATTTTATATCTCACAGAGGCAAACGGCTTGCCCAAGGACTTGTAACAGGTTAGTAGAAGATATGAGGCTAGAGTCTAGAACTCCTAACGTCTCAGACGTAAGAAGCTGAGTCTGTACCAAATGGTTGAGGGCACAATGCCTGACTTCTGCTGGGCTGTCAGCATCATCTGATGATGCTGACTCATCAAGGAAGTGATTATGGCTAAGAAGAGAATGCTTCCCAATGCTTAGTCCTCTGCCATTCTCCATTTATGCCATGACCCATGTGCTGTATCCTTGCAGGAAATGTTTACCAAGCATCTGCTGTGTGCTCTGTCCTAAGACTAGATACATGAAAATCATAGCCCAAGAAGACATGGACTCTACCTTCAAGTTGAGCACAGTCTAGAAGGCAGCAATAAATCCCTGGAAGGCATTCTGCAGGATTTCCTGTGGATTAGTAATCCTTTTCTGAACCTGTAAATTTTGATGAAAACAAATCTGCTCACAGATCTAGCCTGTGTCTTTGTTCATGACTTAGTTATGGGGAGTCCTATAAGATACATGCCTTCTGTAAGAAAGGAGCTAAATGTAGTTCACAGGTGCTTAGCTGAGGCTTTGCTCTCTAAGGCACTGTGTTAGAACACAGGAGGACATCAAAATTGGTTAATGAAAACATAGAACAGAGTAACTTTCAAATTTTGTGTAATGGTCATTTTTAATGAATACTCTTAAATACGGAAGGTGGCTGTTGAACTAGGAGACAAAATTACCTTCATGCTCAGTCCAGCTCATCAGCCTTGGAGTCAGGGTTTCCAGCCCCTCTTTCATGCCTCATAGCACTTTTGAGCTTTCTTTGTCCTTCTCCTCAGCTGAGCCCACCTGCTTGCCAATCCTGCACCTACTAACTCTTGCTTCTGTGCCTGTGCGTGACTAACTCTGCTTTGAGGGGTGCTTTTCTTCCTGTGACGCCGTGTTTTCACTGCCGTTCAGTGTGACCCCGAGTCTGCCTCCTGCAAGGAGCCTGTAGTAACCTCCCTGTTTCCTCCTGTGCCCAATACAAGGGTGAAGAGCATTGCTGGTATTCATGAAAAGGTTCCCATTCTCTGTCCATATCTTACTAACTTGGACACAAACAGATTGCAATGAAACTGAGATAACCACAGCATTCACCAAGCCTTTAAGCAGTGAGTCTCTAGAGCGAAGATTTTGTTTGGTGTTTGTAGGGTGCTAGCAATAGGATAGAGAAGAGAGCAGAATGTTAAGGCTTGAGAGTATGAGAAGCTATCCAGGGTCACAAGCTAGTACATGATCCGTTCCTGCCCCCAAACAGGACAAGAGCTCTTCTTGAACAGAGTCCACATATAGCGGGAGTCTACTGGCGAGCTGTAAGGCTCAGGGAAGCAGGGCTCTGCTTGTTGATCATCTTAAGCTTGTAGATCCGCTGTTGTGAGCCTTCTGATACTGTTTAGTGTGTGTGTGTTTTATCTTCTAAACTGACTCAAGCTTCTTGAGGACAGGAACTGTGTCTTTTATTTGCTTCTGCGTATTCTTCCCCCTACCTTACTCCTATCAGAAGTGGAAATCTTCTGTAAAACACACAGGAACAAGAGCACATGCTTGTGGGTTCTTGATTATACCCCAGCCATTACACTG
>JAMJFZ010002308.1:0-44458 GCA_026225945.1 Cricetomys ansorgei
GAAACGTTCTGCCACGCTTGTTGGACCATGGGCCATGTCACCGGAGCTGCAACAGTGCTTGAAGCAGAAGCATGGGTTGTCTGTGAGGGGAGCTCAGATAGGATCCTATCTCAAAAAACTGAAAGGGAATGAATAGAAAAGACAAGGAAAGGAAACGAAAGGAAAGCAAAGGAAATGTTTGGATCGTACCTCTCCAGGATTCACAAAGTCCTGGGTTTGATCCTGAGCACCCAAACACTTAAGAGAAACAGAAGGTTCTAACAGGGCCTGTGCATATGAGGCAGCAATTCTCATGCAGCGGGCACAACCAATGTGGAGCGTGAAGAACATTGTCCCAGGATTCGATTAAGAACTGCTGCGTGTCAGACATTTGCATTAAGATTCATACAAGTTGCTTCGCAAAACAAAAGTTGCTAATTAGCAACAGAAGAACTTCATTATCGGGGTCCCCACAACACGAGAAAGTGTATTCAAGTGTGGCGGTCTTAGGAAGGTTGAGAACCACTGTGTAGAAATAAGTCACACCTGAGTGAATCATGCTCCATAGCAGATCATGATCAGCCCTTAGTGATTGTGGAGACTTGCTATACTGGGGGTCCTGAATCAAATATTGTAGGGGCATTTCGGACATGTAAACAGCCACTTTGGTCATTTCTCTTTATGACCCCTTTTGCCATGAACAGGTGTCAATGTTCTTTCGAACCCAACGCTGATCCCCTCAGGATGTGGTGTTCATTTCTGAACTTTGTCCTGTAACTCGAGAAGCGCCATGCGTTGTTCCCACCATGGAATACACTATTTCGGGCAAACCGACTGTGTGTCCATGAGACACAATCATGTGAATGGCTTCAAAAACATCTCCAGTCCCCTGTGAAGCTAGGGTTCAGCCTCCAGACCAGCTTGAGACAGATGCAGTTACTATCAAGTGGGACACGTGCGCCACCGTGTGGCAGCAGACTGCCACTGCGGAGGCAGGCAGCTTCCAGGGAGTTGCCTTCATGGTTGCCCTCTGAACCCTTCTGCCCCAGCCATGAGCAGTAACTGCTCATGGCTGGGGCAGAAGGGTTCAGAGAATTCATTCAAGGACCCTTCCGGACACGTGGTGAGCCTCTTCTCGCCGCCATGAGAACCTCCCTTCTTCTGACTATGCTCAGGCGCACCCTCACCCGTGCGTCCTGATCCTCCTGCTGAGCCCCAGGGTCCTCTCTCTAAAATTCCAGGAACCCCTTCCGGTCCTTTCCCTGGTTCTTTCTGCTTACAAGATCTTGTGGCTGACTCTACTCTTTGCTTTTTTCCCCGGGGCAAGATCAAGGAGCCCTCCACCATTACGGGTCAATGTCAGCTTTTTAACTTACAGGAGCTGGTCTCTGCAGGGGTCACCAATGTGGATGTTGGAACTTCTGCAAAGGTAGCCACATAGAGCGGCTACCATCTAGATGCTGAGGACTGAATCCAGGCCCCTGCGAGGTCACTCAGACATCATAAACGCTTGCAGGTTTTCTTGGAGAAAAAAATTCTCATATATGATGCCTGCACATCTCCACCTTCTGATCCCATCATTGTTTGGAAGAAGGTCTGCAATGCTTGGGGACACAGCCTGTACCGAAACACAAGGGTGACTGAGTCGGAAGGATGGAATGTATGAGCAGAGAACCAGGAACGATCCTGACTCGGAAATTTAGAAACGAAACAATAGAAAAGAAAGAAGGAAAAGAAATGAAAAGGAAAAAAGGAAGAAAAGGTTCGGGTCGTACCTCTCAAGTATTCACAAAGTCCTGGGTTTGATTCTGAACACTCAACCACTTAAAGGAAACCAAAGGTTATAAAAGGGCCTGTGCATATAGGCCAGCAATTCTCATGCTGAGGGGCTCAAGCCAGTTGGGGCTTGAGCGACTGTGTCCCAGGTTTCGATTAAGAACTGCTGCATGTCAGACATTTGCAATACGTTTGATAGAAGTAGCTTTGCAAAACAACACTTACAAGTTAGCAACAGAATAATTTCATTGTTGGGGTTCTCACAACACGAGGAATTGTCTTCAAGTGTGGCAGTCGCAGGAAGTTTGACAACCACTGTGTAGAAACAAGTCACAGCTGACTGAATCATGCTCGACAGCAGATCGTGATCAGACCGTAGTGATTGTGGAGAGTCGGTATTTTGTGGGTCCTGAATCAAATATTGTAGGGTCACTTCGGACTTGTAAACAGCCGCTTTGGCCATTTTATTTTATGACCCCTTTTGCCAAGAACAGATGTCAATGATCTTTCCAAGCCCACGACGATCCCCTCAGGATGTGGTGTTCATTTCTGACTTTGTCCTGTAAATCGAGAAACGCCATGCACTGTTCCAATCACGGAATCCACTATTTCGGGCACACCGACCGTGTTTCCCTGAGACACAGGCATGCAAATGCCTTCCAAAACATCTCCAGTCCCCTGTGACGCGAGGGTTAAGCTTCCAGACCGGCTTGAGACCAAGGCAGTAACTTTCAACTGGGGCTCAAGTGCCAACATTTGGCTCCTGGCTAACTCTGCGGAGGCAGGCAACTTCCACGGAGGCTCCTTCACGCCTGGACTCTGAACCCTTCTGCCCCAGCAATGAGCAAACAAGCTCATTGCTGGGGCAGAAGGGTTCAGAGAATCCATTCAGGGACCCTTCGGGACACATGGATAGCCTCTTCTCGCTGCCCTGAAAACCTCCCTTCTTCAGACCCTGCTCATTTGCACTCCCACCCGTGACTCCTGATCCTTCTGCTGAGCCACTGGGTCCCTGTTCTTAAATTCCACGAACCCCTTCCTGTTTTGTCCCGGGTTCTTTCTGCTCACAGGAACTTGTGGCTGATGCTCCCCTTTGCATCTTTGCAGTAGGCAAGATCAAGGAGCCCTCCTCCATTATGGGTCAATGTCAGCTTTTTCACTTACACCAGCTGCTTCTTTCAAGGGTCAGCAGACTGGATGTTCGAACCACTGGAACGGTAGCCACATGTAGGAGCTAGCATGTAGACACTGAGTACTGAATCCAGGCCCCTGCTAGGGCAAGCAGGCATCATAAATGCTCTGGAGGTGATTTTGTAGAAAACAACTCTCCCTTTGGATGCCAGCACATCTCCATCATCTGATTTCTTCATTGCTGGTAGAAACGTTCTGCCACGCTTGTGGACATGGGCCTGTCACCGAGCTGCAACAGTGCTTGAAGCAGAAGCATGGGTTGTCTGTGAGGGGAGCTCAGATAGATCCTATCTCAAAAAACTGAAAGGGAATGAATAGAAAAGACAAGGAAAGGAAACGAAAGGAAAGCAAAGGAAATGTTTGGATCGTACCTCTCCAGGATTCACAAAGTCCTGGGTTTGATCCTGAGCACCCAAACACTTAAGAGAAACAGAAGGTTCTAACAGGGCCTGTGCATATGAGGCAGCAATTCTCATGCAGCGGGCACAACCAATGTGGAGCGTGAAGAACATTGTCCCAGGATTCGATTAAGAACTGCTGCGTGTCAGACATTTGCATTAAGATTCATACAAGTTGCTTCGCAAAACAAAAGTTGCTAATTAGCAACAGAAGAACTTCATTATCGGGGTCCCCACAACACGAGAAAGTGTATTCAAGTGTGGCGGTCTTAGGAAGGTTGAGAACCACTGTGTAGAAATAAGTCACACCTGAGTGAATCATGCTCCATAGCAGATCATGATCAGCCCTTAGTGATTGTGGAGACTTGCTATACTGGGGGTGCTGAATCAAATATTGTAGGGGCATTTCGGACATGTAAACAGCCACTTTGGTCATTTCTCTTTATGACCCCTTTTGCCATGAACAGGTGTCAATGTTCTTTCGAACCCAACGCTGATCCCCTCAGGATGTGGTGTTCATTTCTGAACTTTGTCCTGTAACTCGAGAAGCGCCATGCGTTGTTCCCACCATGGAATACACTATTTCGGGCAAACCGACTGTGTGTCCATGAGACACAATCATGTGAATGGCTTCAAAAACATCTCCAGTCCCCTGTGAAGCTAGGGTTCAGCCTCCAGACCAGCTTGAGACAGATGCAGTTACTATCAAGTGGGACACGTGCGCCACCGTGTGGCAGCAGACTGCCACTGCGGAGGCAGGCAGCTTCCAGGGAGTTGCCTTCATGGTTGCCCTCTGAACCCTTCTGCCCCAGCCATGAGCAGTAACTGCTCATGGCTGGGGCAGAAGGGTTCAGAGAATTCATTCAAGGACCCTTCCGGACACGTGGTGAGCCTCTTCTCGCCGCCATGAGAACCTCCCTTCTTCTGACTATGCTCAGGCGCACCCTCACCCGTGCGTCCTGATCCTCCTGCTGAGCCCCAGGGTCCTCTCTCTAAAATTCCAGGAACCCCTTCCGGTCCTTTCCCTGGTTCTTTCTGCTTACAAGATCTTGTGGCTGACTCTACTCTTTGCTTTTTTCCCCGGGGCAAGATCAAGGAGCCCTCCACCATTACGGGTCAATGTCAGCTTTTTAACTTACAGGAGCTGGTCTCTGCAGGGGTCACCAATGTGGATGTTGGAACTTCTGCAAAGGTAGCCACATAGAGCGGCTACCATCTAGATGCTGAGGACTGAATCCAGGCCCCTGCGAGGTCACTCAGACATCATAAACGCTTGCAGGTTTTCTTGGAGAAAAAAATTCTCATATATGATGCCTGCACATCTCCACCTTCTGATCCCATCATTGTTTGGAAGAAGGTCTGCAATGCTTGGGGACACAGCCTGTACCGAAACACAAGGGTGACTGAGTCGGAAGGATGGAATGTATGAGCAGAGAACCAGGAACGATCCTGACTCGGAAATTTAGAAACGAAACAATAGAAAAGAAAGAAGGAAAAGAAATGAAAAGGAAAAAAGGAAGAAAAGGTTCGGGTCGTACCTCTCAAGTATTCACAAAGTCCTGGGTTTGATTCTGAACACTCAACCACTTAAAGGAAACCAAAGGTTATAAAAGGGCCTGTGCATATAGGCCAGCAATTCTCATGCTGAGGGGCTCAAGCCAGTTGGGGCTTGAGCGACTGTGTCCCAGGTTTCGATTAAGAACTGCTGCATGTCAGACATTTGCAATACGTTTGATAGAAGTAGCTTTGCAAAACAACACTTACAAGTTAGCAACAGAATAATTTCATTGTTGGGGTTCTCACAACACGAGGAATTGTCTTCAAGTGTGGCAGTCGCAGGAAGTTTGACAACCACTGTGTAGAAACAAGTCACAGCTGACTGAATCATGCTCGACAGCAGATCGTGATCAGACCGTAGTGATTGTGGAGAGTCGGTATTTTGTGGGTCCTGAATCAAATATTGTAGGGTCACTTCGGACTTGTAAACAGCCGCTTTGGCCATTTTATTTTATGACCCCTTTTGCCAAGAACAGATGTCAATGATCTTTCCAAGCCCACGACGATCCCCTCAGGATGTGGTGTTCATTTCTGACTTTGTCCTGTAAATCGAGAAACGCCATGCACTGTTCCAATCACGGAATCCACTATTTCGGGCACACCGACCGTGTTTCCCTGAGACACAGGCATGCAAATGCCTTCCAAAACATCTCCAGTCCCCTGTGACGCGAGGGTTAAGCTTCCAGACCGGCTTGAGACCAAGGCAGTAACTTTCAACTGGGGCTCAAGTGCCAACATTTGGCTCCTGGCTAACTCTGCGGAGGCAGGCAACTTCCACGGAGGCTCCTTCACGCCTGGACTCTGAACCCTTCTGCCCCAGCAATGAGCAAACAAGCTCATTGCTGGGGCAGAAGGGTTCAGAGAATCCATTCAGGGACCCTTCGGGACACATGGATAGCCTCTTCTCGCTGCCCTGAAAACCTCCCTTCTTCAGACCCTGCTCATTTGCACTCCCACCCGTGACTCCTGATCCTTCTGCTGAGCCACTGGGTCCCTGTTCTTAAATTCCACGAACCCCTTCCTGTTTTGTCCCGGGTTCTTTCTGCTCACAGGAACTTGTGGCTGATGCTCCCCTTTGCATCTTTGCAGTAGGCAAGATCAAGGAGCCCTCCTCCATTATGGGTCAATGTCAGCTTTTTCACTTACACCAGCTGCTTCTTTCAAGGGTCAGCAGACTGGATGTTCGAACCACTGGAACGGTAGCCACATGTAGGAGCTAGCATGTAGACACTGAGTACTGAATCCAGGCCCCTGCTAGGGCAAGCAGGCATCATAAATGCTCTGGAGGTGATTTTGTAGAAAACAACTCTCCCTTTGGATGCCAGCACATCTCCATCATCTGATTTCTTCATTGCTGGTAGAAACGTTCTGCCACGCTTGTGGACATGGGCCTGTCACCGAGCTGCAACAGTGCTTGAAGCAGAAGCATGGGTTGTCTGTGAGGGGAGCTCAGATAGATCCTATCTCAAAAAACTGAAAGGGAATGAATAGAAAAGACAAGGAAAGGAAACGAAAGGAAAGCAAAGGAAATGTTTGGATCGTACCTCTCCAGGATTCACAAAGTCCTGGGTTTGATCCTGAGCACCCAAACACTTAAGAGAAACAGAAGGTTCTAACAGGGCCTGTGCATATGAGGCAGCAATTCTCATGCAGCGGGCACAACCAATGTGGAGCGTGAAGAACATTGTCCCAGGATTCGATTAAGAACTGCTGCGTGTCAGACATTTGCATTAAGATTCATACAAGTTGCTTCGCAAAACAAAAGTTGCTAATTAGCAACAGAAGAACTTCATTATCGGGGTCCCCACAACACGAGAAAGTGTATTCAAGTGTGGCGGTCTTAGGAAGGTTGAGAACCACTGTGTAGAAATAAGTCACACCTGAGTGAATCATGCTCCATAGCAGATCATGATCAGCCCTTAGTGATTGTGGAGACTTGCTATACTGGGGGTGCTGAATCAAATATTGTAGGGGCATTTCGGACATGTAAACAGCCACTTTGGTCATTTCTCTTTATGACCCCTTTTGCCATGAACAGGTGTCAATGTTCTTTCGAACCCAACGCTGATCCCCTCAGGATGTGGTGTTCATTTCTGAACTTTGTCCTGTAACTCGAGAAGCGCCATGCGTTGTTCCCACCATGGAATACACTATTTCGGGCAAACCGACTGTGTGTCCATGAGACACAATCATGTGAATGGCTTCAAAAACATCTCCAGTCCCCTGTGAAGCTAGGGTTCAGCCTCCAGACCAGCTTGAGACAGATGCAGTTACTATCAAGTGGGACACGTGCGCCACCGTGTGGCAGCAGACTGCCACTGCGGAGGCAGGCAGCTTCCAGGGAGTTGCCTTCATGGTTGCCCTCTGAACCCTTCTGCCCCAGCCATGAGCAGTAACTGCTCATGGCTGGGGCAGAAGGGTTCAGAGAATTCATTCAAGGACCCTTCCGGACACGTGGTGAGCCTCTTCTCGCCGCCATGAGAACCTCCCTTCTTCTGACTATGCTCAGGCGCACCCTCACCCGTGCGTCCTGATCCTCCTGCTGAGCCCCAGGGTCCTCTCTCTAAAATTCCAGGAACCCCTTCCGGTCCTTTCCCTGGTTCTTTCTGCTTACAAGATCTTGTGGCTGACTCTACTCTTTGCTTTTTTCCCCGGGGCAAGATCAAGGAGCCCTCCACCATTACGGGTCAATGTCAGCTTTTTAACTTACAGGAGCTGGTCTCTGCAGGGGTCACCAATGTGGATGTTGGAACTTCTGCAAAGGTAGCCACATAGAGCGGCTACCATCTAGATGCTGAGGACTGAATCCAGGCCCCTGCGAGGTCACTCAGACATCATAAACGCTTGCAGGTTTTCTTGGAGAAAAAAATTCTCATATATGATGCCTGCACATCTCCACCTTCTGATCCCATCATTGTTTGGAAGAAGGTCTGCAATGCTTGGGGACACAGCCTGTACCGAAACACAAGGGTGACTGAGTCGGAAGGATGGAATGTATGAGCAGAGAACCAGGAACGATCCTGACTCGGAAATTTAGAAACGAAACAATAGAAAAGAAAGAAGGAAAAGAAATGAAAAGGAAAAAAGGAAGAAAAGGTTCGGGTCGTACCTCTCAAGTATTCACAAAGTCCTGGGTTTGATTCTGAACACTCAACCACTTAAAGGAAACCAAAGGTTATAAAAGGGCCTGTGCATATAGGCCAGCAATTCTCATGCTGAGGGGCTCAAGCCAGTTGGGGCTTGAGCGACTGTGTCCCAGGTTTCGATTAAGAACTGCTGCATGTCAGACATTTGCAATACGTTTGATAGAAGTAGCTTTGCAAAACAACACTTACAAGTTAGCAACAGAATAATTTCATTGTTGGGGTTCTCACAACACGAGGAATTGTCTTCAAGTGTGGCAGTCGCAGGAAGTTTGACAACCACTGTGTAGAAACAAGTCACAGCTGACTGAATCATGCTCGACAGCAGATCGTGATCAGACCGTAGTGATTGTGGAGAGTCGGTATTTTGTGGGTCCTGAATCAAATATTGTAGGGTCACTTCGGACTTGTAAACAGCCGCTTTGGCCATTTTATTTTATGACCCCTTTTGCCAAGAACAGATGTCAATGATCTTTCCAAGCCCACGACGATCCCCTCAGGATGTGGTGTTCATTTCTGACTTTGTCCTGTAAATCGAGAAACGCCATGCACTGTTCCAATCACGGAATCCACTATTTCGGGCACACCGACCGTGTTTCCCTGAGACACAGGCATGCAAATGCCTTCCAAAACATCTCCAGTCCCCTGTGACGCGAGGGTTAAGCTTCCAGACCGGCTTGAGACCAAGGCAGTAACTTTCAACTGGGGCTCAAGTGCCAACATTTGGCTCCTGGCTAACTCTGCGGAGGCAGGCAACTTCCACGGAGGCTCCTTCACGCCTGGACTCTGAACCCTTCTGCCCCAGCAATGAGCAAACAAGCTCATTGCTGGGGCAGAAGGGTTCAGAGAATCCATTCAGGGACCCTTCGGGACACATGGATAGCCTCTTCTCGCTGCCCTGAAAACCTCCCTTCTTCAGACCCTGCTCATTTGCACTCCCACCCGTGACTCCTGATCCTTCTGCTGAGCCACTGGGTCCCTGTTCTTAAATTCCACGAACCCCTTCCTGTTTTGTCCCGGGTTCTTTCTGCTCACAGGAACTTGTGGCTGATGCTCCCCTTTGCATCTTTGCAGTAGGCAAGATCAAGGAGCCCTCCTCCATTATGGGTCAATGTCAGCTTTTTCACTTACACCAGCTGCTTCTTTCAAGGGTCAGCAGACTGGATGTTCGAACCACTGGAACGGTAGCCACATGTAGGAGCTAGCATGTAGACACTGAGTACTGAATCCAGGCCCCTGCTAGGGCAAGCAGGCATCATAAATGCTCTGGAGGTGATTTTGTAGAAAACAACTCTCCCTTTGGATGCCAGCACATCTCCATCATCTGATTTCTTCATTGCTGGTAGAAACGTTCTGCCACGCTTGTGGACATGGGCCTGTCACCGAGCTGCAACAGTGCTTGAAGCAGAAGCATGGGTTGTCTGTGAGGGGAGCTCAGATAGATCCTATCTCAAAAAACTGAAAGGGAATGAATAGAAAAGACAAGGAAAGGAAACGAAAGGAAAGCAAAGGAAATGTTTGGATCGTACCTCTCCAGGATTCACAAAGTCCTGGGTTTGATCCTGAGCACCCAAACACTTAAGAGAAACAGAAGGTTCTAACAGGGCCTGTGCATATGAGGCAGCAATTCTCATGCAGCGGGCACAACCAATGTGGAGCGTGAAGAACATTGTCCCAGGATTCGATTAAGAACTGCTGCGTGTCAGACATTTGCATTAAGATTCATACAAGTTGCTTCGCAAAACAAAAGTTGCTAATTAGCAACAGAAGAACTTCATTATCGGGGTCCCCACAACACGAGAAAGTGTATTCAAGTGTGGCGGTCTTAGGAAGGTTGAGAACCACTGTGTAGAAATAAGTCACACCTGAGTGAATCATGCTCCATAGCAGATCATGATCAGCCCTTAGTGATTGTGGAGACTTGCTATACTGGGGGTGCTGAATCAAATATTGTAGGGGCATTTCGGACATGTAAACAGCCACTTTGGTCATTTCTCTTTATGACCCCTTTTGCCATGAACAGGTGTCAATGTTCTTTCGAACCCAACGCTGATCCCCTCAGGATGTGGTGTTCATTTCTGAACTTTGTCCTGTAACTCGAGAAGCGCCATGCGTTGTTCCCACCATGGAATACACTATTTCGGGCAAACCGACTGTGTGTCCATGAGACACAATCATGTGAATGGCTTCAAAAACATCTCCAGTCCCCTGTGAAGCTAGGGTTCAGCCTCCAGACCAGCTTGAGACAGATGCAGTTACTATCAAGTGGGACACGTGCGCCACCGTGTGGCAGCAGACTGCCACTGCGGAGGCAGGCAGCTTCCAGGGAGTTGCCTTCATGGTTGCCCTCTGAACCCTTCTGCCCCAGCCATGAGCAGTAACTGCTCATGGCTGGGGCAGAAGGGTTCAGAGAATTCATTCAAGGACCCTTCCGGACACGTGGTGAGCCTCTTCTCGCCGCCATGAGAACCTCCCTTCTTCTGACTATGCTCAGGCGCACCCTCACCCGTGCGTCCTGATCCTCCTGCTGAGCCCCAGGGTCCTCTCTCTAAAATTCCAGGAACCCCTTCCGGTCCTTTCCCTGGTTCTTTCTGCTTACAAGATCTTGTGGCTGACTCTACTCTTTGCTTTTTTCCCCGGGGCAAGATCAAGGAGCCCTCCACCATTACGGGTCAATGTCAGCTTTTTAACTTACAGGAGCTGGTCTCTGCAGGGGTCACCAATGTGGATGTTGGAACTTCTGCAAAGGTAGCCACATAGAGCGGCTACCATCTAGATGCTGAGGACTGAATCCAGGCCCCTGCGAGGTCACTCAGACATCATAAACGCTTGCAGGTTTTCTTGGAGAAAAAAATTCTCATATATGATGCCTGCACATCTCCACCTTCTGATCCCATCATTGTTTGGAAGAAGGTCTGCAATGCTTGGGGACACAGCCTGTACCGAAACACAAGGGTGACTGAGTCGGAAGGATGGAATGTATGAGCAGAGAACCAGGAACGATCCTGACTCGGAAATTTAGAAACGAAACAATAGAAAAGAAAGAAGGAAAAGAAATGAAAAGGAAAAAAGGAAGAAAAGGTTCGGGTCGTACCTCTCAAGTATTCACAAAGTCCTGGGTTTGATTCTGAACACTCAACCACTTAAAGGAAACCAAAGGTTATAAAAGGGCCTGTGCATATAGGCCAGCAATTCTCATGCTGAGGGGCTCAAGCCAGTTGGGGCTTGAGCGACTGTGTCCCAGGTTTCGATTAAGAACTGCTGCATGTCAGACATTTGCAATACGTTTGATAGAAGTAGCTTTGCAAAACAACACTTACAAGTTAGCAACAGAATAATTTCATTGTTGGGGTTCTCACAACACGAGGAATTGTCTTCAAGTGTGGCAGTCGCAGGAAGTTTGACAACCACTGTGTAGAAACAAGTCACAGCTGACTGAATCATGCTCGACAGCAGATCGTGATCAGACCGTAGTGATTGTGGAGAGTCGGTATTTTGTGGGTCCTGAATCAAATATTGTAGGGTCACTTCGGACTTGTAAACAGCCGCTTTGGCCATTTTATTTTATGACCCCTTTTGCCAAGAACAGATGTCAATGATCTTTCCAAGCCCACGACGATCCCCTCAGGATGTGGTGTTCATTTCTGACTTTGTCCTGTAAATCGAGAAACGCCATGCACTGTTCCAATCACGGAATCCACTATTTCGGGCACACCGACCGTGTTTCCCTGAGACACAGGCATGCAAATGCCTTCCAAAACATCTCCAGTCCCCTGTGACGCGAGGGTTAAGCTTCCAGACCGGCTTGAGACCAAGGCAGTAACTTTCAACTGGGGCTCAAGTGCCAACATTTGGCTCCTGGCTAACTCTGCGGAGGCAGGCAACTTCCACGGAGGCTCCTTCACGCCTGGACTCTGAACCCTTCTGCCCCAGCAATGAGCAAACAAGCTCATTGCTGGGGCAGAAGGGTTCAGAGAATCCATTCAGGGACCCTTCGGGACACATGGATAGCCTCTTCTCGCTGCCCTGAAAACCTCCCTTCTTCAGACCCTGCTCATTTGCACTCCCACCCGTGACTCCTGATCCTTCTGCTGAGCCACTGGGTCCCTGTTCTTAAATTCCACGAACCCCTTCCTGTTTTGTCCCGGGTTCTTTCTGCTCACAGGAACTTGTGGCTGATGCTCCCCTTTGCATCTTTGCAGTAGGCAAGATCAAGGAGCCCTCCTCCATTATGGGTCAATGTCAGCTTTTTCACTTACACCAGCTGCTTCTTTCAAGGGTCAGCAGACTGGATGTTCGAACCACTGGAACGGTAGCCACATGTAGGAGCTAGCATGTAGACACTGAGTACTGAATCCAGGCCCCTGCTAGGGCAAGCAGGCATCATAAATGCTCTGGAGGTGATTTTGTAGAAAACAACTCTCCCTTTGGATGCCAGCACATCTCCATCATCTGATTTCTTCATTGCTGGTAGAAACGTTCTGCCACGCTTGTGGACATGGGCCTGTCACCGAGCTGCAACAGTGCTTGAAGCAGAAGCATGGGTTGTCTGTGAGGGGAGCTCAGATAGATCCTATCTCAAAAAACTGAAAGGGAATGAATAGAAAAGACAAGGAAAGGAAACGAAAGGAAAGCAAAGGAAATGTTTGGATCGTACCTCTCCAGGATTCACAAAGTCCTGGGTTTGATCCTGAGCACCCAAACACTTAAGAGAAACAGAAGGTTCTAACAGGGCCTGTGCATATGAGGCAGCAATTCTCATGCAGCGGGCACAACCAATGTGGAGCGTGAAGAACATTGTCCCAGGATTCGATTAAGAACTGCTGCGTGTCAGACATTTGCATTAAGATTCATACAAGTTGCTTCGCAAAACAAAAGTTGCTAATTAGCAACAGAAGAACTTCATTATCGGGGTCCCCACAACACGAGAAAGTGTATTCAAGTGTGGCGGTCTTAGGAAGGTTGAGAACCACTGTGTAGAAATAAGTCACACCTGAGTGAATCATGCTCCATAGCAGATCATGATCAGCCCTTAGTGATTGTGGAGACTTGCTATACTGGGGGTGCTGAATCAAATATTGTAGGGGCATTTCGGACATGTAAACAGCCACTTTGGTCATTTCTCTTTATGACCCCTTTTGCCATGAACAGGTGTCAATGTTCTTTCGAACCCAACGCTGATCCCCTCAGGATGTGGTGTTCATTTCTGAACTTTGTCCTGTAACTCGAGAAGCGCCATGCGTTGTTCCCACCATGGAATACACTATTTCGGGCAAACCGACTGTGTGTCCATGAGACACAATCATGTGAATGGCTTCAAAAACATCTCCAGTCCCCTGTGAAGCTAGGGTTCAGCCTCCAGACCAGCTTGAGACAGATGCAGTTACTATCAAGTGGGACACGTGCGCCACCGTGTGGCAGCAGACTGCCACTGCGGAGGCAGGCAGCTTCCAGGGAGTTGCCTTCATGGTTGCCCTCTGAACCCTTCTGCCCCAGCCATGAGCAGTAACTGCTCATGGCTGGGGCAGAAGGGTTCAGAGAATTCATTCAAGGACCCTTCCGGACACGTGGTGAGCCTCTTCTCGCCGCCATGAGAACCTCCCTTCTTCTGACTATGCTCAGGCGCACCCTCACCCGTGCGTCCTGATCCTCCTGCTGAGCCCCAGGGTCCTCTCTCTAAAATTCCAGGAACCCCTTCCGGTCCTTTCCCTGGTTCTTTCTGCTTACAAGATCTTGTGGCTGACTCTACTCTTTGCTTTTTTCCCCGGGGCAAGATCAAGGAGCCCTCCACCATTACGGGTCAATGTCAGCTTTTTAACTTACAGGAGCTGGTCTCTGCAGGGGTCACCAATGTGGATGTTGGAACTTCTGCAAAGGTAGCCACATAGAGCGGCTACCATCTAGATGCTGAGGACTGAATCCAGGCCCCTGCGAGGTCACTCAGACATCATAAACGCTTGCAGGTTTTCTTGGAGAAAAAAATTCTCATATATGATGCCTGCACATCTCCACCTTCTGATCCCATCATTGTTTGGAAGAAGGTCTGCAATGCTTGGGGACACAGCCTGTACCGAAACACAAGGGTGACTGAGTCGGAAGGATGGAATGTATGAGCAGAGAACCAGGAACGATCCTGACTCGGAAATTTAGAAACGAAACAATAGAAAAGAAAGAAGGAAAAGAAATGAAAAGGAAAAAAGGAAGAAAAGGTTCGGGTCGTACCTCTCAAGTATTCACAAAGTCCTGGGTTTGATTCTGAACACTCAACCACTTAAAGGAAACCAAAGGTTATAAAAGGGCCTGTGCATATAGGCCAGCAATTCTCATGCTGAGGGGCTCAAGCCAGTTGGGGCTTGAGCGACTGTGTCCCAGGTTTCGATTAAGAACTGCTGCATGTCAGACATTTGCAATACGTTTGATAGAAGTAGCTTTGCAAAACAACACTTACAAGTTAGCAACAGAATAATTTCATTGTTGGGGTTCTCACAACACGAGGAATTGTCTTCAAGTGTGGCAGTCGCAGGAAGTTTGACAACCACTGTGTAGAAACAAGTCACAGCTGACTGAATCATGCTCGACAGCAGATCGTGATCAGACCGTAGTGATTGTGGAGAGTCGGTATTTTGTGGGTCCTGAATCAAATATTGTAGGGTCACTTCGGACTTGTAAACAGCCGCTTTGGCCATTTTATTTTATGACCCCTTTTGCCAAGAACAGATGTCAATGATCTTTCCAAGCCCACGACGATCCCCTCAGGATGTGGTGTTCATTTCTGACTTTGTCCTGTAAATCGAGAAACGCCATGCACTGTTCCAATCACGGAATCCACTATTTCGGGCACACCGACCGTGTTTCCCTGAGACACAGGCATGCAAATGCCTTCCAAAACATCTCCAGTCCCCTGTGACGCGAGGGTTAAGCTTCCAGACCGGCTTGAGACCAAGGCAGTAACTTTCAACTGGGGCTCAAGTGCCAACATTTGGCTCCTGGCTAACTCTGCGGAGGCAGGCAACTTCCACGGAGGCTCCTTCACGCCTGGACTCTGAACCCTTCTGCCCCAGCAATGAGCAAACAAGCTCATTGCTGGGGCAGAAGGGTTCAGAGAATCCATTCAGGGACCCTTCGGGACACATGGATAGCCTCTTCTCGCTGCCCTGAAAACCTCCCTTCTTCAGACCCTGCTCATTTGCACTCCCACCCGTGACTCCTGATCCTTCTGCTGAGCCACTGGGTCCCTGTTCTTAAATTCCACGAACCCCTTCCTGTTTTGTCCCGGGTTCTTTCTGCTCACAGGAACTTGTGGCTGATGCTCCCCTTTGCATCTTTGCAGTAGGCAAGATCAAGGAGCCCTCCTCCATTATGGGTCAATGTCAGCTTTTTCACTTACACCAGCTGCTTCTTTCAAGGGTCAGCAGACTGGATGTTCGAACCACTGGAACGGTAGCCACATGTAGGAGCTAGCATGTAGACACTGAGTACTGAATCCAGGCCCCTGCTAGGGCAAGCAGGCATCATAAATGCTCTGGAGGTGATTTTGTAGAAAACAACTCTCCCTTTGGATGCCAGCACATCTCCATCATCTGATTTCTTCATTGCTGGTAGAAACGTTCTGCCACGCTTGTGGACATGGGCCTGTCACCGAGCTGCAACAGTGCTTGAAGCAGAAGCATGGGTTGTCTGTGAGGGGAGCTCAGATAGATCCTATCTCAAAAAACTGAAAGGGAATGAATAGAAAAGACAAGGAAAGGAAACGAAAGGAAAGCAAAGGAAATGTTTGGATCGTACCTCTCCAGGATTCACAAAGTCCTGGGTTTGATCCTGAGCACCCAAACACTTAAGAGAAACAGAAGGTTCTAACAGGGCCTGTGCATATGAGGCAGCAATTCTCATGCAGCGGGCACAACCAATGTGGAGCGTGAAGAACATTGTCCCAGGATTCGATTAAGAACTGCTGCGTGTCAGACATTTGCATTAAGATTCATACAAGTTGCTTCGCAAAACAAAAGTTGCTAATTAGCAACAGAAGAACTTCATTATCGGGGTCCCCACAACACGAGAAAGTGTATTCAAGTGTGGCGGTCTTAGGAAGGTTGAGAACCACTGTGTAGAAATAAGTCACACCTGAGTGAATCATGCTCCATAGCAGATCATGATCAGCCCTTAGTGATTGTGGAGACTTGCTATACTGGGGGTGCTGAATCAAATATTGTAGGGGCATTTCGGACATGTAAACAGCCACTTTGGTCATTTCTCTTTATGACCCCTTTTGCCATGAACAGGTGTCAATGTTCTTTCGAACCCAACGCTGATCCCCTCAGGATGTGGTGTTCATTTCTGAACTTTGTCCTGTAACTCGAGAAGCGCCATGCGTTGTTCCCACCATGGAATACACTATTTCGGGCAAACCGACTGTGTGTCCATGAGACACAATCATGTGAATGGCTTCAAAAACATCTCCAGTCCCCTGTGAAGCTAGGGTTCAGCCTCCAGACCAGCTTGAGACAGATGCAGTTACTATCAAGTGGGACACGTGCGCCACCGTGTGGCAGCAGACTGCCACTGCGGAGGCAGGCAGCTTCCAGGGAGTTGCCTTCATGGTTGCCCTCTGAACCCTTCTGCCCCAGCCATGAGCAGTAACTGCTCATGGCTGGGGCAGAAGGGTTCAGAGAATTCATTCAAGGACCCTTCCGGACACGTGGTGAGCCTCTTCTCGCCGCCATGAGAACCTCCCTTCTTCTGACTATGCTCAGGCGCACCCTCACCCGTGCGTCCTGATCCTCCTGCTGAGCCCCAGGGTCCTCTCTCTAAAATTCCAGGAACCCCTTCCGGTCCTTTCCCTGGTTCTTTCTGCTTACAAGATCTTGTGGCTGACTCTACTCTTTGCTTTTTTCCCCGGGGCAAGATCAAGGAGCCCTCCACCATTACGGGTCAATGTCAGCTTTTTAACTTACAGGAGCTGGTCTCTGCAGGGGTCACCAATGTGGATGTTGGAACTTCTGCAAAGGTAGCCACATAGAGCGGCTACCATCTAGATGCTGAGGACTGAATCCAGGCCCCTGCGAGGTCACTCAGACATCATAAACGCTTGCAGGTTTTCTTGGAGAAAAAAATTCTCATATATGATGCCTGCACATCTCCACCTTCTGATCCCATCATTGTTTGGAAGAAGGTCTGCAATGCTTGGGGACACAGCCTGTACCGAAACACAAGGGTGACTGAGTCGGAAGGATGGAATGTATGAGCAGAGAACCAGGAACGATCCTGACTCGGAAATTTAGAAACGAAACAATAGAAAAGAAAGAAGGAAAAGAAATGAAAAGGAAAAAAGGAAGAAAAGGTTCGGGTCGTACCTCTCAAGTATTCACAAAGTCCTGGGTTTGATTCTGAACACTCAACCACTTAAAGGAAACCAAAGGTTATAAAAGGGCCTGTGCATATAGGCCAGCAATTCTCATGCTGAGGGGCTCAAGCCAGTTGGGGCTTGAGCGACTGTGTCCCAGGTTTCGATTAAGAACTGCTGCATGTCAGACATTTGCAATACGTTTGATAGAAGTAGCTTTGCAAAACAACACTTACAAGTTAGCAACAGAATAATTTCATTGTTGGGGTTCTCACAACACGAGGAATTGTCTTCAAGTGTGGCAGTCGCAGGAAGTTTGACAACCACTGTGTAGAAACAAGTCACAGCTGACTGAATCATGCTCGACAGCAGATCGTGATCAGACCGTAGTGATTGTGGAGAGTCGGTATTTTGTGGGTCCTGAATCAAATATTGTAGGGTCACTTCGGACTTGTAAACAGCCGCTTTGGCCATTTTATTTTATGACCCCTTTTGCCAAGAACAGATGTCAATGATCTTTCCAAGCCCACGACGATCCCCTCAGGATGTGGTGTTCATTTCTGACTTTGTCCTGTAAATCGAGAAACGCCATGCACTGTTCCAATCACGGAATCCACTATTTCGGGCACACCGACCGTGTTTCCCTGAGACACAGGCATGCAAATGCCTTCCAAAACATCTCCAGTCCCCTGTGACGCGAGGGTTAAGCTTCCAGACCGGCTTGAGACCAAGGCAGTAACTTTCAACTGGGGCTCAAGTGCCAACATTTGGCTCCTGGCTAACTCTGCGGAGGCAGGCAACTTCCACGGAGGCTCCTTCACGCCTGGACTCTGAACCCTTCTGCCCCAGCAATGAGCAAACAAGCTCATTGCTGGGGCAGAAGGGTTCAGAGAATCCATTCAGGGACCCTTCGGGACACATGGATAGCCTCTTCTCGCTGCCCTGAAAACCTCCCTTCTTCAGACCCTGCTCATTTGCACTCCCACCCGTGACTCCTGATCCTTCTGCTGAGCCACTGGGTCCCTGTTCTTAAATTCCACGAACCCCTTCCTGTTTTGTCCCGGGTTCTTTCTGCTCACAGGAACTTGTGGCTGATGCTCCCCTTTGCATCTTTGCAGTAGGCAAGATCAAGGAGCCCTCCTCCATTATGGGTCAATGTCAGCTTTTTCACTTACACCAGCTGCTTCTTTCAAGGGTCAGCAGACTGGATGTTCGAACCACTGGAACGGTAGCCACATGTAGGAGCTAGCATGTAGACACTGAGTACTGAATCCAGGCCCCTGCTAGGGCAAGCAGGCATCATAAATGCTCTGGAGGTGATTTTGTAGAAAACAACTCTCCCTTTGGATGCCAGCACATCTCCATCATCTGATTTCTTCATTGCTGGTAGAAACGTTCTGCCACGCTTGTGGACATGGGCCTGTCACCGAGCTGCAACAGTGCTTGAAGCAGAAGCATGGGTTGTCTGTGAGGGGAGCTCAGATAGATCCTATCTCAAAAAACTGAAAGGGAATGAATAGAAAAGACAAGGAAAGGAAACGAAAGGAAAGCAAAGGAAATGTTTGGATCGTACCTCTCCAGGATTCACAAAGTCCTGGGTTTGATCCTGAGCACCCAAACACTTAAGAGAAACAGAAGGTTCTAACAGGGCCTGTGCATATGAGGCAGCAATTCTCATGCAGCGGGCACAACCAATGTGGAGCGTGAAGAACATTGTCCCAGGATTCGATTAAGAACTGCTGCGTGTCAGACATTTGCATTAAGATTCATACAAGTTGCTTCGCAAAACAAAAGTTGCTAATTAGCAACAGAAGAACTTCATTATCGGGGTCCCCACAACACGAGAAAGTGTATTCAAGTGTGGCGGTCTTAGGAAGGTTGAGAACCACTGTGTAGAAATAAGTCACACCTGAGTGAATCATGCTCCATAGCAGATCATGATCAGCCCTTAGTGATTGTGGAGACTTGCTATACTGGGGGTGCTGAATCAAATATTGTAGGGGCATTTCGGACATGTAAACAGCCACTTTGGTCATTTCTCTTTATGACCCCTTTTGCCATGAACAGGTGTCAATGTTCTTTCGAACCCAACGCTGATCCCCTCAGGATGTGGTGTTCATTTCTGAACTTTGTCCTGTAACTCGAGAAGCGCCATGCGTTGTTCCCACCATGGAATACACTATTTCGGGCAAACCGACTGTGTGTCCATGAGACACAATCATGTGAATGGCTTCAAAAACATCTCCAGTCCCCTGTGAAGCTAGGGTTCAGCCTCCAGACCAGCTTGAGACAGATGCAGTTACTATCAAGTGGGACACGTGCGCCACCGTGTGGCAGCAGACTGCCACTGCGGAGGCAGGCAGCTTCCAGGGAGTTGCCTTCATGGTTGCCCTCTGAACCCTTCTGCCCCAGCCATGAGCAGTAACTGCTCATGGCTGGGGCAGAAGGGTTCAGAGAATTCATTCAAGGACCCTTCCGGACACGTGGTGAGCCTCTTCTCGCCGCCATGAGAACCTCCCTTCTTCTGACTATGCTCAGGCGCACCCTCACCCGTGCGTCCTGATCCTCCTGCTGAGCCCCAGGGTCCTCTCTCTAAAATTCCAGGAACCCCTTCCGGTCCTTTCCCTGGTTCTTTCTGCTTACAAGATCTTGTGGCTGACTCTACTCTTTGCTTTTTTCCCCGGGGCAAGATCAAGGAGCCCTCCACCATTACGGGTCAATGTCAGCTTTTTAACTTACAGGAGCTGGTCTCTGCAGGGGTCACCAATGTGGATGTTGGAACTTCTGCAAAGGTAGCCACATAGAGCGGCTACCATCTAGATGCTGAGGACTGAATCCAGGCCCCTGCGAGGTCACTCAGACATCATAAACGCTTGCAGGTTTTCTTGGAGAAAAAAATTCTCATATATGATGCCTGCACATCTCCACCTTCTGATCCCATCATTGTTTGGAAGAAGGTCTGCAATGCTTGGGGACACAGCCTGTACCGAAACACAAGGGTGACTGAGTCGGAAGGATGGAATGTATGAGCAGAGAACCAGGAACGATCCTGACTCGGAAATTTAGAAACGAAACAATAGAAAAGAAAGAAGGAAAAGAAATGAAAAGGAAAAAAGGAAGAAAAGGTTCGGGTCGTACCTCTCAAGTATTCACAAAGTCCTGGGTTTGATTCTGAACACTCAACCACTTAAAGGAAACCAAAGGTTATAAAAGGGCCTGTGCATATAGGCCAGCAATTCTCATGCTGAGGGGCTCAAGCCAGTTGGGGCTTGAGCGACTGTGTCCCAGGTTTCGATTAAGAACTGCTGCATGTCAGACATTTGCAATACGTTTGATAGAAGTAGCTTTGCAAAACAACACTTACAAGTTAGCAACAGAATAATTTCATTGTTGGGGTTCTCACAACACGAGGAATTGTCTTCAAGTGTGGCAGTCGCAGGAAGTTTGACAACCACTGTGTAGAAACAAGTCACAGCTGACTGAATCATGCTCGACAGCAGATCGTGATCAGACCGTAGTGATTGTGGAGAGTCGGTATTTTGTGGGTCCTGAATCAAATATTGTAGGGTCACTTCGGACTTGTAAACAGCCGCTTTGGCCATTTTATTTTATGACCCCTTTTGCCAAGAACAGATGTCAATGATCTTTCCAAGCCCACGACGATCCCCTCAGGATGTGGTGTTCATTTCTGACTTTGTCCTGTAAATCGAGAAACGCCATGCACTGTTCCAATCACGGAATCCACTATTTCGGGCACACCGACCGTGTTTCCCTGAGACACAGGCATGCAAATGCCTTCCAAAACATCTCCAGTCCCCTGTGACGCGAGGGTTAAGCTTCCAGACCGGCTTGAGACCAAGGCAGTAACTTTCAACTGGGGCTCAAGTGCCAACATTTGGCTCCTGGCTAACTCTGCGGAGGCAGGCAACTTCCACGGAGGCTCCTTCACGCCTGGACTCTGAACCCTTCTGCCCCAGCAATGAGCAAACAAGCTCATTGCTGGGGCAGAAGGGTTCAGAGAATCCATTCAGGGACCCTTCGGGACACATGGATAGCCTCTTCTCGCTGCCCTGAAAACCTCCCTTCTTCAGACCCTGCTCATTTGCACTCCCACCCGTGACTCCTGATCCTTCTGCTGAGCCACTGGGTCCCTGTTCTTAAATTCCACGAACCCCTTCCTGTTTTGTCCCGGGTTCTTTCTGCTCACAGGAACTTGTGGCTGATGCTCCCCTTTGCATCTTTGCAGTAGGCAAGATCAAGGAGCCCTCCTCCATTATGGGTCAATGTCAGCTTTTTCACTTACACCAGCTGCTTCTTTCAAGGGTCAGCAGACTGGATGTTCGAACCACTGGAACGGTAGCCACATGTAGGAGCTAGCATGTAGACACTGAGTACTGAATCCAGGCCCCTGCTAGGGCAAGCAGGCATCATAAATGCTCTGGAGGTGATTTTGTAGAAAACAACTCTCCCTTTGGATGCCAGCACATCTCCATCATCTGATTTCTTCATTGCTGGTAGAAACGTTCTGCCACGCTTGTGGACATGGGCCTGTCACCGAGCTGCAACAGTGCTTGAAGCAGAAGCATGGGTTGTCTGTGAGGGGAGCTCAGATAGATCCTATCTCAAAAAACTGAAAGGGAATGAATAGAAAAGACAAGGAAAGGAAACGAAAGGAAAGCAAAGGAAATGTTTGGATCGTACCTCTCCAGGATTCACAAAGTCCTGGGTTTGATCCTGAGCACCCAAACACTTAAGAGAAACAGAAGGTTCTAACAGGGCCTGTGCATATGAGGCAGCAATTCTCATGCAGCGGGCACAACCAATGTGGAGCGTGAAGAACATTGTCCCAGGATTCGATTAAGAACTGCTGCGTGTCAGACATTTGCATTAAGATTCATACAAGTTGCTTCGCAAAACAAAAGTTGCTAATTAGCAACAGAAGAACTTCATTATCGGGGTCCCCACAACACGAGAAAGTGTATTCAAGTGTGGCGGTCTTAGGAAGGTTGAGAACCACTGTGTAGAAATAAGTCACACCTGAGTGAATCATGCTCCATAGCAGATCATGATCAGCCCTTAGTGATTGTGGAGACTTGCTATACTGGGGGTGCTGAATCAAATATTGTAGGGTCACTTCGGACTTGTAAACAGCCGCTTTGGCCATTTTATTTTATGACCCCTTTTGCCAAGAACAGATGTCAATGATCTTTCCAAGCCCACGACGATCCCCTCAGGATGTGGTGTTCATTTCTGACTTTGTCCTGTAAATCGAGAAACGCCATGCACTGTTCCAATCACGGAATCCACTATTTCGGGCACACCGACCGTGTTTCCCTGAGACACAGGCATGCAAATGCCTTCCAAAACATCTCCAGTCCCTGTGAGACGCGAGGGTTAAGCTTCCAGACCGGCTTGAGACCAAGGCAGTAACTTTCAACTGGGGCTCAAGTGCCAACATTTGGCTCCTGGCTAACTCTGCGGAGGCAGGCAACTTCCACGGAGGCTCCTTCACGCCTGGACTCTGAACCCTTCTGCCCCAGCAATGAGCAAACAAGCTCATTGCTGGGGCAGAAGGGTTCAGAGAATCCATTCAGGGACCCTTCGGGACACATGGATAGCCTCTTCTCGCTGCCCTGAAAACCTCCCTTCTTCAGACCCTGCTCATTTGCACTCCCACCCGTGACTCCTGATCCTTCTGCTGAGCCACTGGGTCCCTGTTCTTAAATTCCACGAACCCCTTCCTGTTTTGTCCCGGGTTCTTTCTGCTCACAGGAACTTGTGGCTGATGCTCCCCTTTGCATCTTTGCAGTAGGCAAGATCAAGGAGCCCTCCTCCATTATGGGTCAATGTCAGCTTTTTCACTTACACCAGCTGCTTCTTTCAAGGGTCAGCAGACTGGATGTTCGAACCACTGGAACGGTAGCCACATGTAGGAGCTAGCATGTAGACACTGAGTACTGAATCCAGGCCCCTGCTAGGGCAAGCAGGCATCATAAATGCTCTGGAGGTGATTTTGTAGAAAACAACTCTCCCTTTGGATGCCAGCACATCTCCATCATCTGATTTCTTCATTGCTGGTAGAAACGTTCTGCCACGCTTGTGGACATGGGCCTGTCACCGAGCTGCAACAGTGCTTGAAGCAGAAGCATGGGTTGTCTGTGAGGGGAGCTCAGATAGATCCTATCTCAAAAAACTGAAAGGGAATGAATAGAAAAGACAAGGAAAGGAAACGAAAGGAAAGCAAAGGAAATGTTTGGATCGTACCTCTCCAGGATTCACAAAGTCCTGGGTTTGATCCTGAGCACCCAAACACTTAAGAGAAACAGAAGGTTCTAACAGGGCCTGTGCATATGAGGCAGCAATTCTCATGCAGCGGGCACAACCAATGTGGAGCGTGAAGAACATTGTCCCAGGATTCGATTAAGAACTGCTGCGTGTCAGACATTTGCATTAAGATTCATACAAGTTGCTTCGCAAAACAAAAGTTGCTAATTAGCAACAGAAGAACTTCATTATCGGGGTCCCCACAACACGAGAAAGTGTATTCAAGTGTGGCGGTCTTAGGAAGGTTGAGAACCACTGTGTAGAAATAAGTCACACCTGAGTGAATCATGCTCCATAGCAGATCATGATCAGCCCTTAGTGATTGTGGAGACTTGCTATACTGGGGGTGCTGAATCAAATATTGTAGGGGCATTTCGGACATGTAAACAGCCACTTTGGTCATTTCTCTTTATGACCCCTTTTGCCATGAACAGGTGTCAATGTTCTTTCGAACCCAACGCTGATCCCCTCAGGATGTGGTGTTCATTTCTGAACTTTGTCCTGTAACTCGAGAAGCGCCATGCGTTGTTCCCACCATGGAATACACTATTTCGGGCAAACCGACTGTGTGTCCATGAGACACAATCATGTGAATGGCTTCAAAAACATCTCCAGTCCCCTGTGAAGCTAGGGTTCAGCCTCCAGACCAGCTTGAGACAGATGCAGTTACTATCAAGTGGGACACGTGCGCCACCGTGTGGCAGCAGACTGCCACTGCGGAGGCAGGCAGCTTCCAGGGAGTTGCCTTCATGGTTGCCCTCTGAACCCTTCTGCCCCAGCCATGAGCAGTAACTGCTCATGGCTGGGGCAGAAGGGTTCAGAGAATTCATTCAAGGACCCTTCCGGACACGTGGTGAGCCTCTTCTCGCCGCCATGAGAACCTCCCTTCTTCTGACTATGCTCAGGCGCACCCTCACCCGTGCGTCCTGATCCTCCTGCTGAGCCCCAGGGTCCTCTCTCTAAAATTCCAGGAACCCCTTCCGGTCCTTTCCCTGGTTCTTTCTGCTTACAAGATCTTGTGGCTGACTCTACTCTTTGCTTTTTTCCCCGGGGCAAGATCAAGGAGCCCTCCACCATTACGGGTCAATGTCAGCTTTTTAACTTACAGGAGCTGGTCTCTGCAGGGGTCACCAATGTGGATGTTGGAACTTCTGCAAAGGTAGCCACATAGAGCGGCTACCATCTAGATGCTGAGGACTGAATCCAGGCCCCTGCGAGGTCACTCAGACATCATAAACGCTTGCAGGTTTTCTTGGAGAAAAAAATTCTCATATATGATGCCTGCACATCTCCACCTTCTGATCCCATCATTGTTTGGAAGAAGGTCTGCAATGCTTGGGGACACAGCCTGTACCGAAACACAAGGGTGACTGAGTCGGAAGGATGGAATGTATGAGCAGAGAACCAGGAACGATCCTGACTCGGAAATTTAGAAACGAAACAATAGAAAAGAAAGAAGGAAAAGAAATGAAAAGGAAAAAAGGAAGAAAAGGTTCGGGTCGTACCTCTCAAGTATTCACAAAGTCCTGGGTTTGATTCTGAACACTCAACCACTTAAAGGAAACCAAAGGTTATAAAAGGGCCTGTGCATATAGGCCAGCAATTCTCATGCTGAGGGGCTCAAGCCAGTTGGGGCTTGAGCGACTGTGTCCCAGGTTTCGATTAAGAACTGCTGCATGTCAGACATTTGCAATACGTTTGATAGAAGTAGCTTTGCAAAACAACACTTACAAGTTAGCAACAGAATAATTTCATTGTTGGGGTTCTCACAACACGAGGAATTGTCTTCAAGTGTGGCAGTCGCAGGAAGTTTGACAACCACTGTGTAGAAACAAGTCACAGCTGACTGAATCATGCTCGACAGCAGATCGTGATCAGACCGTAGTGATTGTGGAGAGTCGGTATTTTGTGGGTCCTGAATCAAATATTGTAGGGTCACTTCGGACTTGTAAACAGCCGCTTTGGCCATTTTATTTTATGACCCCTTTTGCCAAGAACAGATGTCAATGATCTTTCCAAGCCCACGACGATCCCCTCAGGATGTGGTGTTCATTTCTGACTTTGTCCTGTAAATCGAGAAACGCCATGCACTGTTCCAATCACGGAATCCACTATTTCGGGCAAACCGACCGTGTTTCCCTGAGACACAGGCATGCAAATGCCTTCCAAAACATCTCCAGTCCCCTGTGACGCGAGGGTTAAGCTTCCAGACCGGCTTGAGACCAAGGCAGTAACTTTCAACTGGGGCTCAAGTGCCAACATTTGGCTCCTGGCTAACTCTGCGGAGGCAGGCAACTTCCACGGAGGCTCCTTCACGCCTGGACTCTGAACCCTTCTGCCCCAGCAATGAGCAAACAAGCTCATTGCTGGGGCAGAAGGGTTCAGAGAATCCATTCAGGGACCCTTCGGGACACATGGATAGCCTCTTCTCGCTGCCCTGAAAACCTCCCTTCTTCAGACCCTGCTCATTTGCACTCCCACCCGTGACTCCTGATCCTTCTGCTGAGCCACTGGGTCCCTGTTCTTAAATTCCACGAACCCCTTCCTGTTTTGTCCCGGGTTCTTTCTGCTCACAGGAACTTGTGGCTGATGCTCCCCTTTGCATCTTTGCAGTAGGCAAGATCAAGGAGCCCTCCTCCATTATGGGTCAATGTCAGCTTTTTCACTTACACCAGCTGCTTCTTTCAAGGGTCAGCAGACTGGATGTTCGAACCACTGGAACGGTAGCCACATGTAGGAGCTAGCATGTAGACACTGAGTACTGAATCCAGGCCCCTGCTAGGGCAAGCAGGCATCATAAATGCTCTGGAGGTGATTTTGTAGAAAACAACTCTCCCTTTGGATGCCAGCACATCTCCATCATCTGATTTCTTCATTGCTGGTAGAAACGTTCTGCCACGCTTGTGGACATGGGCCTGTCACCGAGCTGCAACAGTGCTTGAAGCAGAAGCATGGGTTGTCTGTGAGGGGAGCTCAGATAGATCCTATCTCAAAAAACTGAAAGGGAATGAATAGAAAAGACAAGGAAAGGAAACGAAAGGAAAGCAAAGGAAATGTTTGGATCGTACCTCTCCAGGATTCACAAAGTCCTGGGTTTGATCCTGAGCACCCAAACACTTAAGAGAAACAGAAGGTTCTAACAGGGCCTGTGCATATGAGGCAGCAATTCTCATGCAGCGGGCACAACCAATGTGGAGCGTGAAGAACATTGTCCCAGGATTCGATTAAGAACTGCTGCGTGTCAGACATTTGCATTAAGATTCATACAAGTTGCTTCGCAAAACAAAAGTTGCTAATTAGCAACAGAAGAACTTCATTATCGGGGTCCCCACAACACGAGAAAGTGTATTCAAGTGTGGCGGTCTTAGGAAGGTTGAGAACCACTGTGTAGAAATAAGTCACACCTGAGTGAATCATGCTCCATAGCAGATCATGATCAGCCCTTAGTGATTGTGGAGACTTGCTATACTGGGGGTCCTGAATCAAATATTGTAGGGGCATTTCGGACATGTAAACAGCCACTTTGGTCATTTCTCTTTATGACCCCTTTTGCCATGAACAGGTGTCAATGTTCTTTCGAACCCAACGCTGATCCCCTCAGGATGTGGTGTTCATTTCTGAACTTTGTCCTGTAACTCGAGAAGCGCCATGCGTTGTTCCCACCATGGAATACACTATTTCGGGCAAACCGACTGTGTGTCCATGAGACACAATCATGTGAATGGCTTCAAAAACATCTCCAGTCCCCTGTGAAGCTAGGGTTCAGCCTCCAGACCAGCTTGAGACAGATGCAGTTACTATCAAGTGGGACACGTGCGCCACCGTGTGGCAGCAGACTGCCACTGCGGAGGCAGGCAGCTTCCAGGGAGTTGCCTTCATGGTTGCCCTCTGAACCCTTCTGCCCCAGCCATGAGCAGTAACTGCTCATGGCTGGGGCAGAAGGGTTCAGAGAATTCATTCAAGGACCCTTCCGGACACGTGGTGAGCCTCTTCTCGCCGCCATGAGAACCTCCCTTCTTCTGACTATGCTCAGGCGCACCCTCACCCGTGCGTCCTGATCCTCCTGCTGAGCCCCAGGGTCCTCTCTCTAAAATTCCAGGAACCCCTTCCGGTCCTTTCCCTGGTTCTTTCTGCTTACAAGATCTTGTGGCTGACTCTACTCTTTGCTTTTTTCCCCGGGGCAAGATCAAGGAGCCCTCCACCATTACGGGTCAATGTCAGCTTTTTAACTTACAGGAGCTGGTCTCTGCAGGGGTCACCAATGTGGATGTTGGAACTTCTGCAAAGGTAGCCACATAGAGCGGCTACCATCTAGATGCTGAGGACTGAATCCAGGCCCCTGCGAGGTCACTCAGACATCATAAACGCTTGCAGGTTTTCTTGGAGAAAAAAATTCTCATATATGATGCCTGCACATCTCCACCTTCTGATCCCATCATTGTTTGGAAGAAGGTCTGCAATGCTTGGGGACACAGCCTGTACCGAAACACAAGGGTGACTGAGTCGGAAGGATGGAATGTATGAGCAGAGAACCAGGAACGATCCTGACTCGGAAATTTAGAAACGAAACAATAGAAAAGAAAGAAGGAAAAGAAATGAAAAGGAAAAAAGGAAGAAAAGGTTCGGGTCGTACCTCTCAAGTATTCACAAAGTCCTGGGTTTGATTCTGAACACTCAACCACTTAAAGGAAACCAAAGGTTATAAAAGGGCCTGTGCATATAGGCCAGCAATTCTCATGCTGAGGGGCTCAAGCCAGTTGGGGCTTGAGCGACTGTGTCCCAGGTTTCGATTAAGAACTGCTGCATGTCAGACATTTGCAATACGTTTGATAGAAGTAGCTTTGCAAAACAACACTTACAAGTTAGCAACAGAATAATTTCATTGTTGGGGTTCTCACAACACGAGGAATTGTCTTCAAGTGTGGCAGTCGCAGGAAGTTTGACAACCACTGTGTAGAAACAAGTCACAGCTGACTGAATCATGCTCGACAGCAGATCGTGATCAGACCGTAGTGATTGTGGAGAGTCGGTATTTTGTGGGTCCTGAATCAAATATTGTAGGGTCACTTCGGACTTGTAAACAGCCGCTTTGGCCATTTTATTTTATGACCCCTTTTGCCAAGAACAGATGTCAATGATCTTTCCAAGCCCACGACGATCCCCTCAGGATGTGGTGTTCATTTCTGACTTTGTCCTGTAAATCGAGAAACGCCATGCACTGTTCCAATCACGGAATCCACTATTTCGGGCAAACCGACCGTGTTTCCCTGAGACACAGGCATGCAAATGCCTTCCAAAACATCTCCAGTCCCCTGTGACGCGAGGGTTAAGCTTCCAGACCGGCTTGAGACCAAGGCAGTAACTTTCAACTGGGGCTCAAGTGCCAACATTTGGCTCCTGGCTAACTCTGCGGAGGCAGGCAACTTCCACGGAGGCTCCTTCACGCCTGGACTCTGAACCCTTCTGCCCCAGCAATGAGCAAACAAGCTCATTGCTGGGGCAGAAGGGTTCAGAGAATCCATTCAGGGACCCTTCGGGACACATGGATAGCCTCTTCTCGCTGCCCTGAAAACCTCCCTTCTTCAGACCCTGCTCATTTGCACTCCCACCCGTGACTCCTGATCCTTCTGCTGAGCCACTGGGTCCCTGTTCTTAAATTCCACGAACCCCTTCCTGTTTTGTCCCGGGTTCTTTCTGCTCACAGGAACTTGTGGCTGATGCTCCCCTTTGCATCTTTGCAGTAGGCAAGATCAAGGAGCCCTCCTCCATTATGGGTCAATGTCAGCTTTTTCACTTACACCAGCTGCTTCTTTCAAGGGTCAGCAGACTGGATGTTCGAACCACTGGAACGGTAGCCACATGTAGGAGCTAGCATGTAGACACTGAGTACTGAATCCAGGCCCCTGCTAGGGCAAGCAGGCATCATAAATGCTCTGGAGGTGATTTTGTAGAAAACAACTCTCCCTTTGGATGCCAGCACATCTCCATCATCTGATTTCTTCATTGCTGGTAGAAACGTTCTGCCACGCTTGTGGACATGGGCCTGTCACCGAGCTGCAACAGTGCTTGAAGCAGAAGCATGGGTTGTCTGTGAGGGGAGCTCAGATAGATCCTATCTCAAAAAACTGAAAGGGAATGAATAGAAAAGACAAGGAAAGGAAACGAAAGGAAAGCAAAGGAAATGTTTGGATCGTACCTCTCCAGGATTCACAAAGTCCTGGGTTTGATCCTGAGCACCCAAACACTTAAGAGAAACAGAAGGTTCTAACAGGGCCTGTGCATATGAGGCAGCAATTCTCATGCAGCGGGCACAACCAATGTGGAGCGTGAAGAACATTGTCCCAGGATTCGATTAAGAACTGCTGCGTGTCAGACATTTGCATTAAGATTCATACAAGTTGCTTCGCAAAACAAAAGTTGCTAATTAGCAACAGAAGAACTTCATTATCGGGGTCCCCACAACACGAGAAAGTGTATTCAAGTGTGGCGGTCTTAGGAAGGTTGAGAACCACTGTGTAGAAATAAGTCACACCTGAGTGAATCATGCTCCATAGCAGATCATGATCAGCCCTTAGTGATTGTGGAGACTTGCTATACTGGGGGTCCTGAATCAAATATTGTAGGGGCATTTCGGACATGTAAACAGCCACTTTGGTCATTTCTCTTTATGACCCCTTTTGCCATGAACAGGTGTCAATGTTCTTTCGAACCCAACGCTGATCCCCTCAGGATGTGGTGTTCATTTCTGAACTTTGTCCTGTAACTCGAGAAGCGCCATGCGTTGTTCCCACCACGGAATACACTATTTCGGGCAAACCGACTGTGTGTCCATGAGACACAATCATGTGAATGGCTTCAAAAACATCTCCAGTCCCCTGTGAAGCTAGGGTTCAGCCTCCAGACCAGCTTGAGACAGATGCAGTTACTATCAAGTGGGACACGTGCGCCACCGTGTGGCAGCAGACTGCCACTGCGGAGGCAGGCAGCTTCCAGGGAGTTGCCTTCATGGTTGCCCTCTGAACCCTTCTGCCCCAGCCATGAGCAGTAACTGCTCATGGCTGGGGCAGAAGGGTTCAGAGAATTCATTCAAGGACCCTTCCGGACACGTGGTGAGCCTCTTCTCGCCGCCATGAGAACCTCCCTTCTTCTGACTATGCTCAGGCGCACCCCACCCGTGCGTCCTGATCCTCCTGCTGAGCCACAGGGTCCTCTCTCTAAAATTCCAGGAACCCCTTCCGGTTTTTCCCTGGTTCTTTCTGCTTACAAGATCTTGTGGCTGACTCTACTCTTTGCATTTTTCCCAGGGGCAAGATCAAGGAGCCCTCCACCATTACGGGTCAATGTCAGCTTTTTAACTTACAGGAGCTGGTCTCTGCAGGGGTCACCAATGTGGATGTTGGAACTTCTGCAAAGGTAGCCACATAGAGCGGCTACCATCTAGATGCTGAGGACTGAATCCAGGCCCCTGCGAGGTCACTCAGACATCATAAACGCTTGCAGGTTTTCTTGTAGAAAAAAATTCTCATATATGATGCCTGCACATCTCCATCTTCTGATCCCATCATTGTTTGGAAAAGGTCTGCCATGCTTGGGGACACAGCCTGTCACCGAGCTGCAACAGTGCTGAAGTCAGAAGGATGGGTTGTCTGTGAGGGGAGCTCAGAAGATCCTACTCAAAAAACTGAAAGGGAATGAATAGAAAAGACAAGGAAAGGAAACGAAAGGAAAGCAAAGGAAATGTTTGGATCGTACCTCTCAAGTATTCACAAAGTCCTGGGTTTGATTCTGAACACCCAAACACTTAAGAGAAACAAAGGTTCTAAAAGGGCCTGTGCATATAGGCAGCAATTCTCATGCAGCGGGCTCAACCAGTTGGGGCTTGAAGAACATTGTCCCAGGTTTCGATTAAGAACTGCTGCATGTCAGACATTTGCATTAAGTTTGATAGAAGTTGCTTTGCAAAACAAAACTTACTAATTAGCAACAGAATAATTTCATTGTTGGGGTCCCCACAACACGAGAAAGTGTCTTCAAGTGTGGCGGTCTTAGGAAGGTTGAGAACCACTGTGTAGAAATAAGTCACAGCTGAGTGAATCATGCTCGACAGCAGATCATGATCAGACCTTAGTGATTGTGGAGAGTTGCTATACTGGGGGTCCTGAATCAAATATTGTAGGGGCATTTCGGACTTGTAAACAGCCACTTTGGTCATTTCTATTTTATGACCCCTTTTGCCAAGAACAGATGTCAATGATCTTTCCAACCCAACGACTGATCCCCTCAGGATGTGGTGTTCATTTCTGACTTTGTCCTGTAACTCGAGAAACGCCATGCGTTGTTCCCATCACGGAATCCACTATTTCGGGCAAACCGACCGTGTTTCCCTGAGACACAATCATGCAAATGCCTTCAAAAACATCTCCAGTCCCCTGTGACGCGAGGGTTAAGCTTCCAGACCGGCTTGAGACCAAGGCAGTAACTTTCAACTGGGGCTCAAGTGCCAACATTTGGCTCCTGACTAACTCTGCGGAGGCAGGCAACTTCCACGGAGGCTCCTTCACGCCTGGACTCTGAACCCTTCTGCCCCAGCAATGAGCAAACAAGCTCATTGCTGGGGCAGAAGGGTTCAGAGAATCCATTCAGGGACCCTTCGGGACACATGGATAGCCTCTTCTCGCTGCCCTGAAAACCTCCCTTCTTCAGACCCTGCTCATTTGCACTCCCACCCGTGACTCCTGATCCTTCTGCTGAGCCACTGGGTCCCTGTTCTTAAATTCCACGAACCCCTTCCTGTTTTGTCCCGGGTTCTTTCTGCTCACAGGAACTTGTGGCTGATGCTCCCCTTTGCATCTTTGCAGTAGGCAAGATCAAGGAGCCCTCCTCCATTATGGGTCAATGTCAGCTTTTTCACTTACACCAGCTGCTTCTTTCAAGGGTCAGCAGACTGGATGTTCGAACCACTGGAACGGTAGCCACATGTAGGAGCTAGCATGTAGACACTGAGTACTGAATCCAGGCCCCTGCTAGGGCAAGCAGGCATCATAAATGCTCTGGAGGTGATTTTGTAGAAAACAACTCTCCCTTTGGATGCCAGCACATCTCCATCATCTGATTTCTTCATTGCTGGTAGAAACGTTCTGCCACGCTTGTGGACATGGGCCTGTCACCGAGCTGCAACAGTGCTTGAAGCAGAAGCATGGGTTGTCTGTGAGGGGAGCTCAGATAGATCCTATCTCAAAAAACTGAAAGGGAATGAATAGAAAAGACAAGGAAAGGAAACGAAAGGAAAAAAGGAAATGTTTGGATCGTACCTCTCCAGGATTCACAAAGTCCTGGGTTTGATCCTGAGCACCCAAACACTTAAGAGAAACAGAAGGTTCTAACAGGGCCTGTGCATATGAGGCAGCAATTCTCATGCAGCGGGCACAACCAATGTGGAGCGTGAAGAACATTGTCCCAGGATTCGATTAAGAACTGCTGCGTGTCAGACATTTGCATTAAGATTCATACAAGTTGCTTCGCAAAACAAAAGTTGCTAATTAGCAACAGAAGAACTTCATTATCGGGGTCCCCACAACACGAGAAAGTGTATTCAAGTGTGGCGGTCTTAGGAAGGTTGAGAACCACTGTGTAGAAATAAGTCACACCTGAGTGAATCATGCTCCATAGCAGATCATGATCAGCCCTTAGTGATTGTGGAGACTTGCTATACTGGGGGTCCTGAATCAAATATTGTAGGGGCATTTCGGACATGTAAACAGCCACTTTGGTCATTTCTCTTTATGACCCCTTTTGCCATGAACAGGTGTCAATGTTCTTTCGAACCCAACGCTGATCCCCTCAGGATGTGGTGTTCATTTCTGAACTTTGTCCTGTAACTCGAGAAGCGCCATGCGTTGTTCCCACCACGGAATACACTATTTCGGGCAAACCGACTGTGTGTCCATGAGACACAATCATGTGAATGGCTTCAAAAACATCTCCAGTCCCCTGTGAAGCTAGGGTTCAGCCTCCAGACCAGCTTGAGACAGATGCAGTTACTATCAAGTGGGACACAAGTGCCACCGTGTGGCAGCAGACTGCCACTGCGGAGGCAGGCAGCTTCCAGGGAGTTGCCTTCATGGTTGCCCTCTGAACCCTTCTGCCCCAGCCATGAGCAAACTGCTCATGGCTGGGGCAGAAGGGTTCAGAGAATTCATTCAAGGACCCTTCCGGACACGTGGTGAGCCTCTTCTCGCCGCCATGAGAACCTCCCTTCTTCTGACTATGCTCAGGCGCACCCTCACCCGTGCGTCCTGATCCTCCTGCTGAGCCCCAGGGTCCTCTCTCTAAAATTCCAGGAACCCCTTCCGGTTTTTTCCCTGGTTCTTTCTGCTTACAAGATCTTGTGGCTGACTCTACTCTTTGCTTTTTTCCCAGGGGCAAGATCAAGGAGCCCTCCACCATTACGGGTCAATGTCAGCTTTTTAACTTACAGGAGCTGGTCTCTGCAGGGGTCACCAATGTGGATGTTGGAACTTCTGCAAAGGTAGCCACATAGAGCGGCTACCATCTAGATGCTGAGGACTGAATCCAGGCCCCTGCGAGGTCACTCAGACATCATAAACGCTTGCAGGTTTTCTTGGAGAAAAAAATTCTCCATATATGATGCCTGCACATCTCCACCTTCTGATCCCATCATTGTTTGGAAGAAGGTCTGCAATGCTTGGGGACACAGCCTGTACCGAAACAACAAGTGACTTGAGTCGGAAGGATGGAATGTATGAGCAGAGAACCAGGATCAGACGATCCTATCTCAAAAAACTAGAAACGAAACAATAGAAAAGAGAAGGAAAGGAAATGAAAAGGAAAGCAAAGGAAAAGGTTCGGGTCGTACCTCTCAAGTATTCACAAAGTCCTGGGTTTGATTCTGAACACTCAACCACTTAAGAGAAACCAAAGGTTATAAAAGGGCCTGTGCATATAGGCCAGCAATTCTCATGCTGAGCGGGCTCAAGCCAGTGTGGGGCTTGAAGAACTGTGTCCCAGGTTTCGATTAAGAACTGCTGCATGTCAGACATTTGCAATACGTTTGATAGAAGTAGCTTTGCAAAACAACACTTACTAAGTTAGCAACAGAATAATTTCATTGTTGGGGTTCTCACAACACGAGGAATTGTCTTCAAGTGTGGCAGTCGCAGGAAGGTTGAGAACCACTGTGTAGAAACAAGTCACAGCTGACTGAATCATGCTCGACAGCAGATCGTGATCAGACCGTAGTGATTGTGGAGAGTCGCTATACTGTGGGTCCTGAATCAAATATTGTAGGGTCACTTCGGACTTGTAAACAGCCGCTTTGGCCATTTCTCTTTATGACCCCTTTTGCCAAGAACAGATGTCAATGATCTTTCCAAGCCCAACGACTGATCCCCTCAGGATGTGGTGTTCATTTCTGAACTTTGTCCTGTAACTCGAGAAGCGCCATGCGTTGTTCCCACCACGGAATACACTATTTCGGGCAAACCGACTGTGTGTCCATGAGACACAATCATGTGAATGGCTTCAAAAACATCTCCAGTCCCCTGTGAAGCTAGGGTTCAGCCTCCAGACCAGCTTGAGACAGATGCAGTTACTATCAAGTGGGACACGTGCGCCACCGTGTGGCAGCAGACTGCCACTGCGGAGGCAGGCAGCTTCCAGGGAGTTGCCTTCATGGTTGCCCTCTGAACCCTTCTGCCCCAGCCATGAGCAGTAACTGCTCATGGCTGGGGCAGAAGGGTTCAGAGAATTCATTCAAGGACCCTTCGGGACACGTGGTGAGCCTCTTCTCGCCGCCATGAGAACCTCCCTTCTTCTGACTATGCTCAGGCGCACCCTCACCCGTGCGTCCTGATCCTCCTGCTGAGCCCCAGGGTCCTCTCTCTAAAATTCCAGGAACCCCTTCCGGTCCTTTCCCTGGTTCTTTCTGCTTACAAGATCTTGTGGCTGACTCTACTCTTTGCATTTTTCCCCGGGGCAAGATCAAGGAGCCCTCCACCATTACGGGTCAATGTCAGCTTTTTAACTTACAGGAGCTGGTCTCTGCAGGGGTCACCAATGTGGATGTTGGAACTTCTGGAAGGTAGCCACATAGAGCGGCTACCATCTAGATGCTGAGGACTGAATCCAGGCCCCTGCGAGGTCACTCAGACATCATAAACGCTTGCAGGTTTTCTTGGAGAAAAAAATTCTCATATATGATGCCTGCACATCTCCACCTTCTGATCCCATCATTGTTTGGAAGAAGGTCTGCAATGCTTGGGGACACAGCCTGTACCGAAACACAAGGGTGACTGAGTCGGAAGGATGGAATGTATGAGCAGAGAACCAGGAACGATCCTGACTCGGAAATTTAGAAACGAAACAATAGAAAAGAAAGAAGGAAAAGAAATGAAAAGGAAAAAAGGAAGAAAAGGTTCGGGTCGTACCTCTCAAGTATTCACAAAGTCCTGGGTTTGATTCTGAACACTCAACCACTTAAAGGAAACCAAAGGTTATAAAAGGGCCTGTGCATATAGGCCAGCAATTCTCATGCTGAGGGGCTCAAGCCAGTTGGGGCTTGAGCGACTGTGTCCCAGGTTTCGATTAAGAACTGCTGCATGTCAGACATTTGCAATACGTTTGATAGAAGTAGCTTTGCAAAACAACACTTACAAGTTAGCAACAGAATAATTTCATTGTTGGGGTTCTCACAACACGAGGAATTGTCTTCAAGTGTGGCAGTCGCAGGAAGTTTGACAACCACTGTGTAGAAACAAGTCACAGCTGACTGAATCATGCTCGACAGCAGATCGTGATCAGACCGTGTGGACGTCCGCCTCGCCTGCAAGGAAGACGCCGCACACAGGATTCTTCTGGTTTACGCTTTATTGAGGACAGCCGTTCAATTAAGTGTTTTTAGCGAAGACCTTGATTGCAAAAAGCACCCTGCTTATATAGAGCATAGGGCTACGTGACCGTCAATGATTGGATACTCGTCCAGACCCTCATTAGCATGGAGGGAGGCGGCAAGGACTGCTCACCTGCGCCTGCGCTGTAACTTGTTTACTCCAAATGTGAGCAATTACTCCAAATGTGAGCAATTTACTCCAAATGCGAGCAAGAAGAACCTGGAAGCAGGAAACCGGCGCCATCTTGTAATGGCGTTTCAACTCGGCTCCCAACATCTCCCCCTTTTATATTAAATTAAAGACAAAGGAACATGCTAAGTCACCGATCAACCCCCTCCATCTACGGAGGTGAGGATCAAGGAAGTTAAGCATGTCCTAAATACCCAGGTTACCTTATCTCGTGCAATGAGGAGAACCTCTGAGATGTGCAAAGGCTAACCTTGGGTCGAATAAGGGATGTGCCTATTCTTGGTGCAATGGAAGCAAGTCCTCAAGGTGCAAAGGCCACATGCCCTAAATTGTCTAAAAGGGAGACATGTGGTGGAGATGAACTTCTGTCGCATTGGTTCTGACAACATACAGCTCAACAATCAAAAGGAGGGTTGGATATTACATACCAACCATCGACCTAACGATAGCCTATTGTTTAAGTGTTGCTAACCAGGCTGCAGGGGAATGTCTCACATCAAGGGCAGCAAATGCTTGAATAATCATGGCATTATCTCGCTGTCTCTGCCTATACATTTTACAAAAGCATATTAATACAGAAGCAATCATCATAATTCCCATAGTTCCCAGACCAGCCCATTCTTTGAGATACATGGTAGCATCTTTAATCCAACCCCGAGTCCACACGAGTTGAATTGACATGTGTAATGGCCAGTCTTAGGTCCCTCATAGTAGCATCAAATTGTGATGACCCATCCGTCCCGTGACAAATTTACAGCAACAGTATAATTATGATATTGAACAGATGTCACACATAAACCAAACATCCTCCATTCACAACCTAATTGAGCCAATTGCCATAGTACGATTTTCCCCTATACCACTATTTTGAGAGTCATAAGGCAAATAGGCAAGATCAAGACTAGAGTTCGTCATGCATCACCGGCATTGGTTTGGGGAGTGTTGTTAGTATTCCTCATCGTTGTTCTATGCGTATCGAGGGCCACTTTATCAGGATCATCTGTAGAGCTAGTAGTGTTTTCAAGATCTTCATCTTGTTCTTGATCTTTTTCAGGCTCTAAGGGCTGTTTCACCGTCCTCGTCAGACGAGCAGGCACCCAAATGGGGTTTTCTTGATCCTGAGGAAAAACACAAACAGCTCCCCTGGATCTTATTAAAACTTGATCCGGGCCCTTCCATTGATTAGACAATACATCTTTCCACTTGACATTTTCTAGTGGAGGTTGTGTAGACATAGCATGTCTATCTGCTGCAGATTTTCCAGCAGCATCCAAATTCAAAAAATTTAGGGTAAATAATATAAGGGAAATGGTACTTTTAGGTCCCATACTGGGGCCGCCTATTCCCCCCTTTTTTTTTTAAATTTTAGCTGAAGTTTTATTTATTATGTATAATTTGAAATCCAATAAGTTTTTTCCTGCTTGCTGAACGTTCATTTAACATGCCAGTCAAGGGAGTTGTAGCTGTGGCTGATAACAGGAACATCTAGCCACTGCAATGCTTTATGGGTTTTGTAGTCCACGACAACCTGAAGTTTGGAACTTTTTTCAAACATTAACCATAAACAAACTTCCAAATACAGGTAATAAAACCAAATACCAATTCACTGGAGGACCAGGACCAGTTGGCTGAATTTTTGGTCCAAACTCCTGAACATAGCGAAGCTTGGTATTTAGCAACCATAGCCAAGCTGGCTGCTGAGAGAAAAACTCTAACACAGAAAATATTGCAGTACAGATTCTGCCCAAGCTTTTTGAGTTGCTTTTTGCAATGATCCATTTTAAAATATTGTCTTCCTTTTGTATCATGAGCTCAGTAGAGGAATTATCAGAAAGCATACCATCAAGCTTGAGATCTAGGTAATTTACATATGCATTCTGTAATCTGCTTTCTACCTGAATTAACTCCTTTTCTGTTGCTCTGGTTAAACTTTTTTGACTGTTTAAATCTGAATCACCGTTCAATGCTTGAAATGAATTATTTAACTCTTGAGTAGTTAACCCAATGGTAAGTTCATTAAACCAGATATTAACTTTCTGTGGCTTTTGTACAAAATATTGACAATAAGGTGGTACTATCTGAGAATTCTTGGGGAATGACTTTCCATTGATACCTTTTAACAGGCTGAGAATTATTATCAATATCTGCTCTGTCCTGCTTATGGACAATCTTTACAGTCTGTGATTGTTTTTGGTAACATTTTTTAATATCTTTATCAATAGCATCTTGAATCTTACAGTTGTCTCTGAGATTAAAGTAAGGTTAATCTGTACATTCCATTGCTTTAATAGGTCTCTTCCCCATAAACTTATAGCTAGATCTGCCACATATGGTCTTATATTTCCTAGTTCACTTTCTGGTCTTATGCATTTGACACTTGTTATATTCTGTTTTAACTGAGAAAATGTTCCAGTTTCTAAGAACTGAGTAGATACCTCTTGAAGAGGCCAGTTTGGATTCCAGGAGTCTTTTGAAATGACTGTTACATTGGCTCCTGTGTCTAACAATCCTTTAATTAAAACTCCATTTGTTTGTAATCTCGACTTAGGACTCTGATCATTTATAGTTGCTTGCCGAAATACCTGTTTTTCAGTACTTTTTAATTCACCTGTTTTCTCAGCTGCAATGACTCTGTCCTTGATAGCAAGGTCTAGAGCAATGCTGTCTTTAGCTGCAGGTACTAACTGTTTTAATCTCTCTGAGGGTGAGTTAATCCGTTGTTGGTAAGAAATTGTTGGCTCATGTTTTCTGTGATAGGCACTTAAGCCAGACACCCTAGGGTGTTTTCCCCACAGCAAAGAGTTACCTTGAATATCTGTTACAGATCTACACTCATTAGACCAATGTCTTCCTTTTCTACACTTTGGACAGATGTTAGGTGTCTTTACTCTACACTGTCTCTGTATATGTCCTCTCTTTCCACATTTAAAACAGGTAATATTACTATCCTTTTGTGCTGCGAGCACTGCTGCAGCTATGCCTGCATTGGAAAGCGGACCACCAATCTCTCGACAAGCTTTCATCCAGGCATTAAGCCCTTTTCCTTTCCATGGAGTAATAGCATTTTTACATTCTTTGGTACACTGTTCATAAATGAGTTGTTCTATTAAGGGCATTGCTGTATCTGGGTCACCGAAACAATCCTTTCTGCAGCTTCCATCATTCTTGCTACAAAATCTGAAAAAGGCTCATTCATGCCTTGTATAATCTTAGTTAGGTTTCCTGATACTTCACCTTTATTAGGAATGCTCTTCCATGCCCTGATAGCGATTCTATTTATTTGTTCGTAAACCTGTACTGGATACGCTGTTTGATTTGCACTCCACTGACCCTGTCCGGTCAGCATGTCATAATTCCAGTGTGGTTGCCCTTGAATTGCATTAGCTCTTGCTTGGGCACCACAAGCATCTTGGAAAATAGATTTCCAGTCCAGATATTGACCCATGGTAAGGCAAGCCTTTACTTACTGTATTATACCAATCTGTAGGAGTCATAGCTAAGTGTGCCAACCTCTCTACTTGTGCCTGTGTGAAAGAGGCATTAATACCATAAGTTCTAACGGACTCTGCAAGATCTTTAAGTTGTTTATGGTCAAGAGGTTGATTGATATCTTTGTTGATTATCTTCAAATACTGGAAAAGCTTGAAAAATCTTTCTCCTATCCATGTCTGTTAAAAAGGAAGTCTTTCCTATTGAAGTTTTTGAGGGTTTATTTCTCTGTTTTTTTCTTAGCCTTAGGCAGGTTAAGAAGAGGTGGCGCAGAGGGAGCCGCCGGAGCGTATGGCTCAGGACGGTAAACGTTCTTCCTCATAGCGCACAAGCTTCCTCATCTAGTTCCTGTTTGTTCCCTCTGTATCCAGTTTTCTCTTCTGACCCCGAAGTTTCTGAGTCTGTGGTTTCTGAGTCAGAAGAGGAACTACTAGTCTCATCACTGGGTATTGTTAAATTTTCAAATTCCTGCTAATACCTGGGGTATACCCCTTTTCTCTGACTAATTATTTGTTTCTTTTTTTCCTTTTTCTCTTTTTCTACCCTTTTTATATCTTTTTTAGGCCTCTTCCTCTTTTCTGTTTCCTGACATGGCTGTCTTGATGTTTTGCTAATGTTCGCTGTCCTTCCCTTACCCTCGGTCATGACATCGCTTATTAACCATACGCCAGAATGGCCATGTACCCACGGCACGGAAACTTCCCCTTTTCCTTTTCTCTCTGCAATTCTCCTTCTAGTTTTACCCCAAGAAGGGATTGTAAGAGACCCCGGTGGTTACTGGGCGATGACAATTTAGACAAAGGCATCAAGCAAGGAACAACAATAACAATACTAGCAAAAATGACCGCCAGGCCTAGTGCAGGGTCAATCTCATAAAACAGCATACCTCTCAGAAAGAGTCTGGATCTACTTTCGTCCCCCGCGCTCCAGTTCTGAAATCCTCCTGAAAACAGGGGTCTCCGCCGGGGCTCAGCTGATGGTCAGGTTTCCTGGTTTTCGGCACCAAATGTGGACGCCCGTCTCGACCTGCAAGGAAGACGCCGAACACAGGATTCTTCTGGTTTACGCTTTAATTGAGGACAGCCGTTCAATTAAGTGTTGTTAGCGAAGACCTTGATTGCAAAAAGCACCCTGCTTATAAAGAGCATGAGGGCTACGTGACCGTCAATGAATGGATACACGTCCAGACCCTCATTAGCATGGAGGGAGGCGGCAAGGACTGCTCACCTCCACCTTGCGCTGTAAACTTGTTTGCTCCAAAGTGTGAGCAATTACAACAAATGTGAGCAATTACTCCAAATGCGAGCAAGAAGAACCTGGAAGCAGGAAAAAACGGTCACCATCTTGTAATGAGCGAATCAACTCGGCTCCCAATCAAGACCGTAGTGATTGTGGAGAGTCGGTATTTTGTGGGTCCTGAATCAAATATTGTAGGGTCACTTCGGACTTGTAAACAGCCGCTTTGGCCATTTTATTTATGACCCCTTTTGCCAAGAACAGATGTCAATGATCTTTCCAAGCCCACGACGATCCCCTCAGGATGTGGTGTTCATTTCTGACTTTGTCCTGTAAATCGAGAAACGCCATGCACTGTTCCAATCACGGAATCCACTATTTCGGGCAAACCGACCGTGTTTCCCTGAGACACAGGCATGCAAATGCCTTCCAAAACATCTCCAGTCCCCTGTGACGCGAGGGTTAAGCTTCCAGACCGGCTTGAGACCAAGGCAGTAACTTTCAACTGGGGCTCAAGTGCCAACATTTGGCTCCTGGCTAACTCTGCGGAGGCAGGCAACTTCCACGGAGGCTCCTTCACGCCTGGACTCTGAACCCTTCTGCCCCAGCAATGAGCAAACAAGCTCATTGCTGGGGCAGAAGGGTTCAGAGAATCCATTCAGGGACCCTTCGGGACACATGGATAGCCTCTTCTCGCTGCCCTGAAAACCTCCCTTCTTCAGACCCTGCTCATTTGCACTCCCACCCGTGACTCCTGATCCTTCTGCTGAGCCACTGGGTCCCTGTTCTTAAATTCCACGAACCCCTTCCTGTTTTGTCCCGGGTTCTTTCTGCTCACAGGAACTTGTGGCTGATGCTCCCCTTTGCATCTTTGCAGTAGGCAAGATCAAGGAGCCCTCCTCCATTATGGGTCAATGTCAGCTTTTTCACTTACACCAGCTGCTTCTTTCAAGGGTCAGCAGACTGGATGTTCGAACCACTGGAACGGTAGCCACATGTAGGAGCTAGCATGTAGACACTGAGTACTGAATCCAGGCCCCTGCTAGGGCAAGCAGGCATCATAAATGCTCTGGAGGTGATTTTGTAGAAAACAACTCTCCCTTTGGATGCCAGCACATCTCCATCATCTGATTTCTTCATTGCTGGTAGAAACGTTCTGCCACGCTTGTGGACATGGGCCTGTCACCGAGCTGCAACAGTGCTTGAAGCAGAAGCATGGGTTGTCTGTGAGGGGAGCTCAGATAGATCCTATCTCAAAAAACTGAAAGGGAATGAATAGAAAAGACAAGGAAAGGAAACGAAAGGAAAGCAAAGGAAATGTTTGGATCGTACCTCTCCAGGATTCACAAAGTCCTGGGTTTGATCCTGAGCACCCAAACACTTAAGAGAAACAGAAGGTTCTAACAGGGCCTGTGCATATGAGGCAGCAATTCTCATGCAGCGGGCACAACCAATGTGGAGCGTGAAGAACATTGTCCCAGGATTCGATTAAGAACTGCTGCGTGTCAGACATTTGCATTAAGATTCATACAAGTTGCTTCGCAAAACAAAAGTTGCTAATTAGCAACAGAAGAACTTCATTATCGGGGTCCCCACAACACGAGAAAGTGTATTCAAGTGTGGCGGTCTTAGGAAGGTTGAGAACCACTGTGTAGAAATAAGTCACACCTGAGTGAATCATGCTCCATAGCAGATCATGATCAGCCCTTAGTGATTGTGGAGACTTGCTATACTGGGGGTCCTGAATCAAATATTGTAGGGGCATTTCGGACATGTAAACAGCCACTTTGGTCATTTCTCTTTATGACCCCTTTTGCCATGAACAGATGTCAATGTTCTTTCGAACCCAACGCTGATCCCCTCAGGATGTGGTGTTCATTTCTGAACTTTGTCCTGTAACTCGAGAAGCGCCATGCGTTGTTCCCACCACGGAATACACTATTTCGGGCAAACCGACTGTGTGTCCATGAGACACAATCATGTGAATGGCTTCAAAAACATCTCCAGTCCCCTGTGAAGCTAGGGTTCAGCCTCCAGACCAGCTTGAGACCAGATGCAGTTACTATCAAGTGGGCTCACGTGCGCCACCGTGTGGCAGCAGACTGCCACTGCGGAGGCAGGCAGCTTCCAGGGAGGTTGCCTTCATGGTTGCCCTCTGAACCCTTCTGCCCCAGCCATGAGCAGTAACAAGCTCATGGCTGGGGCAGAAGGGTTCAGAGAATTCATTCAAGGACCCTTCCGGACACGTGGTGAGCCTCTTCTCGCCGCCCTGAGAACCTCCCTTCTTCTGACTATGCTCATTTGCACTCCTCACCCGTGCGTCCTGATCCTCCTGCTGAGCCACAGGGTCCTCTGTTCTAAAATTCCAGGAACCCCTTCCGGTCCTTTCCCTGGTTCTTTCTGCTTACAAGATCTTGTGGCTGACTGCTACTCTTTGCTTCTTTTCCCCGTAGGCAAGATCAAGGAGCCCTCCACCATTACGGGTCAATGTCAGCTTTTTAACTTACAGGAGCTGGTCTCTGCAGGGGTCACCAGATGTGGATGTTGGAACTTCTGCCAACGGTAGCCACATAGTAGCGAGCTACCATCTAGATGCTGAGGACTGAATCCAGGCCCCTGCGAGGTCACTCAGACATCATAAACGCTCTGCAGGTGATTCTTGGAGAAAAAAATTCTCCATATATGGATGCCTGCACATCTCCACCTTCTGATCCCATCATTGTTTGGAAGAAACGGTCTGCAACGCTTGGGGACATGGGCCTGTCACCGAGCTGCAACAGTGCTTGAAGCAGAAGCATGGGTTGTCTGTGAGGGGAGCTCAGATAGATCCTATCTCAAAAAACTGAAAGGGAATGAATAGAAAAGACAAGGAAAGGAAACGAAAGGAAAGCAAAGGAAATGTTTGGATCGTACCTCTCCAGGATTCAC
>JAMJFZ010002309.1:0-172500 GCA_026225945.1 Cricetomys ansorgei
TGGACTTCAAGCAGGAAGCACAGGGAGCAAAGTTGAAATGGTGTGGGTCTTTGAGCACTCACAGTCATCCCCAGTGACACTGCCCCTCCCACAGGCCACACATCCTAAGCCTCCAGACAGCCCCACCAGCTGGGACCAAGCATTCAGACCAATGCCTGAGACATGGCACTCAAACCACTTACACTCCAGGAGCGGAGCTCCGAGTAGCATCTCGGGTGTGACGTCTTCTGTAAGCCTGTTCATTGCGAGAGCTCTTTCCTGAGAGGGACTGTGTCTAGCAAATGATGTCCTCAGACCATGGGCCTGGGACCTCATGGAAGTACAGGAAGGGGCACCTCAAGGGGCTCAGGTCAAATGGGAGAACCTTGGCTTTAGATGGTACACATTTTTCTTTTTCTCTTGGTTCTGTGCTGATACTAAGATTAAACGACGAGGGGAGGATTAACCTTCCTTGCTTCTCTTGGACATCTATCATCCAAGAATACTGACTTCAGATAAAGTTTCCCTCCACTTAAGAACTTGAAAGACAGTCTTTTTCAGTTGTTCTTTCTTTGGGAAACTAATGGAGGAGTCTGTGAGGTCCGCACTCGATGCTCTCACCCCCGAGTCCTCTACTCCTAGCGTAGACTCAGGCTGGCCTCCACAGCTCAGCATCCAGGGAGGACCCAGGTCCTGGGACAAAGTTTGAGCTCCAGGTTTTGTGCAGATGCCCTCCGGTCTCTCCTGCAGCCCAGCTTAGGTGAGACCTGGTGAACAGGCCTGGGAACAGGGCAGATTAAGTGACAGGAGACAGTGCTTCAGGGAACCCACCATCTAGAACTAAGCCAGCGTGACCCAGGATTAGCGCTCAGCCCTAGATCACAGAACTCTCAATTACACCCAGAGAGATAGACGTGGGTCCAGATGAAAACCTAGGTCCTCCATGAATCCCTGCCCTGGCGAGACCTCTCCCCCTAGGGCAGCGGTGATGTCTCCTCTCCTCAGCAGCCCCCCTCAGACACCCGAGACAGCCAAACTCTTTAAACTCATTCAACAATGGAAGAATAGCAACTGGGACACACTTCAATAAACAATCTCTGGGTGGGTGGGGAGGAGCCTCACTGCTGCCTCACCTTTCTGAGCTCTTGGCACTTCCTGTGACAGGACAAAGACAGTGAGGCACGGTGGGCCCAGGAGCAGCAGCCCCTGCACTCAGGAAGGTGCAGTGGGTCAGTGTCGTCAAGCGTGGAGCCAAAGCTCTTGGTTCAGTAGCGCTGTTTAGAAGGGAGAGAACCTTCTGCAGAGCATGACTCCCCGGCTGCCTGAGGGCAGCTGAGACATGAGGCTGCCCGGGTCTCACTGTAGTGTCAGGTCTGCATCACAGAGCAGAGGAGTCATAGAGGGTTTCTGAGGGTGGGAGGGAGGTGAGCCTGCACACCTCCTGCCACCTAGCCCAGCAGTGCCCCCCATCCCCCTCCCAGCCTGATGCTCTGTCTTCCTCTCCCTTCCCTCACTGCACATACCACAGGGATCTTTTCTATTGGTTCCCTCTGTGACCAGGACTTCACTTCAGTCCCCTTTGATTTGCAGCTCTTCATCCGGATGCAACCAATTCACTGCCTTGTCAGTCCCACAGCCTACCTGGGATTCTTGCTTCCGGCTGGACATTTAGTCTCAATGGGACAAATGTCCTCCTGTACAGCTTATCTGCGGAATGCTTTCCTCGCCCACTCGGAGTAGAAAGGAAAGTTCTCGTATATTACGTTTATAAATGTTGACTAGAACATTTTCATGTTCCAGTCAGTACTTTAACATTTTTAATTGGGGGTAGACTCAACTCACCAAACTCAAATAAATATAAAATATACATTATGCTATATTATTATATTATAAATGCATATAAGTACTGTTCAGGCATTCTGGGGTATAGGTTTATTCCATTTTTCCTCCCTAAAATCAGTGAAGCTTCAAGAGGACCAAGACTTAAATTACACACACACACACACACACACACAGACACACACACACACACACCCTTCCTCTGAGAAATCAGTGTACCCTTTTCACGTCTGAGTAGAGTCAGACATGAGTGGAGGAAGGGAAGGAGGGAAGTCTTCATTTTCCCCACATCCTTATTTTGACCCTGACTTCACCCAACTCTACTTACAATCGAGACTGTCACCGGCCATGTCAGCAGTTGTGGGAGTTCCTGGATTCACGCAGATGGGGCTGATTGACAGGAAGCCCTTAGGGTGATTCCTGAGTCCTTGGTCACAGAGTGGCACCCAGGATTGTCAAAGCCAAGGAAGAACCTGGATTGCGGAGTCACACTGATCATATCTAACACATACTTGCTGTAACCAGCTGGTGATGATCTGAGCTAAAGAGCTCGTTCCCATGTCATAGGAGCAGCATTTCTCCGCAGGCTTGAATAAACCCAGGACGGCATGCCACACCCCCACCTCCACCTGCTCTCTGTCTCCCCTCTTATCTGCTGTGCTCCAACCTGTCTGTTAGTTTCTCATGACTTCCTTAAACTCTACACCCTATAGCTTGGTACTACAGCCTGTGCTTCTTATGAGCTCTCCTGTGAGGGGTGAGACTCTATGCTAGGCAGAGTCCGCTGCCAATGAAGCAGGAGACACACCGTGCCCAGAGGACAGGCATCACACATCACTAGACCTTACGAGAGAGACGCAGACACCAGAGGCCACGGGATCTGCTGTTGGCCTCATGGAAGCTGTTCTTCAGAGGTCATGGCTGCACACCCTGGGTGTGCCCTCAGCAGTTGCAAACTGCACGGCAACCTGTGGGGTGGATCAGAGGCTGTGCACCGAGACTGTGGGGACAAGGCTGCATGCTAGGTCTCCCTGCCCAGTTCTCGTTTTCTGCTATGAACTAATGGCCCGTTAGAAAGATGGTCAGACAACGCTTGCTGTCTTTAAAGTGGCACCGCCGGCTAGATATTTTCATGTATAGACTTGTGCCAAGGGTTCAAGCACACTGGGATTTCAGTAAGAACTCTTCTTCCAAACTCTAATTTGGTTGGGTCTCAGTGCCTCCCAGAAGTTTCCCCAAAGCTAAAAGGAATGAGCAACTATGGGCAGTGTTTTCCCTTGCAGATCAGCAACAAAGGAAACTTCACTAAGAAGGACGGATACCGCCGCATTGTGAACAACAGCCGCTACTAAGGTCGAATGATAACCCACGGTAGCACACCCTTCCCATACCAACTGCCGCTTTCTAACAAAATCACTTCCCGGTTTACAGAGCATCAAACTTCCCACGCTCTCAGTGGATTCTCTTAACAACCCGGAGAACAAGCAGGCTAGGCGCTGCGAGCATTTTCTCAGTGAATGAGACCACAAGCTCAGGGAGGGTGAGGAGCTTCTCGAGATGGCACAGTAAGTCGCAGAAACCTCACAGACTCCCGTGTTCTCAATAGTCGTTACAACGGTGTTCAGCGATTTCTTAAAGATTACGTCCTAGTCTTAAGGTGAAAGCAGTTTCATAGCTGAGAATGCGTACTTCAACATGAACTACTGGCTAATTTGGGCAGTAGAGTTGTGTCTCGGTCATCTGCTATGCTCACAAATCGCCGCCTCTGTTCTCGGCCCTGGCGTCTCTGTATTCCTGCTACTGAGGCCTGTGCCTCACACACACCTCACAGCTGTGGATTGATAACAGGTTTGCAATGTCTTCTCTCCTGGGAACGGGTGCATTTTAACAGCAATCTGAGTTTAAGACTTGTGCTCAGAGCAGGGATTTAGGACCCCACAGAGAGCAGGGGAGGATCCTGCCCCCTCCCGCTGCATCTCCTGGGTGGCCTACATTGCCACATAGAATTCTCCCCCACTTGCTCATATGTCTCCAGAGTGAAGTGTGTCCCCAGTGCTCAGCCAGAGGACACACTGCTGTGAGAGTCTCTGCATGCTGAGCTCTTCGTGTGGGATTCTCAGATATGCTCAGACTCCCGTGTTCTCTCCTCAGCCTGACCTGTGTCCCTGGGTTGAGTCAAATGGAAGCTGCGGTGCAGACAGAGCAGTCACACACACATACACACACTAAAAAATTATGTGGATGGCTGTTTTGCCTTCATGTATGTCTGTGCAACACGTGTGCCTGGTGCCTAAAGAGGGCACAAGAGGATGTCGGATTCCCAGGAAATGGAGTTACAGACCATTGTGAGCTGCCATGTGTGTGCTGGGAATCAAACCCAGATTCTCTGTAAAAGTAGCGAGTGCTCTTAAGCTCAGAACCACCTCTCCTGAGCCTTCGAACTAAACACAGCAGTTCTGAGATTCAAGGATGTTTCTGGGTGTGGTGACTTGGAGGGACTCTCGTTGCATAGCAACAGTCCCTCTGAAATGCTTCTAAGTCACAGATGCTGTACCACACTCACTGCTCTACAAGGAACCCCAGTGTCTCTATTCGGCCACTGGCTACTGTTTTTGCTGAGGGGAAATCATCCAATTGGGGGAGGGGAGGTGTGGCCATAGAGCAGGTTGTGGAGTTATAGCCTGACATATTTCTGCCATAATTAATATGTCTCTTGCCTTCTAAACTGAAACTCTTCTCATAAGAATGGAGAACACTAAAACATTTTGAATGCCTATTATTTCAACATAAAGGTGGTTTGTAGAGAACACAACTTCCAAGCTTTGAATGCGTTAAAAAGTATATGTTCATTAACCCCACCCCGCAAGGCTCAGGGGAAGCTGAAGCAGAAAGATGGTAAGAGCCAGAGGTGCTGACCAGGGAAACTGTGTCTTCCAGACACAGCAGGACTTACTCACATATGAACTCACACGAGACTGACAGCATGCCCAGGGCTTGCACGGGTTCAAAACAAAAACTCAGACAAAAATCCCAGCACGGCAGAGCAGGCTCTGGAACACTCTGGAAACATTTTCTCAGCGCAGCACAGGGAGTAGGTAAAACTGTAGGGCATTTCCTTGATTAGTGGTTGCTGTGGGAGGGCCCAGCTTGTGGGTGTTGGGGATCCTGGGCTCTATAGGAGAGCAGGCTGAGTGAGGCATGAGGAGCAAGCTAGTAAGCAGCACCCTCCATGGCCTCTGCACCAGCTCCTGCCTCCATTCCTGCCCTACATTCTCTCAATGGGCTTGATGCAGGACATGGAAGCCAAATAAACCATTTCCTCCCAAGTTGTCTTTGGTCATGGAGTTTTATCACGGCCTAGTAAGCCTAAGACGGAAACTGGTACCAGGACTGTGAGGTAGGATTTGGAACTTGTGCTAGAAAAGGCATTGAGTATTCAAAGCTTGGCGAGCTGCTCTAAGAACCTGGCGGACTAGGGGATAATTCGGGGAGCAGCGCTGTTGAGGAGGACCTGGCTTGGGACATTTCAGCCGGAAGCAAAGACTCTCTCAGGGCCGTTTGCTATTCTGAATTAAGAATCTGTGGTTCTGGTATCTCGGGATGAAGAATCGGCTGAGCCTCAGCACGGTGCGTGGCAGGGCTGCCGTTCCCACAGGAGCCCAGGGGAAACCTCGGCCCAGTTGCAGCAGACCTCAGCCCTCTGTCTGGCGCTGCCAGTACCATGGGATGACCACCAGGGACAGCGGCAGCTGTGGTGGGGAGCCAGCTGGAGCTGGAGGACAAGCTGTGTGCGCTGCAGAGGGCGGAGCCGGAGGAGTGGCCAGGCCCTTTAGAGGAGCCCAGAAGATCCTGAGTTCATCTCAGACTTCTGACACTTGAGTTATTGTACTGTTGGAGTTTGGCTTTGCTTTGTTCAGGTTGTGCCTGTGTCTTGGTTCTTTCCTCTTAAAGTAAGAAAGAACTTTTTTTTTTTTTCTTTTTTTTTTACAGGAATCCACAGTTGAGAGACTCTGAACTTTTAAAGAGATTTTTGGAATTTTACACACACTTTGGATTTTTTTTTTTCAAGGAGAGTGAACTTTTTTTTTTTTAAACATAATACATTTTCTAACTAAGAGTTTTATACACTGTATCTTGATCACACCATCTTCCCATTTCTCCCAGGCCCACCCTCCCAGCCATGTGCCCCCCAAAACAAACAACAACAAAAAACTGAAGCCATAAACAAAACAAGGGGTAAAAAAACAGACAAAAAGAAACAGAAAAATGAAGCAAAAAGAAAAAGAAACGGGGTACGAAAAAGAAGTAAGTTCAGTCTGAGTTTCTGGAGCATGGATCCCGGGCATCACCAGGGGTTTTGGGGGCAGCAGGCAGCTCGGGTCACGGATGCCCACATGGCCTCTGGCCTCCGTTCAGGTCATGAACATCAGCATGTACTCAGATTCCGGTGGTGGGAGGTCTGCAGGTGCGGCACAGATGGTGGACATCGACGCGATGCTCCAGTGACGTCAGCGTGGTCTCTGTCTCTCAGCGGCACTCCACCCTGCCCTCTGCTCGCCAGGGCCGTCTCCTCCCTGCCCCGTGCCGGCTCTGGCCTGGCCGGTCTGTTCAGCGTCTCTCTGCTTCAGTGTCGCTTTGTTCTTCCTCTTCGTCTCACCTCCTGGCTGTTTCTGTCTCCCTTGGGCAGGACCTGCGGGTTGAGCGGGGGCCGGGCCTCGCGGGCAGCTTTGGGGCAGGGTGGGCCCTTCTGTGGCCCTCGCCCCCCTCAGCAACGACTTGCTCTGCCGAGGGCACTGCATCTCCAGATCACTGTGTCTCCACCAGGGACAAATGGAAGTGGGCCAGGCAGTGGCCCAGCCTCCAGTGGCTCCCATGTCTGAGGCTCCAGACCCCAGTGTGTACCTTCTTTCCCTCCACCGTCTTTCCTCTTGGGCAGCACACTGTCCAGATCTGTCGCCGTCTCTGCGTGTCTCCAACCTCCTTCAATTCCCGAAGGTTCCCCCACTGGACTTGGCTCCTGTATAGCCTTCCTAGTCCACGAACACATGAGGAGTCAGAGGCAACTGGACCTGTTAGCTCTACCTACCATCCTGCTTCAAATGTGGATCTCCTGTCGAGACTGAACTTCTGAAGTGACTAAATTTATAAAAATCGTGGGACTTTTAAGTTTGTAATATATTTTATAGGATGATATTGACGTTAATATGAGATCTTGGGGACAATTGAGAAAAGATTCTAGTTGGAAAGTGATATATGTCAACTTGACAATCTTTTGTCAACTTGACACAGGTAGACTCACCTGGGAGGTTCTCAATTGAGGGAACACCTCCATCGGATTGGCCTGTAGGCAAGTCTGTGAGCATATTCTTGATCTTGATTAATGACATAGGCCCAGTCCCCGTACGTGGTGCCATCCCTGGGCAGATGTCCCGGGCCATACAAAAAGCAAGCAAGCTAGTCTGCCATGGAAGCACTCACTGGAGCTCTCACCCTAGCTTCCCTGAATGATGAAGTGGGACTGTAGACCAGATACACCCTTTCCTCCCCAAGTTGGTTTTGGTTAGCGCTGTATCACAATGAAGGAGAAGCTCACTAGGACGGGACGACAGGAGGACCCAGTTTCATCTTCTTCACGCTGAGATCCAGTTTTCCTAGCACCACTTGCTGATGCTGCTGTCTTTTCTGCAATGTGTAGTTTTTCATCTTTGCCAAAAACCGTACAGCTGTAGCTGTATGGACTTACGTCTGGGTTCTCAATTCTATTCCACTGATCTACGTAGCCTTTTGTGCCTGTACCGTGATGTTTTTATGATGGCGGCGCTGAAGGACAGGTGCAGAGCTATGCCCAGCAGTATTCTTTTTATCTCAGGATTCCTTTGCTCTCTGGGACTTTGTTCTTCCATATGAACTCAGAATAGTGAAGTCTTGTGACTGAATGGGGAACGGAAACGGAAGGACAAGCTTTGGGATAAGGGGAGCCAAGATTAGACAAGTAAAACTGTATCATTTCCTTGATTCTGTTCAAAGTAAGAGCCCGCTTCACCATTTGTTCCTCGTGGTCACTTCTATCCTGCATGTTAGAACGGTCCCAGTGCACTGGAATAAATCCTCTTGCTATTTGCATCGATATCCCGTCTGTGAGTCTCTGTGGGGATGCGGCGTTCCAGTTTGGGCCCTGGGGGTCCCAGTTTGGATCTCTGAAGTCCAACACTAGCATGTGGTTGATAATAATCTTGAGTACCACGTGCGTGACTCCATTTGGGATGTGGACTACATGTGACTTGCTGACATGTGGTTTGTGACCATCGTGGCTTCTTCCCTACGTGGGGAAGGAGGCAGCTGCATGGCTGGCGGAATGGCCATGTGGGTGCTGCCATTTTTACTAGGGTCAAAGAGGATGAATGCCATGTAACTCCACCACCATCTTAATGGAGGTAGCCATATGTGCCAATCAAAGAGACAATAGATCTAAGGTATTTTAAATAAAGGTGGATTTTGTATGGTATGTTTCTATGCTAACAAGAAGATAGGATTTGTAAGAACAGTGTTTAAGAAGATACTAAAGCTGTGCCTCTGTGCATTCATATACGGGAACATACCTTGTGCTGACAGCCAAATTTTTTCATTGTGAGAGTTAAGGGATTAATACAAAATAAGACAAAACAGCTGAAGTTTGGGTAAAAGAGCCTGGCAGTGTTTAGAGACTGAGAGGCCGTGTGATAGCTGAACTGCCGCTACCCTAGAGCTGATTTAGGCAGGGCTAAAAGCCAGACTGCCACTGCGGGTGGGACAGAGGAATGTACATTACAATAAAGGAACTTGATTTATGATATTACAAGCACGTAGTTGGGAGGTTTCAAACTGGTTTTCAAATTTGGAATTTTAAGTAAAGCTAAAATTCAAAATCTGGATATTTTTAGAAACAGCTTTTGAAGGTATTTAAATTTATGATTGGAAGTCACTGCAACATGAGAACGGTGTTAAAAGTGTCATAGCATTAGAAAGGTTAAGAACCCCTGGCTTAAAACGTGTCTCTGCTTATGAAAGGCCTGTTCAGGTACAAAGATGTATGTTTCATCTACCTGTCTTTGCTAGCTTTGTTAAGCCTTAGCTATTTTGATGATTAAAGTAGGAATATTCATCTAACCAAGATTTGGGTGTTTGGGGACAAAGTATACAGTAACCTTTAACTCCTTCTCAAAGACCTTTATGAGATGCTTTAGGATATTTTTAGCAGAAGCTTCCGACCAACCTGTACTCCATGCAGACTCTGCACTCCTGTGTGGGTGGAACAGTGGCCTTTAATACAGACATTTAGAATTCTCCTATTTCCGTTATCAAAAAGGAAATCTGGGATATGGACATTATTACAGGATTTGAGAAAAGTGAATGAGACCATAGAATTCATGGAGCCCTACTACCTGGGCTGCCCACTCCTTCTGCTATTCCTAGAGATACTTATAAAATTATTAGAGATCTTAAAGATTATTTTTACACTATTCCTCTTGCTCCTGATGATTCTAAAAGATTTGCTTTTTAGAGTGCTTTCTACAAATTTTAAAGAACCCATGAAACAATATTATTGGAAAGTTCTTCCTCAAAGTATGGCTAAACTCCTACATTATGTCAGAAGTTTGTTCAACTGCATTTGTTATGTTACCTGTGGAAATTTCTCAATCATGGTATGATGATAAAGGGTTAGCAGTGTTAGAAGAAATTACTAAGGCTTTGATTAGACCTAAAAGAGTGGTCGCATTAATTATTGCCAGACTGCAGCTTTAATACCACTCATAGCTACCACTGCTACTGCTGCCATCGCTCTTCCACAAAGCATTCATACTGCTTAGTATGTTAAGGTTCTACTAAAAATTCCTACACTTGCACTGGGGATGCAAGAAGATACAGGCATTTACCTCGTGCTTTTGTAAGCACACTTGGTTTTCCCCTTGTGATCACTGCCTTGGAGACTACACGTATGTCTCTGGTGGGGAAGAGTATAAGAAACCTTATAAGGCCGGTTTGGCCCCTGTGTTTGGCTGGCAGTATTATACAGCAAAAGCACGGCACAAAAATACCAAAAAAACCCCGGGAGATTAAAAACATTAAAATATTAAAAATTTTAGCAATTTCATTTAGGAATTGGAAAGTATAGGAGATTGGGAACTACAAGAACTATTAGAAGGCACCTTCATGTTCTGCTCCACAGGTCCTGTGCTGCAAGAGTAATTCAAAGTTCTAAACAATCGGGACAGCAAGGCACACAAAAGGTTTTAAATAAGACTCTTCCATTCAAAAGAAAACTAATGCAATCTCCATAAATTAAGAAGAAACTCATCAAAATGCTGACCAGGCAAGGACAGGCCTCATCTCCACTGTCTCACACTGTCTGATGAACCTTCCAGGAAGAGCAAGCTGGGCAGTCCTGCTCTTCCTGACCTGTACACTGAGGTGGACCCGTGCACACAGGGTTACGTGAGGTGAGCTAGCTGGCTGCTTATCACCAGAGCTTCCGACCTGAAGGTTTATGCACACTGTAGAGGATGAATGGAACCCAGGCCTGTGGCTCCCACCTTCTGCCGCCATCACTCAGAACTCTAAAACGGTTGGAGGGTGGCCAAATGAGGCATCTGGTAATCGCGCTGTTGATAAAAATGTAAAAGCCACGGCCAGTGTGAGAGCAACGAGGCACCATGTGCTGTTATCCACAGCGCCCTGCCAAAGGTGGAGAAAGGTCCAGGGACACAGTCCCAAGCCATTCACCTCTACCCTTTCCTCAACACCCAGCGCAGCAATGGCCACTGAGCTGGTTCTAGCACAGAGCTCGCTAGGCATTAAGAGTAGGGCAGTTTTCTGTATAGAACAGAAGAGTGATCCAAAGAAACCAACAGCTTCTCAGTTCTGTGCTTACAGGGAATACTGGTACCATGTTTTCTGAACTCTTAACACATTGGCTCGATTTCCAATCTGCATCACTTTATTTTTCCCCACGAGGCAGCCACACATAAATTTAGAGCATGTGACAGTCACATGATTTCTTCAGGAAGCTCGAAGGTACATCCCGGCTCTCCTGGAGCTGGAGCCCGAGGTTTCAAATGTTAAAGCTTTCACCACAGCCACACGTTCCTTTGATGTGGGGGTTATTGAAGACAAACTCACTGGTAGAGCTTGTCTTCCACATAGTCCATCTCTGTCCCTAAGAGCGTTAGCTGTGCTTTTTTCGATGAACACTCGTACTCCTTGGGGAAAAGAAAACACGAACCACGAAAAGCCTACAGTGTGGAACCTGCAGTCAAAGCCCAGCGACTCTCCAATGGCCCCACCAGTGGCCCCACAGGCACCACATCAAAGGCGTCCTTAAACGGAGGGGCACACAGCTTCCCCAGCCCAGTCCACGCCCAGTCACACACGGGAACCCCGAGACATTTCTGCAAGGCTGATCTGTCTTTCATTGAGCTCACTCTCTTCTCTCCCTTTCAATCTGCTATAGGAAAATGTGACTGTGGTCTGTTAATGCTGCCATTAATGAGATTCCTGGGAACAGCTGTACCTAATACTGTCAGCTAAAAACACCCACAGCGCTGCTGTTCCATGGGGCACTTCTGACCAGACCACACAAGGAGACACAGCCTACAGAGAATGTTATGTCAGCAGGTATGTGTGCACTACCCGTGGAAGCCAGAAGGGGGCACTGGGTACAAAGTTAGAGAAGATGGTTGTCAGCCACCATGTAGGTGCTGGGAAGGGAACCCAAGTCCTCTGGAAGAGCAGCAAGTGCTTAATCTCTAAGCATCTCTCTAGCTCCAACTTTTTAAAATTTAAAAAAGGCCTTTATTGATTAATTATTTCAGATAAATATGATGGAAGCACAGCTGGGATATAATTCTGTGTGAGACGGTCACACAGAAGGGTCGCAAGCTACACACAACAGGTCTCCAAAGCACAAACCTGGCCGCAGAGCCCGTGGCTCTCCCTTTCTCCAGTGTGTGTTGTTTACTGTCTTACACAGGGTCTTGCCAGTCCAGGCTGGTCTGACCTTAGACCCCACTGCCAAAGGTAGAAGTATTAAACCAGAGCCACTGTACTAGCTTTAGCCATTGTTAGGTTTTTCAAGATGACAGGGCTGCTGTCAAATGCAGCAACTGATCGACTAAAAGAAACAAGTTCAAAAGTATCAGTTGTGGCGAGAGAGCATGTGCTGCTCTTGTAGTGGGTTCCCAGCACCCATCTCTGGTGGTGTGTAACTGTCTAACACCTCTGGCCTCCAGGAACAGTAACCGGCACTACTACATGTACACATACACACACACACACACACACACACACACACACACACACACGCTCGCTCACACACTAAAGGCAAAACTGTTCCAGTAGAAATGGCTGGATGGTTCACTGTGTTCTGTGTGTGTGGTGTGAGGTCCAGGGGTAAAAGACGCTTGCTGTACAAGCCTTGACCACCTGAGTTTTGAGACCCAGAACCCACTGTGAAGGGAGAGAACCAACTCCCAAAAGTTGTCCTCTGACTCCACACACTAATACAACTTTGAAAACTCATGAGGATGAGTTTAATGGCAACGTTCTGTAATTCCAGCACTCAGGAAGTACAGGAAGAACAATCAAAGGTTCGAGCCTGGGCTACATAGGAAAGACTCTGTCTCAAAAAAAAAAAAAAAACAAAAAACAAAAAACTGGGACAAAACCAAACCCAAACCTTTCACAGTGGTGACCATTTGGAGCTGAAACAAAACCCTACTTCTCTGATCCCTTAGAGAACAGACTAGGTTTAAAGCTTCACTAGGTCCTTTCCAGCTTGAGCCTCTACTTGCACCAGGTTCATCAACACAACCTACGGAAGACATCACCTCTCTTATGGCACCACTGCACATGAGTTAGTTAACAGGAGAAAGCCTGCCTGCCAATGCCTGCCTGCAATGAGCACACTCACATGGATCCCACCGAACACAGCCTGCAGTCTCTATTAGCAGTTCTGTACAAGGAGAAAGGTTCATCAGGACAAAGTACCCAGAAAATATTTAAGAACCAAAGAAACTTCACCACTTACAGGAGCCAACTGTGAGGGTGCATACCTATACCCTATCGCTGGAGGTGGAGCAAGAATTAAGCTTATCCTTACACCTGAGCTACATAAGGAGTCCAGGTCTAGCCGGGGCTACCAGAACCTGTCTCACAAAGACAAAAGAGCTCACCATCTTGAATAACTTCTTCATCAGAATCTCCTTTTGTCTTTGTATACTCCAGGGTGTAGGAGAGTCCGTTGCAACCCCTGGTTCGAACACCAACTTTCAGACCCACCTGAGAAGAATTGAGAATGTAAACTTAGTATGACAGTGCAGATGAAACGATTAATGAAAACCTAGGCTCCAGCCAGTGTGGTGACTCACACCTTGAATCCTAGCATTCACTTGGGAGGCTGAGGTATGAGAACTATGGCAAGCTGGAGGCCAGCGGGGACAAAGAGCAAAAGCAACAAGGGCTGGGCTAGCTCAGTAAAGGGCTGGCAGGGCTAGAGCAAGAACCCAGCGCAGATCTCCAGAAACCAGATAAAAAGCTGACCTATGCAGGGGAGGCCATCTCTGAGGTCTCCAATCTGGGTGGGTGACCACTGAGGTTGGCCTCTGGCCTCAGGCACAGCCACGCAAACATGAACGTACTAGCACAAATACAAAGCCTAATACAAACACACACCTTCACACACACAATAACAAAAACAAAAATGTAACAGAAAAAAGCAACGTTTGGTACTATTTATTACCGTTTTCTCCTAACGGATTCCTGGTTATAAAATGCCCTGTAGGACAAACAATGTAATAGGAAGCAAGCATTTAAACAACACCAGCAGCTGCCATCCAGGGAATCGCTTTTCCCTGTCCCTCCAGGCCTGCTTGCATCTGCGTCTAGATAGCTTCTTACAGCGTAGTAAACGTCCACTCTATTGTATTTATGGATACAAGATGAGAGTTTTACAGTGTTTGTTGTCCTAACTATAGTTTGGAAGCAATGTGAGCATAGTGCTCCCTGTAGCCATGGCTATTACTTTTTTATAGTCCAGGCTGGCCTTGAACTCACGACCCACCTGTTCATCCTTCAAAGTGCTAGACCATGGTGTGCATCATCACACCTGGCTTTTCTTTTAGGTTTTTTTGTTGTTGTTTTTTTAAACATAGGGTCTCAAAAATGGCTTCAACTTGCTATGAAACCAAGCCTGGCCTTGAATTCACAACCTGCCTACTTCTACCTCTCAGAACGAGCTTGTGTGCCATTACATCTGGCTTTCTTTGCTTTTTTCTTTTTTTCCCTTTTTTTTTTTTGGAGACAGAGTCTCTCTACGTAGCACTGGCTGCCCTGGAACCCACCATGTAGACCAGGTTGGCCTTCAACTCGGAGATCTTCCTGCCTCTGCCACCTGAATGCTGGGATTAAAGGTGTGTGCCACCTCAGCCTGGCCTCCTTTCTTTTCTTAAAATGACATTTGATGGCAGAAGAGTCCATCTTTAAAACCTGGTCTTCCACTTTGTTCTGTGAGGTATTCTCTGGAGGCTTCCATGGTCAGTGAGCACTAAGCACTGAGGCTCATACTGTCACCTGGCAACCATCTTAGCCCAGTACAGGAGCCTTCTTTCTTGGGCAGTCCCGTTAACATTCCAAGGTATCAGGAAGCCAAAGACTGTCAAAGTTCAGAAGTGTATGGGGCGGGAGTGGGGTAGCAGGATAGTGCCACAGGACTGGAGGGACCTGGAGGAGGAGCTGATGCAGAGGCTGTGGAGGATCCTTGCTTTGCTCCATGGCTTGCTCAGCCTGCTTTCTTAGAAAAACTAGGCCAGGAGCCCAGGTATGGCACCACCCCAGTATCCACAATAGCCCTCCCAATCAATCACAAAGTAACAAAAGCCCTACAGGCTTCCCTGCAGCCCAATCTTACAAAGGCATTTTCTCAGCTACGGTTCCTTCCTCTAGATGACTCCAGCCTGTGTCAAGATGACATAAAACTAGCAACACAGCACATTAATGTGATTTCCTAACAATACCTACCTATGCTCTCCATCTTGGTGCCTGCCTTTTCTTTTAAGTAAACAGTCAAGTACTACTACCCTAAGTTCTGCCCCACCAGGGCACTCCAATTCTGTGAAACCCAGTAAGGACCTTTGCAAAGCTTACAAAGAGGGGAACTTCATTATTCCAAATGCGAATCAGCTGCCTGGATGAATTTCTGGAGCACAGGTAACAAGCATTTGTTTTAGTTTCTATCTCTGTAAACAGTAAGTTCTAACAACCAAAGTCCAAATATTAGCCAGTAGGCATTGGAGGGTGGGAGGCCAGGGATGGGGCATAGCTCAGCACCAGAGTCTTTGCCCAGTATGTCGGAAGTACTACGCTCGCAAACAGAAACCCTCCTCAGTATTTGAAAATACAGTTTAAGCCAGGCTTGGTGGCTCACACCTGCAACCCCAGCACTCAGGAGGAAGAGCTGGGTGGATCTCCCCTGAGTTCAAGGACAGCCTCCTTTACATGGAATTCCAGTTCAGGCAGGTTTAGGTAATGAGAGTTTTGGGAAAATTTACTATAAACTACACATTTTTACACCAATAAGAACAAACACCTTACAAACCTACAGGGCCAAAATGACATGGAATTTTGGCTTTTTTGGGGTCAATTTATGTGCTAGGAATGCTGTCACCTGCCAGCATTTAACATCTTTTAGGACGGAGGTGTGAGAAGTCCAGTCAGACTATACAAGAGAATCCAGAAAACAATCCCACAGCCTGAAGACTGACTAATAAGCACAGGTCTCACCTTGAAGTGATCCACAGACCCAACTCAACTACCCTGCACACAGGACACAACTCCACGGTCACAATAAGCCAGGCTTCCGGGTCTAGAATACCGGGCCTAGCTCACTTCACCAATCGCTAGTAAGTGATGTCTGTGGCAGACACAAAGAAAACCCAAATACCTTTTACACAAGGGATCAGTACAACAAATCAGACCTGCTCAGTGGACTATGTGCAGCTATGGAGGAGGGAGCCTTTAGATAATGATCTGGAAGGGCTTCAGGCTGAACTTTTAGGGTAAGAGATGAGGTGCAACCATAATATACAGCGCATGCGACTGTCTATGAAAGAAGAGAGATGTACACAAGGACAAGCACCATGCAGGCCAGTGGTTTCCAGAGACAATGTTTGGTTGTTACAACTTAGGAAGAGGGCTATTGACATGCAGCAGGCAGAAGCCAGAGACTCTCCAGAACATCCTCTGCCACGCTAAGGAATGCAGTGGAGGCAGGGGAGTGCCCAGCCACAGTGAGCACACAGACAAGCTCAGATTGCATCTGGCATACAGCTGACAATGTAGAGTCTTGGTTGTCTAGGGCCAGAGCAGCTGCTTTCCATGGAAAAGGGCCTCCTCTATGAATCAAGAGTTTGGGTGCAGCTCCCTGAAGGGCACTTGCCTGGCATGAATGAGGCCAAGAGTTGAATCTTCAGCAATGTAAAAACTAACAAAACCAAACAATTAACGAATACTATCTGCAACAAAATACATTTGTCCGCAGAACAGAACCTCAGCTTTGCTAGCTCGTCAACAGGTGCTACTTACATGTTCAGGCTTGTCTTTAAGAAGCTCTTTTATCTTGTTTACAGCTGAAGGTGTCTGGAAAAAAAAAGAAAAGAAACCGTTATTACAAAGCTCATTGTCTACAGCCACAAACTGGCCAGGCCTTCCACCACAGGAGCCTGTTGGAAGCCATGTGTTCAGTTCTTGCCAGGACCACATGCCTCCTGTGCCATCTACCTGACAGAAACACACCTTTCCCGGGAGGGTTATATTGGTGTATCTACCGCATGTCCTGTAACAAGCATAGTACCAGAGATGCTCAAGAACAGCCAGTCAATGGAAAAGCCAACCCTTGGCTATTTTCCCTGTTGGTAATCCCCTTCAAGTCCATCTGAATGCATGGATAGAGGGTTGCTTCTGGGCAGTGCGGGTCAACAACTTACCTGATATCTGAGTGGGCAGCTAGGCTACTCAGTGACGGGCCTAAGGATACGGCTGTGTTTCTAAGGAAGCAGTTCCACCTAGCCTAGTGGTCTGTAGCATGACAAATATGTTCCGGTGCACACTGTTCTCAGATCAGTGTCACTAGGCCCACCTTCTTGTATAGCAGTGGTTCTTAACCTGTGGGTCACGACCCCTTCGGGGGTCAAATGACCCTTTTACAAGGGTCGCCTAAGACCATCTGCCTATCAGATATTTATATTACGATTCATAACAGTAGCAAAATTACAGATACGAAGCAGCAATGGAATAATTTTATGGTTGGAGGTCACCATAGTCACAGCATTAGGAAGGCTGAGAACTACTGTTGTAAAGGATGCTAGGAACCTAGTCTGATCCACAACCTTCCTGGACTACTTCCTGGGTATGACCCAAGGATAAGTTCCCTCAACAGTTTTTCCTCATGTCTAGCTTCTACTAGGCTAATGGGGACAATCCATTTCCTCAGGATTTCTGTGAAGTAAACACTGAAGTAGAGGGGAAGCAGCCCAGAGAGGATTACATTCTGAAATCCAGGAGAGGACCAGGCACAGTGCAAATGCTACTGTAAGCAAGGTGAGGGAATCATAAGGAAACGATGTCCTTCCCACTTGGTGCGCAGGGGCATGACCCCAGATCAGGTTCTGTCTGTGTCCGAGGAGAGACTTGGACAGATGACGGTATCAGGGAGAGACTTTGCCTCAAAGGAAAGAAAAATTGGAGCGCCCCCCGAGGAATGACTGACACTGTGCATCCTCCAGCTTCAAACCTATGCAGACATGTACACATGTACCAGCACCCTTTCACATACATACACACACAAAGAAAACAACACAGCATGCTTAATGCTTAACATATGATATGTGTACTTTTTACTGTGCAACACAGCAATAAATAAATACATAAATAAATAAATAAATCCAATGCCAGGTGGCTGTAAAGGCCTGACCCTCAGTTACACTGCAGATATGTCACACAGGCAAAGCCCAAAGGGTGGAAGAAAGAGATGGATCTCAGGGAGCTACAAAACATCCATTAAAACAACAACCACAACACAACACATCTAAGTAGTGGGCTTGTTAGGAAGAATGGCTTCAGTGGAGAGGGGTGAAAGGTCACTGTGGGAGGAGAACAGCCAAAACTCAGAATACAGGTGCACACTAAAAGAAAACTAACACCCTCCCCTAATTGGTAATGCTCAGACATACTAAGTGATAATAAGACACTGAACGTCCTCCGGTTATTTGGCAGCTTTTAATTATCACGCTAATTACAGGTGATTTTATTACATCTTGCTATTACTTGTACCTCTCATTAAGCAAAGTTACACCAATAAGAAGATATTTAGAGATAACGTCAAATAAAAGCTACTAAAATAGTCACAGCACAAGGCAATTAGGGAAACTGGCAGGCCAGCTTATGCTTCTAAGTCCCTGGGATCTGAATCTCTTCTGTGAAATAAAGCTCCACAAACCTCACTGGAGTGAAAAGGAAGGTGAGACCTGTCTTGCTCCTGATTGTCAGGAGCCTGGCTCTGCTCTCCAGTGACATTGAGCGCTGTCAGAATATACCAACATTCTGGATAGACCAACATTTGAAGTGATCGCTCTACAGTAAGGCCCCAGAAAAGAAATAACTTTTACATGTAAGTTTATCTGGGAAGAAATTAATAAATGCGCAGATTTCTAAGATTCTAACAGATTTAACTAGAGCATTCTTACAAACGAGCTTATTTATGGCCCTTCCAAGTGACTGCCGCCAAGCACTTCCCTGTCCTCCAGTTTGGTGGGCACATTTCTTATGTGCTAAGGAAATAAACCTATTCTTTGTCAACAGAACATGAATTCTGAAAACAATCTTGCTCGAGTGGCTGCAGAGATGGTTTAGAGCACTGGCTGTTCTTGCAGAGGACCCGAGCCACCAGCAACCACACAATGGCTCACCAGCACCTGTAACTTTAGTTTCAGGGAATTCAATGCCCACTTCTGACCACTGAGGGCATCGGGCATGCATGGGACATATACATACAGATATATAGATATAGATATATAGATAGAGAGATAGATAGAGAGATAGATAGACTGATACATGAAATAAAGAGATTGGAAACAAGAAACTTAGGAGAAAAGGCACAGCCTCAGGAACAGTGTTTGTTGGAGCTAGACTCTGAGGTAAAGCCTGGATTGGAGTGCACAGGTGATGATGAAGCCCGCTGCACTGCGTGATGAGAACACATGGCTCTGTTTGATTAACCAGGCCCCAGTTTATCCCCACAGGTTTTCTAAGTTACCTAATTTAGTTTTACAAATCAGCATGCTTTCTTCTTTTCTCATGCCTCAGAGAGCATTTAAACAGTGGCTGCCTGCAACTACAGCTAGGTCTGTCTCAAAACAAAACAATCTCAACACAGGAAGCAAAGGTAAGGTATGCAGAACTGTCCACAAAGACACCGGGCTACTAATGTTCACATCGCACGGTGAAACGCACACACGGATGCACGGAAAAAGTAACATTAAAAGAGTCCAAATGTCTGTAAATGGCTGTTAAAGGACCAAAATAGATGTAGACGTTTCTGTGTTCCTCCCTGGGGAGCTCTCAACCAAGAGGGAGTGACAGCTCAAACTAGCCAAGTGACTGCTCTCATGTTGCCTTGTTTTGGGGACAGTCTCATGTATTCCAAACTGCCTCAAGTGGAGTGAACTGCCACTATTCAGCGGAAGTGACTGCTCTGGTTAGTCAAAAGAACTGGTCTGGGACTGCCCCTTTCTATTCTAGGTATATTCTGAGAACTGTACTTGGTACTATACGGAAGGTAAGTGTTGCCCTTGACTTCATGTGCACACCCTGGAAATGCCTAGGGTCTTCCTTGTACCCCACTGAAATGCAGGCACCCCCTCAAGCAGCTCAACATGAACCTTCCCAAGAAATTCACCCAACAATTCAGGACTCAATTCAGATTACTGAAATCCACTAAACTCTAACAATGCCTTTTAATCAGCTCCAGTGTAAACCACAGTAACATGGTTACTTAAAGTGAGAACACTGAAGAGGTTTTAAAATTATTCAAGGGCTGCAGAGACAGTTCATTAGGTAAGGAACCTGCCCTCGAACTTGGGAGCCAGTTTGATCCCTGGACCCCACATGATGGAAGGAGAGGAATGACTCTCCAGAGTTGTCCTCCAACCACACACAGGCACAAGTGCCCATATATATGCATACGATAAATAAATGTAATTTAAAATGTTCAAAAACTCAAACCAAACAATTACTCCAAGGCTGTTTTTGCTGTCAGAATGCTGGGAAACGCACTCCAAGTGAATGTTTCAGAACTGCTTCACAGGCCTTGTAAGTGCCCAGGAGGGTAGCTGGCTGGCCTCTGAGCTATGGCCCTGCCTACTCCCACCCCAACTCTGGGATTACATGTATGCACCATCCCCATCCCCACCCCCACCCAGATTTTTTTATCTGGGAACTGCAGAGGAAACTCAGGCCCTCATGCTTCTCAGCACCTTCTCTGCCAGCTGAGCCACCTCCCCCATCCCTGCTGTTTGTTATGCATCATGCTTTTAATCTCTCAGCTCTGTGGTTTAGCTATAATTACATTTTTGTAAGAGGTACTCAACTAATGAAAGAAGAGGTAACTGCAAAACTTAAAATAAATCACCCTTTACAGTGAGTATATAATATTTCAACAGGCTCTCTCCCCTCTCACACCAGACTCCTCAGCTGCACTCTGCAAGCTTTCCAGATAACAGCTAAGGATCCACAAGCACGGGCTGCTAGTTGCTGTTCCAAGGTCTTCTGGTCCTATCCAGTGAAGTAACAGTACCTTACATCCCTCAGTCCCTCTCAGTCAGGCTGCATGGAGAAGCTAAGCACTCCCAAGTCTTCTGTGTATGGTGAATCAACTTCTCTGCACACATCATTTACCCACAAGACCATAGCTGAGCTATGTGCATGAGCCTCTAGTCATAAATGAGAGCGGCACTACCTCTGTCTTGTGCAGCGATGGAGACAGAGCAGGTGTAATCTCCACATTCTTTGGCCCCTACAGTTCAGTTCTCTTGACTCCTAGATATGTGGGGGTGGGAAGGAGCCCATTCTCCTTGGATGCTCTCTCCAAGCACCCCAGGGTACTGGAACTAATGTGGTGAGCTGGAGCCACTCTGTGTGTGTGTAGACATTTCCAGTCTAACCCCCACCCCACTCCCGCCCCACAGCCCACCAATTCTCTCCAGGACTAACATCAGGTGAAGAGGTAAACGGTGTGTGATCACTTTTCATGTTGCACCTTTCCTTTCCGTGGCTGACTAGTAGACCCCACAGCACAGCACTCTTCAGATGTTGCAACACATCAAACTCCCGCTGTCAAACTGATGCGCCCAGGCAGCATTTAACTCTTATTAGTTTACTTTTGTTTGCCAGTATCTACTTCTCAAGCATGAGGCCTTTGATCACCTCACTGCTCTTGCATTTGCTGTGTGCTGGGGTTCAAAATGTCTACCCTAAGCTGAAAAACAAGCCTAAACAGCATCACCCAGCAGCGGGCTGCCGTGCTGTCGTCCTGTGCCAGTCCTCTCACAGGAGCTCCTACGACAATCACAGGGCAAGGAGAGTCTAGGACAAGTGCAGGTGACACACTACAGCTAAGCTGGCAACACGGAGAGGCTGTGAACTGGTACACAACGAAGCTGAAGATTACCAGGCACAGACAGAGACCAGGTCTCTGAGACCTTATTCCTGCTAAGGATGGCCTATGGAGGGTGGGACCCAGGTAATTCATTCCACGCCACAAAAACACATCATGCAGGCCTTGATAATGTACGCTGCAAAATAGGAACAGGGAAGAAAGGGGCAGCTCAAAAAATCTCATGTGATACGCCAAATGGAGATTTAGGAAAAAAAGGCACCCACAAAATAAAAAAAGTAAATTAATTAAAAAAAATAAACCTTCTGTGCCGACTTTTCTGGGATCTACTATTACTTGTGTGAGGATTCAGCTCTATCCCGAGTAAGACGAAACACATCGGAACTGTGCTTGCTCAATTCTAGATTCCATGGTGTACCCGTGGGGATGAAAACCAGCTTGCTCTAGGGCAGCGGTTCTGCACGGCAGATATTTACATTACGACTTGTAACAGCAAAATCAGTTATGAAGCAGCAACGAAAATAATTTTATGGTTGGGGTCACCACAGCAAGAGGGACTGTATTAAAGCGTCGCAGCACTGGGAAGGTTGAGAACCACTGCTCGAGGAAAAAGCAACACAGAATGAGTGCGGTCACTGGGGCAAACCGAAGGGCCCCAGACAAGAACCAATCACAAAAGCAGACCCTTTGACTAATTATGTGGCCACAGGCCTGCTGAGGACACTGGATGGAGCAGATTCCACGGCGGCAGCGGGACCGTGTGCTCCCGGGGTGACTGAGTAAGAGTGCTCCACGCCTCCACGACGACGGGCCGCAGGGCCGCGCCTGCGTGACCTTTCAGCAGGACGCCGTGACCGCGGCGCGAACCGCCGTCCTCTGCCCGGGCCGCCCGGACGCCCCCTCGGCCCGCCCGCCCCTCCGAGTCCCGGGCCCGCGGAGCCACACTTCGTGGGCCGGGTCTGCCCTCAGCCTCCCCGCGTTCCCGGGGTGACTCACCAGCGTGAGCGCCGCCCGCGTGGGCTGCAGCTTCCTCTTGCTCACGGCCCGCACGGTGGCGCGGACCAACGACGCCGACATCTCCGCGGCGGGGCGCCCGCAGCGTCGGGCGGGAGCGTGGGCCCTCAGCCTCTCTCCATGGGCACCGCGGACGTTTTGACGCCACAAGCTCCGGCGCAGGCGCCGCAGGCCCCGCCCCGCGCCGCCCGCCCCGCGCCACCATTGGGCAGGCCGGGTGAGTGACGGCCGGGCCGAGGCGGTCCCTGCTGACCTTGCGGGCCTAGCGTAGGCTATTACCGGAAGTGGAACGTTCTTTTCGGCGAGCAGCCTTCCCACGGCGCGCGTGGTCTGGAGTCCCCGGAAGTGGGGACGGTCAGCACGGAGCTCCGCTTTCCGTGGCGCCGAGGCCGCGGACCAGGGCTCCATGCGCCTGGCGTCCGGCTCCTGACGCCGCAGCCACGCTGTTTGCTGCCTCACGCCCGGAGATGGCAACACCGGCGCGGCGGCCTCCGTGGCCGCGGTGCCCGGTCGCGCTCGCGGCCTCCTTTACGGAAACACGCCTCGGCTCCCTTGCGCGGAGACGGAGGGGACGGAGCTCCTCATGGCCGAGCTGCGCTGCCCTGGCGCTGGGACTGGGCGGGCCTGAGGAGTACTGGGGAGTTGGCCAGCTCACCGCCACCTCAGCTCGTTCCCGGTGCGGCTCCCTGGTCTGACCGGTACGGGGCAGTTTCGCTGGAACACTGACAGAGTGCCATGCTTTGCAAGCCCAGGAGCAGAGCGTGTCTTGGACTGTATTTCTAATGCCTGTAACACTGTGAACCCTCCTCACTCCTCACTATCTCCAGAGGGTTTTGTTTCACTTGGGAACAATGTCTCCCCTTAAATAGAAGCCACCTCTGAAGCTGAAGAAAAAATAAACTGAAGTTTTTTAAGAACACTGAAAAAGCACCTTTCACCATGAAGCCTGCAGAGCTGTCCACAGCGAGCGTGAGGCTGCTAAGATAGTGAAGAGCAGGGCAGCGGGCACTGCGGTCACCAGTAAAGACGGCTTTAGCCAGCTTTGCCCGCCTAGAGAAGGGAGTCCTGGCGGCTTTCTCATCTGCTGGCAAGCGCCCTGTCCCCTGCTCAGAGTAAGCCATCAAAACCCCATACGCGGACATCATGCTTCTAAGAATCAAAAAAAATGTAGGAAACCTTATAAGGATAGACGAAAACAGTGATTCTGTTTCTTATTTTTGGGATAAGCTAACCCCCTCCCCCCACACCCCAACACACACAGAGCGATAAATGTTGTCCATACTTGTTTTCAGCTCTTTCTGCTGTCACTTCACGACAGGCCAGAGCAGAGCAGTAACAGCACTGGGCAGCACATAGCAGCACGGCTCATGCATTTGATGGTCACCATTTTTATTTTTTAACATCATTTCCAAATTCTCAGACTTCACTTTGACATGATTCTTCCGAAGCTAGAATATGAACAGAGGCACACGCACATACACACATGTCTTTCAAGTCCTCCCCATCCAGGGAATGTTCTTGCATGCTCTCTCAGCACCTAGTCTGCAGGCCAGACCCAGCACAGCTGTCAACCACCTGGTACACAACCAAGGGGGACTGGAAGGTGTGCTAGCTAGTCTTCTGTCAACATGACACAGACTCTAGTCAGCTGAGAAGAAAGAACCCCAATTGAGAAAATGCCTGTGGGGCATTGTCTTAATTAGTGACTGACCGGGGAGGGCCCAGTCCACTGTGGACAGGGATAATCCTGAGATGGTAACCTGGTTTCTATAAGAAAGCAGGCTAAGCCTGCAGGATGTTCAGATGCTTGCGGGATGTCTAGGTACCTGTAGTGTATCCAGGTGTCTGGAGGAGGCCCTGGTGCCTGCAGGATGTCAAGGTGCATACAGGAGGCCCTGGTGCCCACAGAATGTCCTGGTGCCTGTGAGATGTCTGGGTATCCGAGGGAGATCCCGGTGCCTGCAGGAGGCCCTGGTGCCTACGGAACGTACTGGTGCCTGTGTGAAGCGCTGGTGCTTTCAGGATGTCTGGCTGTCTACTGGGTGGCTGGTACCTGCATGATACCTGGGCATCTGCAGGATGCTCTGGAGCCTGGGGGATGTCCTAGTGCTTGCAGGATGTCTGCACACCTGTGGGATGCCCTCCTGGTGTCCGTGGAACACTCTGATGCCTGGAGGATGCCATGGTGTCTGCAGGAAGTCCTGGTGCCAGTGGAATGTCCAGGTGCCTCAGGGATGTCCAGGCATATGTGTGGTGTCCAAGTACCTGTGTGATGTCCTGGTGCCTGCACAGTGTCTTAGTGCCTGTGGGTTGTCCAGGTACCTGTGGGATGCCTGGGAGGCCTCTGGGAGAAACTGGTACTTGCAGGATATCGGGGTGCATACTTGGTGTTTGGGTGACAGACCTGCTGGAAGCCCGAGTGCCTGCAGGCTTAGACAAGGATGCCTAACTTCAGGTAGAACCTTGTCATGCTTGGTATTGGGTAGTATGGACCAATGTCCATCATCAGCTCAGCCTGCTGCCTCCAGGAACTGTGATGATGTCTGTGATCCATGCTCCTGCCACACTAGCTGGATTTACTTTTCTTTTTTGGGGACGTGGAGCATAGTGGCGGGAGGGTGGAACAGGGAGGAAGCAGAAGAGGGTATGATACATGATATGAAATCCAAGTTATTAATAAAAGTGTTATAAGAGAAGAAACAGGCTGATCTAGCCACAAGGAGCAAGCTGGAAAGCAGCCCCTCTCCATAGCCTCTGCATCAGCTCCTGCCTCCAGGTTCCTGTTTGGTTTCAGTTTCTGCCTTGGCTTTCCACAGTGGACTGTGACTTGGGGTATGTGAGTCACAAATATGCCCTCTCCACAAGTTGCTTTTGGTTGTAATGTTTCTTCCTAGCAATAGTAACCCTGACCAGAACAGTGGAGAGCTAGGATTCGTTGGGAAATTGGGCATGCTGGCGGGTCGGGCGCGGCATAGATGCCATGTGGCACCGAGCAGCAACACCACATGCACTGCCTACCCCGGGGCAAGAACTCACATGCTGTGAACCATGAAGGAAGATAGCACACAGATCCTCCAACAGCAGCCCTGCAGATGACACTGGATGTGTGTAGAAGAAAGCGGGGTCGTACGTGTGACCCTATCTATGCCATCCCTCTCCATCTGTGTGTGTCAGACATTCCCTCTCAGATACGCATTTCCCTTACTCTCAGCACTTTAACCTGAAAGGAAGGTGGCATCTGGGAGCTCCCTTTCTTCTTTCTCTTTTTCTCTTTCTTCCTTCTTTTCTTTCTTTCAACAACTTATTTGCATTGGTGTTTTGCAGGCATGTATGTCTCTGTTAGGGTGTTGGATGCCCTGGAACAGTAGTTACAGTTGTCAGCTGCCATGTGGGTGCTGGGAATTGAACCTGGATCCTCTAGAAGAGCAGCCAGTGCTCTTAACCTCTGAGCCATCTCTCCAGTCCCCAGGAAATACTTCTAATACTGACAGTAGCCTCTAGACAGGCTGGGAACATGGCCAGTGAGGTGAACCTTTCCCTGAGGTGATTTCCTGTGGACACCACTCAGTGGCTCTGTATCTGAAGGCCATTAATAAACACCCTTCAGAGCCAGAGTGAGCAGCATCTGCTCTTGTGGATACTTACCCAACCAGAGTCATCTGTAGCACCAGCTCCAAACATACTGTTTACCAGAAACTGTTAAAGCCACTCTTCTCACAGAATTACTGTTCTTCACATGTGACACAGCTATGGTAAGGACACCTCTGCTCTCGAGGATATGAGAGTCGGTGAGGGGAAGGGGTGGGCTACCACACATTGGCAGGAAGTCTCAGATGGGAGTTAGGAAGCAGGACCAAAGGTTCCTTTCAAGTGACATCATATTCGTTCTTAACAAGAGCTTGTGGACCTAGATCACCTCTCAGAAGCACACAGGGGAACTCTGTGGAAGCTGGATTAGCCCAGTCCTTTTTCTAAACACAAACCTTGTGGCACCTAAAATCCACAACACACACAACACACAAAAGACACTGTATCAGAACATTTATTGGGGGCAATAAGTACTATTAATAAAAGATTAATTATTTCTGGGGAATAAAACCCTTTCTACTGACATTCTGAGCCAGAACTGTCACAGTTCCTACAGCTAAGGGGAGTGTGGTGCGGGGACCTTGCTCAATTCGCCTCCTTAGGAGATTTTGGTTCGGTTCTGGCTCCCTGTGGGGCACAGGTAGACGAGGCTGTAGAGCCTTACATCTCTGGGGCTGTCTGTTCTGGTCTTCCACCCATTTCTTTGGGCCAACAGAAGCAGTGGCCTGACCATAGAACCTGGAGTCTGGCCCTTTGGGGCAGGCTGTTTGGTACTGGAACTGACGCTCCTGGACTGGCTCTGTCAGGACCCACGGACTCTTTTTCAATTTCACTGACTTGGTAGGAAATAAAGGCTCTCCGGAGTGCATGAGGTCTGCTGTACCATGTCCTGCTTGTTCCTTGGGAACTTTCCCAGGATCCCTCATGGTTCTCAGAGGTGCAGTGCTCCCAGAAAAGGTAGCTCTTTCCTTCAGTGGCTCTGGGTCCTGCACTGGTGACGATGGGGGAGGGCCTGTTCTCGGGAACATTTCCTGTCCTTTGCCCTTTTTGTCCGCAGAAAACCAGTGTAAAAAGTGTTTGACCTGCTTTCTGAACTGGTGTTCAGGAGCTGCCAGTACCTTCTCTGGCAGGGGTGGGGAGGGCTTTTTCCCATGAGTCCCCTGTGCATGATAGTTCTTTCCAGTGAGCTGCAATATCCCGGACTCTGCCAGCCCCATACTAAGCTCTCCCACTTTCCTCGGAACAGGCCATGCTCTCTTGGCAGATGGAGGGAAGTCCTTGTTCTGGCACTTGTCTAAAAAACATGGAGGCTTCCGGGGGTCCTGCTGCTCTTCCACACTAGTCCCTGCTGTGGACAATTGAACCTGCTGCACCTGAGAAGCATTCGTGTGTCCACGGGAGGGGCTCTGGTCACGCTTGACCAAAGGTTTGGAAGTGAATTCATCTGAGGCAGGGAGCTTGTCATTTGGAGGCCCTAGAGCTTGGATAGGATGCTTGTTTTCTGATTTAAATTTCCCTTCCCTGGACACCTGAATGTTATAGTTAGACATCTGACTTTTCGGGGGAATTGATATTCCCTTCAGGGTCTTTCCAGCTACCAGGGTACTTTGTGTTTGTGTTGTATTCCCATCTTCCCCTTGGGCACTTTTGCTCCGGCTGGTGATCTTGGTAGATTGTAGTTGAAGGCCACTGAGCTGCCCTCCCTTGTCTACATTGCTGACCTTATTGGATACAAAGACATTTTTGTCATTCACCTTTGTTCCTCGAGGTTCCTGGACTGTTTTATCAGAGCCCAGTCTCTTAGCCATGGGCACAGGGGCAGCCTCAACAGACATTCTGGGCAGATCGGGGCTGCGTCTGTTGCCCTCTGCCTCTTCCAGGCTGGTGCTGACTAAGACAACGGATGTCTGCTGCACAACAGACTTTGTTGTTGGATACAGCCCCTTAGCATTCCCATCTCTGTTATCAGAAGGTGACTGTCTTTGGGCCTCTTGTTCTTCCTTGCCCACACTTGCGGTAAAAGGGAGACGATGACGATGCCCTGATCTGGATACAGTGGTGGGGATCTGACCCTCACTGAGATGCCTGCTCAATTGTTCTTGCAGGGAAGTTTCGATTTTTCTCCGACATAGGCTCACCCATGAAGTCCCTGGGGGCGGGCCTGATGCATTGCCTGCATGGTGTTGTGGGTCTTCCTCACGGTCAAATTTCATTCCACTATCTAGAGCACCCTTAGTTTCATTCCATGGATATTTCTGGATGATTTCAGGATTCAGTTTTTCTACCCTTGCTATTTTTCCTTCTAGAGAGAGTGTCTCCGTGTGCCTCTCCTGGGAACTTCCTGGTTGGTGCAACACAGTGTTGTGTGAGTCTTTGCTGCCCTGGTGCTTAAAGACAGAAGTCCCCGAGGACTCATAGCTGCTCATAGATTCTGGAAGGTCAGGACTCACAGGTGGCTGAGACTTAAAGATGCTCTGGGGCAGGCCCGAGTGCTGTAGGATGAGCCTCCTTTTAAGGTGGCACTCGAATTTCTTCCGGGTTGCATTTGCCAGGGGGAAGTCTTCAGGGGAGACAGACTTGGGAGAATGGGCCTTAGAGGACTGCCAGACCAATGGTGGCTTGGAAGGTGGGAGACAAGATTCTTCCTGGGATTTTTGAACCACAGCCGGTACACTCCACACCCTCTCCTGTTGTTTTGTCAGGATTTTGTATTCTACCTGGTGGATTTCAGATTTCATCTCCTCCTGGGATCTGTGATAATAGACCCCGCAGACTGTAAGCTGAGATGACTGAGAGGAGGGCTGTGATTGTACTGGGGCTAGGGGTTGAATCTGGGCCTGGGGCGTGGCTAGAAGGACACTTTGGGACTGGGATTGGGATAGAGTTTGGGTCGGGGTACGTGACTGACTCTTAGACAAGGTCAGAGGTGTGGGGTTCAGGGCTAGGGGGTCTTGAATTCTGTTAAACCAGATGCATGTTGAGGACAGTGTGGTGAGCGTGTTCATGGACTCGCTGTGGAGATACGGGAGACCCCAGAAGTGCTGCGTGATCTTGGGCTCTAACTGGTCTTCAGAGGCTTGGGCAAGAACACACCGCTGGTGCACAGTCAGTTCACTGAGTATGGCTCTGCTGCCCCCCAGAGGCAGGGCACTTCCTGAGTTCTGCAGCTCAGTAGCTGACTTTGGATTTTCCTCCCAAGTTTCCAGTGCTCTGGGGAAAGATTCTGCTTTCTCTTCCCCATCCTTGAACGTAAGGAAGTCAGACTGACTTTTGTGTTTTCCTTCAAGCAGCGTCACTACTTTAGAGCTAGGAACAGAGAGGCTTCCTGGCTTTGAGCAATAGATCTTGGTGTGTCCCCTATAAAATGCTTCCGAAGAGTGTTGGTTAGGCATCACCTGGTTAACCGATCGTGCCGAGGAGGACTTGTGGGCACCAGCCAGCTGCTGGGAGAACGCTGGCACGGCACTTCGAGCATCCTTATGTGTTAGAGCATGGGTGAACCCCTCAGTGGGGCTGCCCACCACGGACTGAGCGGTTTTCAGCTGTAAGGGCCCTTCTGTTTGCAGAGCGGCAGGCTGTGCCATGGGAGAAAAAGTGGGAAGTGGATGAGGTTGGATGTGCTTCAGCGGGAAGTAAGGGTTTCTGAGAATAGGCTCTGATGGAGGAGAGTGGCCTTGTGATGCGCCCAAAAGGATGTCTTCCATGGAGGTGACCTTATGAGTTGAGAAAATGGAGGGAGGAGAAGGAGAAGGTGCAGGTGATGGAGATGACAGTGAACATCTTTGAGGGCTCGGAGAGGTTGCGGGGGATGGGGTGAATGAGGTCTCAGTCGCAGAAGTCGTGGAAGACAGACTGGATACGGAGGCAGCACTGTCTTCGAAGGTGGGCCCTGAGAGCAGACGACTGACCTCAGCCGTTGCTCTGTTGCACACATCACAGCAGGGATCTGGACAAAGCATTTGCCGGAAGCGGGAGGGATCATACGGCTGTCCAAAGGGGCTGAGGAAGATGGGAAGTTCAGATCTGTAGTCAGGACCTGTGTTCTAGTCAGCTTTAACTGAAAACTTGACACAACTGAGTGTCACCTGGGAGAAGAGCCTCTGTGGAGGGACTGCCCAGCTGGACTGGGATGTGTTGGTGTTTGTGGACAGTTGTCGGTCGTTTGTTAGTGTAGGAAAGGCTACATTATGGGCAGCTCCATCCCTGGCAGATGGTGCTGACGTGTGTAAGAAAACTAGCTGAGAATAAGCCCACCTCCATGCTAGCTAGCGAGCCACGTTTTCCATAGTTCCCACTTTCTTCTTGACTGTGAAGTGAGTTCCTCAGTTAGAGGCAATGCTCTGCAGAATAGCAATCAAGTCTTCAAGCTCCTGCCTTGACTTCCCTCAATGACTGACTGTGATCTGGATTTTTAGGCTAAAATAAACCTTCAACTCCTTAAAGTTACTTTTGGCTGTGGTGTTTCATCACAGCAACACACACCTAGGGCACCCAGCATGTAAGAAAGAGAGCTGCAGGCCTCTGTGGTGCAGACACTCAAAATCCTTTTGCTGTGTCCTTGGCTGCCGGGAGGCTGCAGATTCTCCCCGTACCCTCGGTTTATACATTTGTTCCTTTGGCTATCCCTCCCACGGCAATAACAGGACACATTGATCTTAGGGGCGGTGAGAGGGAGGGGAAAGAGTCACCTTTGCACAACAGACAGCAGCTTCCTCCTTTCCTGGGCTTTTGTGTAGAACCTTCGAGACTCTGGAGAGCAGGGTGTGGGGGTATGGAACGAAAGACAGAGACGTGAGCATCACGCAGTTCCGCTGAGGGAAATACTTGGGCTGCTGTGTTCTGAAATCACCAAGAAACAGCCGACGAGGTGAACAGCTGGCAACAGTGCTAGCACTATTCCTGGTTCTTCGTTTATAAAGTCCTTTCATGGATGCATGAAGCACAGGAAGCACACAAGTCTTGACTTCCTCAGAGCTGTCTGAGGAGCCCGGTGTGAAGCACGTACACGGGGTCAGGAGGCAGGAGCTGCTGCTTCGAGACAACCCACAGTCTCCCCTGCACACACCCTGTGTACACTGCCCAGGTCAGGCAGCACTCCTCCACGCCCTCGGGTGCAGGGCTGGTTCTCAGTTCTGAGCCCCTCCTCTGAGAGCTGTACTGACAGGGAGAGCGTGTGTCTGGTCATGTGACACCCTCAGATCGTGGACCCAGACTCTCAGGGAAAGGACGGGTAGGGTAAACCTGGGGTGATAAGGCCCCAAAGATGGAGGCGTACCTGTAAATGCTCCTCTCCTTCCTTTCTTGGAACGTGGACGTTCCTGTGAACAGAAAGAAAAATGATTTGTTTCTGTTGTTTTTCCTAGGATGTCCAAGGCATTCACCAAGGATATTGTGACTTTCTGTCAAGATTAATTCTTATCCTTATTATTTACTTTCAAAGGTGATAGAATATTTTCAGTTTTCTGTCTTTGAGAAACCAAAGGAAGATTGCAATCTGCAGGATTCACACCAGGGAATATCAGTAAGAAGTCCTGTGCTGAAGAGCACAGACTCTGAGACCAGCAGACATCATGTGCTCTCTGAGACACTGTCCTGAGGACAGTCTCAAGCTCTAAGTTCTTCTCAGAGGCTCTCAGTGCTCAGCACTGCTCTCGTGCAGCACAGCTTGGAGAAAGGCCAGGAGAAGGGACACACGAGCTGGAACTAGGGCGTGGGACCCAGTGTCAGGACACACTGTTTTCTTTCAGAGAACCTGCCTGGAACTAAGTCGGTCAGACCAGGAATGAGGGCTGGAGTATAGACTCCCGAGGAGGTAGACCTCAGATCAGGTGAGAACCTTGATTCCTTCCATTCCAGGCTCTGTGCTCCTGCCCTTCCTCGGGTATTGCCCCGGGGATCCACAGCGCCCTTCCTCGGGACAGCCAAACTCATTCAAAAACACACAAGTAGAAACGGGAACTATAAATGAAGACACTGTCCTGGGAGCTGCACGACCTCACCTTTCTGATGTCTTGATCGTAGCATGTGGGTAGAAACTGATTCAGTATCAGGTACTTCAGGCACAGGAGAAGCACCCCGACTGCAATCAGAAAGATATGGTTGGGGTAAATGTCCAAGAGGGCTGAGCCAAAACTCAGCCATGGCTCAGTAACGCTATTCGCTAAGGAGAAAACCTCCATGATGCGAATCGCACTGCTGCCTGAGGCAACTGAGACCTGAGGCTGCATGGCTCTCACTATTGTGTCAGGTTTGCCTCACAGAGCAGGGAGAGTCATAGAGGGTTTGTGTGGGTGGGAGGAGGGTGAGCCCACTGCCCAAGCCCGCTGCTCTGCTCTGACCCAGCTTCCCTCATATCATGTTCCACAGGGAGCTTTCATGTCTGTTTCTTCTGTGGCCAGAACTTCACCTCAGTCCCCTTTACTGTTCGCGGCACTTGAGCTGGACCCACACAATTCTCCTGCTAGGGCGTCTCACGTGGTATCTTCCCGGAAATGTTTGCGGTTCAGTAGTTCTCACCAGGACACATGTCCTTCAACATATCTGTAGGACTATTTCTCCTCTCACCAACCCAGCTACTTTTGTGAATGCCCAATGGCCAGCTTTTGTGTTTGAGTAAGCTTGCAGTGTCTTCAATCCGAGGGACAGACTAAAATCACATGCAAATCATAGACACAGGATGCAAACAATTAAAACTTTAAACGTTCTTTTGTGTATGACTATGCCAATTTCTTTTGGGGTGAAGCAGTTGGAAAATCAGGAAGGAGTAGGTTGAGTCTCGGAATGCAGTGTGCTCGGTGGTATAGAGTGGGCGACAGTCTCAGATGACGGACCAGCTGCAGAGTCTTAGGGAAGCCTGCTGACCGTGTGGTCTGTGGATAGCTGGATATTACAGTAGGCTGTGTAGGTCAGCGTGAGGTGAGGATCCTGGTAGGCAAGCTGACTAGAAACTGGAGGACTCGTGTGAGCCGGAGAAGTGTAGGCTGACAAATGGGTATCTGCGGGATAGTTGCACTGGGTAGAGTCGGGCAAAGTGGGAATGCAGCTGTCTGGGCCGAAGGGAAGCTGAGGGATAGTACTTGTAGGATCCTCGAAAAACAATAGCAGACAGCTATTGGGTTGCTGGGCGGGCTGTCAGTGTGCTGTGAGTACCAGGGCTCACTGTGGGTCACGGTGGGTCATTGTAAAGTAAGCTGGTTTGGGTACTGGACTGAATAAGATAGGAACTAAGGCTGCTAGGCAGACAAGGCTAACGTGTGAGATGACAGGCAAGCAAGCAGAGTAGGCTGGAAACGCGGCACTCTGTGGAATAGGATCAGCTGGGGAGCATGGCAGAATGACGAGCCAGGATGTGGCTGGGCAGGATGCAGAATGGTACCATAAATATAGGCTTCGGGACATGGCAGGATGGAAGCTACCGGGACATAGGCTGGGGTGGGGGAGTGTGATCAGGTGGTGCAAAACATGGCCTCATACATTGACCACTGTCATCCGGGAATCACCTTTCCTGGAAGGTTGGTTAGGCAGAGCCTTGGTAGGATGAGTGGGGACAGGACGCAGGTGAGGTGAGGTTTGTCACGTCCTTGGTGTACACTGGTCCTGCATGGAACTGGCCCACTGGTAGTCACGGGCGAGTGGAGTGGCAGGGCAGGCCAGAGGCCACTGTGTGGCGACACTAAAGTGTATCAGGGAACAAGGGAGGCCGTGAGGACTGGCCGAGCAGAGATGGTAGGCACCCAGATGGCTGTGTTCTAGGGAGCAGAAGACTAGGAGGAAAGTTAGGAGTCACAGCTGTCAGGGCTGGAGGGGCCATAACACAGTGCGCATGGGCGTAAGGCCGGCCAATCCCAGTGGGATGAGACTGCAAGGGAGCTGCATGTGGACTGGTCATGGTTGGATTAGGTGGGGCATACAGAGTAGAGATGGAGGTGACCTGTGGAACCCGGCACTCTGGCTACACGATTGTGACATTAGGTAAGGGTCATGTGACATCATAATCAAGGGATTCGGCGGTCAGGGCTCCGTGGTGGACTAAGCTGGAGTGAGAAGTAATGGGAGTCAGACTCGTTGGCAGCAGACTAGGATGGCTGGCTGGCAGCTCAGGAGGCAGAGAGCCAGGCTAAGGTGGGGAAGAGAAAGAAGCGCTTCAGGGTCAGGGACAGAACAGGTCAAATATTCTAGCGTGGGGTCGTGGAGTGAAGAAGGGACATGTCTTGCGTGAGTGTTACATGTACATCCTCCCCACTAATAAAATCACCTGGATACTGGACAGACTCACAGGGGCCCCGGTGACATGACCGTGGTAAGGGAGCCTGTGGGGTGCGCTGGAGACATGGAGAACACCGTGCATTTTTGGACAAAAATGATTGGGGTTGTTGTGGGGTCTGATAGGCTAGGCAGCTGAGGAGCTCTTTGAGTTTGGGGACACAGCAGGCTGGGTGGACTTGAGAGTTGGTTGGGAAACAGACTAGGAAAAAAATTAGACACAAGGCAGGCAGGGTGGCCAGTAATGACTAGTCAGTATCATAGCGCTGACCAGTTGGGAGAGATCATAACTCTAGGACAGCCTATAGAGAATTTTCCTATTGAGAACGTCCTTCCCTATGGCTAGCACTTTTACTTGCCTTGAACAGAAATGGGAAAGTTCCCTGGCAGTCAGGAGCCCAGGGACCACACAGCACTGGCATCTCTAAGGCAGGGAAGGCTTCCCCAGCTGAGCTGGAGTGTTAAAGTGTAACAACCCCTCTCTGCTCTGCTCTGCTCTGAGGGGAGAAGCTTTCCCAGTGTTGCAGGTCTGAAGGGAAATATCCCCTGCTGAGCTGAGCTGTTATGTCTGAGCTGAGGTATTCTTGCTTTTGGCTCAGCTGAGGTGTATTTGGTGCTGCTTCACCTGAGGAGGATAGGGTAGAGCGTCCCAGGGTGATCTGTGATTGGTGGGATTTCCCCCCCCTTACTTAACAAGACTGGAGAGGTTTGAGGAGCCCAGCTTAGAACCATGAGTGTTAGTTGAGGCCACTTCTGTGCTGTTCTGCCTGGTTGGAGGACCCACATAGCCGGCCAGGAGTAGATCCCCTGGTAGTCCCAGGGAGAGCTTTCCTAAGATGGGGGCAGGTCCTCAAGTCCCAGAGCTCTCCCGCCTTGCAGAGCCAGTCTCCTTCGAAGGGGAAATACGCTGGCTCCCCAGTGGTTCTTGGCACCATTTGTGGTTCGTGGTGGGCACAAAGGGTGGTGGCTGGGGTCCCGGAGTCCCCAGCAAGGTAGTAGTGAAGGAGCCAAGCAGCAGCCCCAAAAGGCAGCTGGTAGCAGGGGGATCTAGACTTGCTGGGGAACGTCAGATTTGCTCCCTGGCGGAAACACAAATAGCTGTGAGGTGTCATTTTGCACTGGGAGCAGACAGCCACCATTCTGGCCCTCACCTTGGCTGCCCACTGTCTTGGCTGCCTACAGAGCCTACTATGAAGCAGTTCCTGGTGGTTGAGGCAGCTTAGCTACTGAATACCTGCAGGAGGCAGGGCCAGGAGGGCTGGGCTTGGCAAGGGGGTGGGGCTGAGGAGGAGCTCCCTCCACATAGAGGGGAACAGGGCCCAAGCCCCACTCAGTAAGAATAGAGACATGTGTGTTGGGGGCGGGGCTGAACCCTCTAGACGCCTTCTGACCCTTGGAAACTTTCTAAATGCAGGAAGCTTTCTCTGTCCTACAGGATGGACTTGTGTAAATGAGGAGAAAGGAAGGCACATTTCAAAGCTCTGAAGAGATGGGACATAAGTTGAAATCCCGTGTGGACTCAAACCCTGGAGTAGTTTTTCTAACTAGAACTGAACCTGCTGAATTCTCCATGTGAAGTGTAGAGCGACCCGGCACCGGTCCTCCTGGTCCCTTGATTACTGCGTGTCTCGTTCAGTGTTGAGTCTCAGGTCACGACTGGACCGTACATTGCTTTTTTTTTCTCCAGTTTGTAGCATAATGGGGCTTTACAGCTCTGCATCGTGCAAACATCATTTGAGCCCACGACAAATCCTGCTGCTTCCTTCAGGTGATCCACACAAGACCACCTAATTTACAACACAGCCCACCGTTATGTACGAGTTTCAAATCACTAGAACCACTGCTACCATAAGGAGCGCATCCATTGTCAACCAGGGTCTGCTGTGACCCCCAGCCCTCCCTCCCCAGGAACACTTGGATGCCTGATAACCACGAAGAATCTGGTCAGCTCCGTTTACATGTGCCTCAAAGCTTCTGTTCAGGACCAGAGAACAAGAAAGCCACAAGGAACCTCTGAGATCAAGTGCAGAATTTTCTAGACAACAAAAGCAGAAAGTTAATTTTGATTCATCTTGGAGTCTTCTCTGGCACCAGCCTGGCCAGAAGTAAGAATCACCTAAAATTACATAGAACAGGAGTCCCTGAGGAGGAAGCTGCTCTCTTTTGTCATCTTGACTACAGCCTCCCTGTCACAATGAAGTCCAGGGAATAAAGTTGATCATGGGATGCGATGTCTCTTAAGATGATTGAAACCGTGCACTTCCCAGATGCTCTGTGGGTGAGGGTTATGTCCCATTGTTACCTCTGTTTTTCTGAATGAAAACAAGGAGCTAGGTATTGAGCACAGCTCACCTTGTTACCTCAGTCACCCTACCTCTGCTGGTGTGAACAACATCCCCGAGCTGGAGGCACAGGCTCTGGAGATGCTTTCCTACCAGCGGCGTGAGCCCTGCCCTCTGATGTTCACACCGAGACAAGCGTATCTCAGATGGTGGGCATGCCACACTAAACATATTACTAAGAAGAGAAACTAAACTGTGTCAACTGTAATGCCAAGCCTCCCAGTTCCAGCCTTGCAAGGACCCAAGGCAGAGAATGAAGGCAGAGGTGGCCTGCACTCTTGATTCACAGAGATATGACGCAGTAAGTTAGGTTCTGAACCACTGAAAATTTAAGGTACCTAACAGCAATAGGTGATCAATACACGTTAGAACCAGTGACTTCTGATGAGTAGTCTGAAGGAGGGGGAAAGAGATCCATCTTCAAAAAGACAGAGAATCTGGAGGCACCCCTCAGGGACTGTCTTCATGCTGAAAGACACCCCCTCATGTTGTTGTAGTGGAAGGATAGCATTTTGAGCCAGAAAGTCCATATTGGTCCCCTGGCCTGCTGGGTAGGAGGAGGTTGTGAGGAGGAGGGAGGGGCTTCCCTCCTCATTGCTTTCTTCCCAATTCTGACTTTTTGATTCCTCCTCACTGGCATCTCTCCAGGTGACTGCTCTAGGCCCTTTTGTCCTGCTGATGTCCACAAGCCAGAAGAGTTCTCCCTTTCCCTCACATGACCAGATGTGCAGAGTCCTCATCTTCAAGTTAAGAGTAGGACTAGTGTCATTGCCAGAGATAGCAACATGCCACCATAAAAGCCAGTTCCTGGGCCCTAAGCTGGTCCCAGAGCATAATCTACAGAAACACCTCACACATGACTCTGCAGCTGCATGTACACACACACACACACACACACACACACAATGACTATGAATCTCAAAACACACACACAGATTATGCAGCTCTTTTGCACACACACACACATGTGCACAAACACACACACATGTGCACAAACACACACACACGTGCACAAACACACACACACATGCACACACACGACTGTGTAGCTCTATGTTCACATTACTATTCTTTGAGAACAGAAGTAATCCTCTTTTTTTCAGAAAAATCTTCTTAGCTGGGGCCCCTTTCCAGCTGCAAGTTGCCTCTTCTGTGTCTGGAAGAGTAGATAGGGAAGGACGCCTTTCCCATTAGTGTCAGATGATAATGGGGGCAGAGCCCTCACGGCAGAGGACAGAAGGAATGGCTCTGGTGAGCAGGCAACTTTCAATCTCCGTGAAGATGAGCTCAGAGAGGAAGCTTTCTCTCATCACTGACCTCAGAATCCTGGCTCCGTGCTTCCAGAGCAGAACTTCTGGCTGCTTCAGGGGACATCTCTGCCTTACTAGGTCGAGGGAGCCTAGCTCTGAAGCTCTATATTGCGAGGGATGTTGAGGGAAATAGTAGTTTCATCTTCTCCACGATGTAGGTTTCCCCTCACCTGGAGAAGGCTGAGAGGCTGCAGAGATGTCTCAGTCACCGAGTGATGCTGCCCTACAGAGAGCTGGGGTTCAGTTCCCAGAACCCCACAGCTGCCTCAGAGCCCTCCAGTTCCGGGGGCTCTGATGGCACCTCCACTTAAACACAGGCATGTGTTTTATACACGTGAATAGAAACGTTTAATTTTTTAAAAAGGCAGGCAGATCTTTGTGAATTTGAGCCCTACCTGATCTACATCGCTAGTTCCACTCCAATCCAACTGGGGCCATATAGTGAGCTCAGAATAAGTCTCTGTGTTACACAAAATATGTACAGGCATAAATGTAAAAAGGCCGTCTTTCAACATGGTCACTTTGCAGAGTAAAAACAATATCAGGTTCTACCCTCTGGCCCACGACCTCTCTAGTCACGGGCTTTTGAACAGCATCACAGTACCAGGGCATGAAATTCCTTCCTGTGGATCATGCCTCAAAACCCAATCAGATGTGCAGTGGTCCGCACACCTTTCCGGCAGGTCCCTATGGCGACATGCCAGGCCCAGCACTCGGTTGGTTTCCTTTCCTGCCCAGCAGCCTGGATAGTGCCCTCCAGCATCCTACAAGCTGAACGTTTTCCTGGTGGTTTGAGACTGATGTCTCTATGTTCTGTAGCTATGGTGTAGGGTGTCTTTAGCAAGAGGGTCTCGGTATGTAGCTACAGTGGGTAACCACAGCATTGGCAACAGTCTGTGTTGTTTTGGAGACCTCAAGAGCAGCCCTGACCAGTAGCTTGAAGGGAGGTATCCCAAGCCTTATGCTTAGCCCTGAGGCGTGGGCTGCTCTCAGCCTTGGTCAGAGAAGTCTCTTTCTGAGGAGATGCAGGCCTGGGCAGGGACCAGAAACAACAGGAGGCAAGTGCTGAACCCTAAATGGGCTGTGTCACCCCCCCACCCAAGCCTAGACCCATAATTCAACAGAGTACCTTAAACTGTCAGAAGAAACATTTACTCTTGATTTTGCTAAGTAGATTGTTCTCATCACAGGGTGTATCACTCTGAAATTTCTTTTCAATTTTTTAAACAGACTGGATTCCATTGTGGAAAGTTTTCCTTCACATGAACAGAAGAAGTACATGCTCAGAACACAGAGCCTTTGGCAGATGTGAGGGCAGTGGGCGGCCTATGGCACTCCTTCGTGCGGTGGGGCTTGAATGGGACTAGAGGTCCCTGGAGTCAGGGGAGGCCGAGTAACACCATAATTGTGGCTGCTGCCCAAAGGACACGTGATGCTGCTGTTCAGGACTTGAGCCAGGGGAGATGGCTGTCTGGGTGCAGAAGCAGGTAGTCTGTGTTTTTCCCTGCTGGGCATAGGCAGCTTCACCGACAGAAGACTGTCCCTTGATGGGCTCTGGATGAGCCTGCAGACTCCTCTTCTTCTGCCTCCACTCCAGGAACTCAGACTTCTGCCCACACAGCAGCTTGTCTTCCAGGATCTTCCCAAGAGCCATCATGAGCTCCTGAGCTTCAGGAGGCCCACAGCTCATCAAGAGAGCCTTGTCTTTCTCAGATCTATGTCTTGTGCTGTCTTTGCTGGGGTAAAGCCACTCAACAAATTGCCCGATCTTCTTTCTGAAGTAACTTTCTGGAGGACGTGCTTTCTTGTCTGGTTTTCCTTTAATAGGTTGGCTCATCATTACTGCTTTGTGTGTCCTTGAACCTGGGGTATCACTTCTGTTTTCTTTGCTGAACATTGGTGAAGTCAGTCTTTTCTCAGCTGATGGGGAATTCTTTAACATAGGTTTGAAGACCCTGGGCTCCTGCCACAGATCCGAACATAAGTGGGCACGGAAGTTCCTGAAAGCCGAGACGTCGGCACTGGACACACTGTTGGAAGAAGATGATGAGTAAATGGTGAAGCTCTCTGAAATAAAGGAAGTATCGCTTTCAGAGCCTTCCGTCTGGTTCTGTGACTCCGTCTCCGTCTTAGGCCTCAGGTCCCTAAACAAGTGTTTCTCAAAGTCCGACGCCATCAGAGTGTCAGCAGCTGGCGTCCTTGGCGGGTCATGTTCTGTGGCCAGGACAGAGACTGGGCTATTCCTATGTTCGCTTTCCTTTGTGAGGCTTTCCAACTTGTTGCTAGAATCAGACTCTGATAGACAAGCTCCCACCTCCCTGGCCTCAAGTATCTTCTCACTGATCATCGTGGGTGTTAACTCAGGTGTGGGATTCTTTTCCAGCATCTGTGTGCCCACAGTGATGTTTGGGAGAGAAGAGCTTGCCATCTCATTCTCTGATTCACATCCAGCCATGTCTTTTATGGACTGCTCCTGCCTGGGTCTGCTTTGTAGTCCAGCGTCATTCCGACTCACGTCCAGGTTGCTGGGACTGTCGCCCTCAGCTGTCTGGACATTCTCTGTAACCCCACAGCAAATGCTGAAGTGAGACTGTCTCAGGGACTCTTCTCCTTCCCTGTCCACATGTGAGATGAGGAGGGGTGGGGGGGTCCGTGATGGAGGCTGACTTTGCCGTTTCCATCCTGTCTCCACAAGAAGGATCTGAGCTTCCTCTGAGGGGATGGGGGAAGTTATTTTTCAAATCCATCCCAGAAATACTTTTTGAGAGTAAGGGGAAATCAGACAGAGGAAGGGGCCACGTTTTATCTTCTCTAGATGTGTAGGATTTTATCGATTCGATAACCTTGAGAGGGAGGCCCCACTTCTGACTCATCTGGAACCGTATGAGATGGGTTTCCAGCATCTTATAGGTTTTGTGATCAAGAAATGGTATTTCCGGAGTAGCAGTGTTGCAGTAAATCTTTCCCAGAAGGGAGTTCCGGAGAGGCACGTCTTCAGCAAGCCACAAACAACACACCTTGATAGGGATCCGACCCACAGCAATCTGCCACATCTTTCTGCTCATGTGTAACCTGAGCGCGCTTTTAGTTTGCCTTTGGTCCAAGTTCCTCCTTGAGATTCTTACTTCATTTCCCAAGGCAGTCCTTGAGTGACTCACCCTGTTCCTCTCTGTCTCAGGTACGTCGTCCCTCAGACTGTCCAGTGCATAGTATCCTGAGATCATCTGTGGGCTGTCTAAAGGGCATTTCCCTAGGATATGGCCAAGATTCCTAGCTACATCGTTTCTTAGCTGAGGTCTCGTTGAGATCCCCTCACAGACACTTTCTGAGCGACTCAGTTCTCCAGTTCTGAGGTTGCTGCTGTGGCCCCAGTGTACACAGCGCCGGGGCTTCGTGCATTTGCAGCTGTGGGAGGATGCTCCTATTGGCTTAGACTGAAGGTCCGTCCCTTCCAGTCCTCCTGCACCGCTGCGGGGCTGGGAGCACCAGGGTGGCATTAGACTACTTGGTCTGTAGGTCTGCAGGTTGTCCTCAAGTGTATTGCTGACATGAAGCTGGCCAGTCCCAGGGACAGAGACATAGGTTTGTGGATGCTGGCTGACCAATGGGAATCTTGGAACAAGAAGACCAAAGGGAGTTTCATGTTGTTGGCCTTCAGGGACCAAACCCCACAAACTGTCTTGGTGATTCTGTAAAAAGGGTTATGCAGACGTCTGTCTCCACTTACGACATCACAGACAGTCCTATCTGTGGTGTTTGGAGAGTTCCACGGGGTAGAGATAATGGCGGCACAGGAGAGAGTAGAGATTGCATGTGGGCCTGAGGGTGGGTCTCCGGGAGAAGTAGAGTCTGTGGCTGAGGGCGTATGAAGGGGAGGCAGAAGGCACGGGGCTGGGGGAGGGCTGGGGATCCCTGGCCCAGTACTGGGGCTTGGGCAGCTTTACAGACGCCATTGAATAACACAATGTGACTGTCTAGTGAGTAGTTGTTCAGGGGGATCAGGATAGTTGCCACAATGGACTCGCTGTGCAGAGAGGGGAGACCCCAGAAGAGCTGACTGGACTTCTGCCCCAAGTGTTCCTCTAGAATTTTCATACACAGGAGCTGGTCAGAGATTCCAAACTTCCATGCTTTCCCTTTGAGCTTCAAGTCATTGTTTGAGAATGAGGTGTCCTGCTCAATGGCGGTAGAACCCAGCAAGTTCCACGGGGCTGTGAGTTGATATTCTAATCTCTTGGGATCTGAAAATGTGTCATCCTCCTCTCTGGTCTTCTACAGAGTCTGGGAGGTCATTCTCTTTTTCACAGGTCTCTTCAGGAGTTCCTCTATATGAAGAACAACGGAAGAAATGGGGCCTGCCCCTGTGTACAGACATCAGACCGTTCCCTACACTGGGAAGCATTCTCCTGCCAGAGTGGGGTACCCTCATAAAGGTCGTGTTCTAGTGAGGAGGACTGTGGAACGGACACACTTGAACGGCAATAAGAGATAAGCTACCTACTGGAGATAGAAATGACCTGATCGAGAAACAGGCCCTCCTTTTGAGTTGGAAGCATTTTCAGGGAGGGAGGGTGGGTGTAGTTGAGGTAAGGAGTGGACACTAGGAACTTCAAATCCAAGGGAGGACTGGGTCCTAGTGTCAGAGAGCTACCTCAGGGGGTGCCCTGATTGGGTGACACCATGCAGGGAGAGGTGGAAACAGGCTCAGGCACAGGGGCTGGCATTGGGTTTCCAAGAGGTGCTGGGAGGTTGAGAACAGCCACGGGAGCTTCAGAAGCCAGAGACGAGGCAGTGTGTGGAGCTGATGCCACTGGCTGGCCTCAGCAGGACACAGTAGTTTCTCAAAGCAGCCGCTATCGCGATGCCCACCCCCGGGGCTTCAGTACCAGCTGTTGTAAGGACTAGCATGAGGAGCAGAAGACCATGGTGGGCGGTCTCGGCTAGGGTCCCCTGCTACCTGCCATGGGCCTGTCACATCTCTGACCTAAAAGAAACCAAGCGTCTGCAAAGTTCTCACTCACCTGTGCCTCCGGTGACTGTCCCTCCCCAGACTGGGACGGCTGCTCGAGGCTGGAAAAGAAGAGCATTCCTTCTTGTGTGACTGTCAGTGTGGGGGAATTTACCACCTTAGAAACAAATCCCAGCACATGTCTGCCAGGCATTTTCTAGATTAGGTCAGAAAGATGACAAGCCCCACACGAGGTGGCCGCACTGGTCTACGGGAAGCCCCACACTAGGTGGCTGCACTGTTCGATGGGCTGGGGTCCTGGACTGCACACAGGAGAGCGCAAGCCAAGTACCCTCAGATCACCATTCCATGGCTGAAGATGCAGTGTAGCAAGCTGTCTTGAGCCCCTGCCGCATCGGCTGCGCCCCTGGGATGGAGTGCACCCTTGAACTATAAATGACAACAAACTCTTGTCTCTTCAAGCGGCTTTGATCTGGGTACTTCACTGTAGCAACAGTAAAAGTAACTAATACAGAAATGGGGGTCGAGACACAAGGATTACACAGGACTCCGTTTATGGGAAACACAATATATCTGAAAGCAACATAAATCAGATGATCATAGGAAACGTTAAGAATGTCCAGAGATACATGTGGCTTCACATACATCATGTCATGTGATGCTCAAACTGTAAACACAGAAGTTAGTGGTTGCCACGAAATATCTGAGTGCTAAGGAACGAAGCACTTTCCATGATGTCAGGAGACAGTCAACCAGTGGGCCTTCTTACTCTTGGCCAGCATGGAGAAGGACCAGTGCCCAGGCCCATCATACCAACTGCTTCATACCAATTTCTGTATTAGCTACTTTTCTCTTGGGGTGACAAAAGACCATGGCCAGAGCAACTTAGAGAAGAAAGAATTTATTTGGGCTCACAGTTCCAGAGGGTTAAGAGCCCACTGTGCCAAGAATCCTTGCGGCAGGCTAAAAGATACGGCACTGGGAATAGCAGAGAACTCATCTTGGACTTCAAGCAGGAAGCACAGGGAGCAAAGTTGAAATGGTGTGGGTCTTTGAGCACTCACAGTCATCCCCAGTGACACTGCCCCTCCCACAGGCCACACATCCTAAGCCTCCAGACAGCCCCACCAGCTGGGACCAAGCATTCAGACCAATGCCTGAGACATGGCACTCAAACCACTTACACTCCAGGAGCCGGAGCTCCGAGTAGCATCTCGGGTGTGACGTCTTCTGTAAGCCTGTTCATTGCGAGAGCTCTTTCCTGAGAGGGACTGTGTCTAGCAAATGATGTCCTCAGACCATGGGCCTGGGACCTCATGGAAGTACGGGAAGGGGCACCTCAAGGGGCTCAGGTCAAATGGGAGAACCTTGGCTTTAGATGGTACACATTTTTCTTTTTCTCTTGGTTCTGTGCTGACACTAAGATTAAACGACGAGGGGAGGATTAACCTTCCTTGCTTCTCTTGGACATCTGTCATCCAAGAATACTGACTTCAGATAAAGTTTCCATCCACTTAAGAACTTGAAAGACAGTCTTTTTCAATTGTTCTTTCTTTGGGAAACTAACGGAGGAGTCTGTGAGGTCCGCACTCCATGCTCTCAGCCCCGAGTCCTCTACTCCTAGCGTAGACTCAGGCTGGCCTCCACAGCTCAGCATCCAGGGAGGACCCAGGTCCTGGGACAACGTTTGAGCTCCAGGTTTTACAAAGATGCCCTCCCATGTCATAGGAGCAGCATTTCTCCGCAGGCTTGAATAAACCCAGGACGGCATGCCACACCCCCAGCTCCACCTGCTCTCTGTCTCCCCTCTTATCTGCTGTGCTCCAACCTGTCTGTTAGTTTCTCATGACTTCCTTAAACTCTACACCCTATAGCTTGGTACTACAGCCTGTGCTTCTTACGAGCTCTCCTGTGAGGGGTGAGACTCTATGCTAGGCAGAGTCCGCTGCCAATGAAGCAGGAGACACACCGTGCCCAGAGGACAGGCATCACACATCACACTAGACCTTACGAGAGAGACGCAGACACCAGAGGCCACGGGATCTGCTGTTGGCCTCATGGAAGCTGTTCTTCAGAGGTCATGGCTGCACACCTTGGGTGTGCCCTCAGCAGTTGCAAACTGCACGGCAACCTGTGGGGTGGATCAGAGGCTGTGCACCGAGACTGTGGGGACAAGGCAGCATGCTAGGTCTCCCTGCCCAGTTCTCGTTTTCTGCTATGAACTAATGGCCCGTTAGAAAGATGGTCAGACAACGCTTGCTGTCTTTAAAGTGGCACCGCCGGCTAGATATTTTCATGTATAGACTTGTGCCAAGGGTTCAAGCACACGTGGATTTCAGTAAGAACTCTTCTTCCAAACTCTAATTTGGTTGGGTCTCAGTGCCTCCCAGAAGTTTCCCCAAAGCTAAAAGGAATGAGCAACTATGGGCAGTGTTTTCCCTTGCAGATCAGCAACAAAGGAAACTTCACTAAGAAGGACGGATACCGCCGCATTGTGAACAACAGCCGCTACTAAGGTCGAATGATAACCCACGGTAGCACACCCTTCCCATACCAACTGCCGCTTTCTAACAAAATCACTTCCCGGTTTACAGAGCATCAAACTTCCCACGCTCTCAGTGGATTCTCTTAACAACCCGGAGAACAAGCAGGCTAGGCGCTGCGAGCATTTTCTCAGTGAATGAGACCACAAGCTCAGGGAGGGTGAGGAGCTTCTCGAGATGGCACAGTAAGTCGCAGAAACCTCACAGACTCCCGTGTTCTCAATAGTCGTTACAACGGTGTTCAGCGATTTCTTAAAGATTACGTCCTAGTCTTAAGGTGAAAGCAGTTTCATAGCTGAGAATGCGTACTTCAACATGAACTACTGGCTAATTTGGGCAGTAGAGTTGTGTCTCGGTCATCTGCTATGCTCACAAATCCCCGCCTCTGTTCTCGGCCCTGGCGTCTCTGTATTCCTGCTACTGAGGCCTGTGCCTCACACACACCTCACAGCTGTGGATTGATAACGGGTTTGCAATGTCTTCTCTCCTGGGAACGGGTGCATATTTATAGCAATCTGAGCTCAGAGCAGGGATTTAGGACCCCACAGAGAGCAGGGGAGGATCCCGCCGCCTCCCCTTGCATCTCCTGGGTGGCCTACATTGCCACATAGAATTCTCCCCCACTTGCTCATATGTCTCCAGAATGAAGTGTGTCCCCAGTGCTCAGCCAGAGGACACACTGCTGTGAGAGTCTCTGCATGCTGAGCTCTAGGTATGGGAATCTCAGATATGCTCAGACTCCCGAGTTCTCTCCTCAGCCTGACCTGTGTCCCGGGGTTGAGTCAAATGGAAGCTGCGGTGCAGACAGAGCAGTCACACACACATACACACACTAAAAAATTATGTGGATGGCTGTTTTGCCTTCATGTATGTCTGTACAACACATGTGTGCCTGGTGCCTAAAGAGGGCACAAGAGGATGTCGGATTCCCAGGAAATGGAGGTGCAGACCATTGTGAGTTGCCATGTGTGTTCTGGGAATCAAACCCAGATTCTCTGTAAAAGTAGCGAGTGCTCTTAAGCACAGAACCACCTCTCCAGCCCCTAAGAACTGAACACAGCAGTTCTGAGATTCAAGAAGGATGGTTCTGGGTTGGATGACTTGGAGGGACTCTAGTTGCTATAGCAACAGTCCCTCTGAAATGCTTCTATGTCACAGATGCTGTACCACACTCACTGCTCTACAAGGAACCCCAGTGTCTCTATTCGGCCACTGATACTGTTTTTCCTGAGGGGAAATCATCCAATTGGGGAGGGGAGGTGTGGCCATAGAGCAGGTTTTGGAGTTACAGCCTGACATATTTCTGCCTTAATATGTCTCTGGCCTTCTAAACTGAAACTCTTCTCATAAGAATAGAGAACACTAAAACATTTTGAATGCCTATTATTTCAACATAAAGGTGGTTTGTAGAAAACTCAACTTTGAAGCTTTGTATGCGTTAAAAAGTATATGTTCATTAACTCCACCCCGCAAGGCTCAGGGGGAAGGTGAAGCAGAAAGATGATAAGAGCCAGAGGTGCTGACCAGGGAAATTGTGTCTTCCAGACACAGCAGGACTTACTCACATATGAACTCACACGACACTGACAGCATGCCCAGGGCTTGCACGGGTTCAAACCAAAAACCCAGACAAAAATCCCAGCATGGCAGAGCAGGCTCTGGAACACTCTGGAAACATTTTCTCAGCACAGTACAGAGAACAGGTGAAACTGTAGGGCATTTCCTTGATTAGTGGTTGCTGTGGGAGGGCCCAGCTTGTGGGTGTTGGTGATCCTGGGCTCTATAGGGGAGCAGGCTGAGCGAGGCATGAGGAGCAAGCTAGTAAGCAGCACCCTCCATGGCCTCTACACCAGCTCCTGCCTCCATTCCTGCCCTACATTCTCTCAATGGGCTTGATGCAGGACACATAAGCCAAATAAACCATTTCCTCCCAAGTTGTCTTTGGTCATGGAGTTTTATCACGGCATAGTAAGCCTAAGACGGAAACTGGTACCAGGACTGTGAGGTAGGATTTGGAACTTGTGCTAGAAAAGGCATTGAGTGTTCAAAGCTTGGCGAGCTGCTCTAAGAACCTGGAGGACTAGGGGATAATTCGGGGAGCTGCGCTGTTGAGGAGGACCTGGCTTGGGACATTTCAGCTAGAAGCAAAGACTCTCTCAGGGCGATTTGCTATTCTGAATTAAGAATCTGTGGTTCTGGTATTTCGGAATGAAGAATCGGCTGTGATTAACAAGAGACCAGAACCAGTGAAGTGCAACCTTTCCGTTACCGGGACAACTGATGCTGGTCAGCTAAGAAGTCAGCGGTGGTCAAGAAGAGACCAGCATTGCTGAGGGGAAAGTTCTGGAGACATTTTTTTAGGATCAATACTGTGTTCCAGAAGACCAACGTTGCACTGCCTGCAGCTGAACTCAGTGCTAACGTCACCCAGACGCTGTTGGTTATGAGGAAACGAAGGGCTCGTGGAGAGCAGCTGAGCCTCAGCACGGTGCGTGGCAGGGCTGCCGTTCCCACGGGAGCCCAGGGGAAACCTCGGCCCAGTTGCAGCAGACCTCAGCCCTCTGTCTGGTGCTGCCAGTACCATGGTATGACCACCAAGGACAGCAGCAGCTGTGGCGGGGAGCCAGCTGGAGCTGGAGGACAAGCTGTGTGCGCTGCAGAGGGCGGAGCCGGAGGAGTGGCCAGGCCCTTTAGAGGAGCCCAGAAGATCCTGAGTTCATCTCAGACTTCTGACACTTGAGTTATTGTACTGTTGGAGTTTGGCTTTGCTTTGTTCAGGTTGTGCCTGTGTCTTGGTTCTTTCCTCTTAAAGTAAGAAAGCATTTAACTTTGTTTTTTTTTTTTACAGGAATCCACAGTTGAGAGACTTTGAACTTTTAAAGAGATTTTTGGAGTTTTACACAGACTTTGGATTTTTTTTTTTTAAGGAGATTGAACTTTTTTTTTTTTAAAACAAAATACATTTTCTAACTAAGAGTTTCATACACTGTATCTTGATCACACCATCTTCCCATTTCTCCCAGGCCCACCCTCCCAGCCCTGTGCCCCCCAAAACAAACAACAACAAAAAACTGAAGCCATAAATAAAACACAGGCAAAAACAAAGAAAAAGAAACAAGGAAAGAAAAAAAATTAGTTCAGTCTGAGTTTCTGGAGCATGGATCCCGGGCATCACCATGGGTTTTGGGGGCAGCAGGCAGCTCGGGTCACGGACGCCCACATGGCCTCTGGCCTCCGTTCAGGTCATGAACATCAGCATGTACTCAGATTCCGGTGGTGGGAGGTCTGCAGGTGCGGCACAGATGGTGGACATCGACGCGATGCTCCAGTGACGTCAGCGTGGTCTCTGTCTCTCAGCGGCGCTCCACCCTGCCCTCTGCTCGCCAGGGCCGTCTCCTCCCTGCCCCGGGCCGGCTCTGGCCTGGCCGGTCTGTTCAGCGTCTCTCTGCTTCAGTGTCGCTTTGTTCTTCCTCTTCGTCTCACCTCCTGGCTGTTTCTGTCTCCCTTGGGCAGGACCTGCGGGTTGAGCGGGGGCCGGGCCTCGCGGGCAGCTTTGGGGCAGGGTGGGCCCTTCTGTGGCCCTCGCCCCCCTCAGCAACGACTTGCTCTGCCGAGGGCACTGCATCTCCAGATCACTGTGTCTCCACCAGGGACAAATGGAAGTGGGCCAGGCAGTGGCCCAGCCTCCAGTGGCTCCCATGTCTGAGGCTCCAGACCCCAGTGTGTACCTTCTTTCCCTCCACCGTCTTTCCTCTCCTCTTGGGCAGCACACTGTCCAGATCTGTCGCCGTCTCTGTGTGTCTCCAACCTCCTTCAATTCCCGAAGGTTCCCCCACTGGACTTGGCTCCTGTATAGCCTTCCCGGTCCACGAACACATGAGGAGCCAGAGGCAACTGGAGCTGTTAGCTCTACCTACCATCCTGCTTCAAATGTGGATCTCCTGTCGAGACTGAACTTCTGAAGTGACTAAATTTATAAAGATTCTGGGACTTTTAAGTTTATAATATATTTTATGGTATGATATTGATATTAATATGAGAAAAGATTCTAGTTGGAAAGTGATGTATGTCAACTTGACAATCTTTTGTCAACTTGACACAGGTAGACTCACGTAGGAGGAATGTCAATTGAGGGAACACTTCCATCAGATTGGCCTGTAGGCAAGTCTGTGAGCATATTCTTGATCTTGATTAATGACATAGGCCCAGTCCCTGTGGGTGGTGCCATCCCTGGGCAGATGTCCCAGGCCATACAAAAAGCAAGCAAGCTAGTCTGCCATGGAAGCACTCACTGGAGCTCTCTCCCTAGCTTCCCTGAACGATGAAGTGGGACTGTAGACCAGATACACCCTTTCCTCCCCAAGTTGGTTTTGGTTAGCGCTGTATCACAATGAAGGAGAGGCTCACTAGGACAGGAGGACAGGAGGACCCAGTTTCATCTTCTTCACGCTGAGATCCAGTTTTCCTAGCACCACTTGCTGATGCTGCTGTCTTTTCTGCAATGTGTATTTTTTCATCTTTGCCAAAAACCGTACAGCTGTAGGTGAATGGACTTACGTCTGGGTTCTCAATTCTATTCCACTGATCTACGTAGCCTTTTGTGCCTGTACCGTGATGTTTTTATGACGGCGGCGCTGAAGGACAGGTCGGAGCTATGCCCAGCAGTATTCTTTTTATCTCAGGATTCTTTTGCTCTCTGGGACTTTGTTCTTCCATATGAACTTGGAATAGTGAAGTCGTGTGACTCAATGAGGAACGGAAACGGAAGGACAAGCTTTGGGATAAGGGGAGCCAAGATTAGACAAGTAAAACTGTATCATTTTCTTGAATCTGTTTAAAGTAAGAGCCCGTTTTTTCCCGGAGGGATGCCCCTTTGGTCGGGGAAGATGGTGAACCCCATCCCACTTGGCTCTATTCGTGGGTTTGGGTTCCTGCTGCAACCACGGCTGCAAATGTCATGTCAGCGAGCAAGGTTCCTCAGCGGCAGGAGCCAGGAGGCGGGAGCTGCCCAGGGATTCCGCCTGTGGCAGGAGCTGTATGCAGCTGTGGAATGGTATACACTTTAAGACTTATTAACACTGGCCCCCTAGAGGGAGAATGTTTTCTTTCCCAGAACCGCCCTGAAGCTCAGCATCCTCTGATACAATCATTTGGGGAGCTATGTCTTTTTCTTTCTGGGTGTACTCTCCCTGATTAATTTTTGTCTTGGTGCTCACCAATGTCAATGTCTTGATTTTGTTGTTCTGTTTCATGTGTGTGTCCTTATTTGTGCGTGGATAGTGTTTAAATGTATGAAAATGTACGTATGTTCTGTGTTCATTTGAATATCACTGTCCTGAATGCTGGATGGCCAATTAGGGTAAGTTTACTTAGAAATGGTTCTTGCTGCAAACTTTTAGGAGAGACTTGGAGCAGCTTCTGCTGCTGGCCAAAATGCCAGAATGGTTTTGTAGGGCTCCGGGCCACAGAGTTAAGTTGAAGCATGAGCGATCCTCGCCCCTTGGGGCTAGCAGGACACTCGGAGACGCCTTTACTCTTGAAGACCTGGAAGCTGCTAACTCAGTAAACAGATTGGCAAAATGTCTGCCTGCCCCGTGGTGAATCATACACCTTTGTCTCTGCAAAAAGCCATGAATATTGTATGGAGGTTGGCCAGGTGGGCCCCTCCCCCTGCCATGCTAATTAAGGCTTCCCCGCTCGAGGGGAGATGCCACACCCGTATGGGGAAAGGTTATTTATTGGGGTGAGCCCCTTGAATAAACGAGTTCAGGTCCACCAGATACCATCTCCTTCTCGTGTTCGTTCGTTCTCAGCAAGCGGGGTCAGGCGGAGCCACGCGGTCCAAGGAACCCACGTCCCTTGTGACTCCCTGGTGCTTCCCCACGGCTTTCAGCTGGAACCTCTTGCCTCTGGTCAGGCAGGGACCAAGCGGTATTCCAGCCAGCTCCGGGCCGGGATAGGGCTGTGGCGAAAGTGCCGGGGAGAACAAAAAATAAAAACAACAGCTGGCACGCCAACGTGGCTGGATCGCGAGTGTACATCCTCGATCTATACTCGGAGTGGGTGACACACACACACACGCAAGCACGGGTCCAGAGGGGTAATGCATGTAGCTCTGTGGGGGTCCCACCTTAAGATTCAGGTCCCTAGTATAGAAAAAGACCAAAGCAGCCAACTTTAGTCAGGCTTCTAAGAGCACCAAAATTGTGTAGGCCCAAGCCAGGAGCACCGTGACCCAAAACAGTCCCCAGAGTGAAAGAAAAACACGTTCTAAGACAAACAAGACGGCCTTGGGCTAAAAGAGTTTCCCCACGTAGACAGCCCATGGCCTCGGGCTAAGAGTCTTCCCCCCACCCACATTGACTAAGACCCTAAAGTTTACATTTTCTAGGATTCTGCAACCTTGCTATATGCCAGCACCAATCAGTTTACAGGTTAACTGGCCCCTACCTATCAAAACGGGAAAACAATTTGGGGACCAATCAACTTGTTCCAACTCAGTTTGTGCCTAGCAACCGTTTCAACTGTATAAAAAGCTTCACCATTTGCTCCTTGTGGCCGCTTCTATCCTGCGTGTTAGAATGGCCCCAGTATACTAGAATAAATCCTCTTGCTATTTGCGTCGATATCCCATTTGTGAGTCTCTGTGGGGGTGCGGTGTTCCAGTTTGGGCCCTGGGGGTCCCAGTTTGGATCTCTGAGGTCCAACATTTTGGTTCCCTGACCAGGAATCGACGCATGCCCCCATACCCCGCAAGTCGGGTATCAGAGGTAAGCTCGAGCATCTGTTGTTCGTCTGTCTGTCTGTCTGATCACCTGTCTGCCTGTCTGTTTGGAACAAGTAACTGGTCAGAGCTATAAACTGTGTCTCTAACGGTCTGTGGTGTGCATGGTGTGAGGATCCTGCCATGCGACTTAAGCTTACCGGGACGGTATAAGCCAGGACGGACCCTGGAGGACACTCCAGGGATTTTGGAGAGGACACCGTGAGGTTTTCTCTCCGTCTGAACCAGGGGCAGGGCAGGCAGCCCTGTGGCTTCTGGCCGGAATCTCTGCCATACTTTCGATTTGGCAGAGACTGGCAGGGAAATTCTGTCTGATATCTGGGCTCTGTTTCTCTTTGTGTCTAATCTCTGTGTTAATTGTGACTGACTTGACAATGGGACAAACGACTTCAACTTCCCTCTCTTTGACGCTTGACCATTGGTCTGAGGTTACACCATAGCCGTAAGAGGGCTACTGATGAGCTACCCTCCTGTATGGAGGACGTGAGGACCGGTGTCGGGAAGCTTGGGTTGTGAGAGGACCCATCTGGGGTCATAGGACTCACCTGGAGGTCCTGACCTGCTTGGAATCTGGAGGCTGTGGAGGCCTTTCCGCTGACAGACTCTCTGGCCGAGAGCTCTGGGCGGACAGTGGTGCCCAGTGCTTATCTGACTCTAGAAACACCGGAGGGAGCACTGCTGTTTCTCTATGATTCTGTGTGTGTGCATGGCTAGACTTGGACTGACTTTGTTTTTGGATGTGGGACAAACTCCATCTGGACCTCTTGACATAATTATGTCTCATTTTAAGGGAGTCAAGGACAGAGCGACTTATCAGTCAGTTGAAGTGAAAAAGAGAAAGAATGCATACTTTTTGTTCTTGGACACCTGAAAACTTCTGAGAAATTGTGCAGCGCCATTGTCTTGTCTGATTCATGTTTGTCTCTGTTTCATGGTTATATGTTTTGTGTTTGTCTGTTTTCCGTGTAACACGCGAGATCTAACATGGGCCAAGCAACTCCTCTCATAGTCTGTGGGTAAGTGGCAGTGCTGCCAGCCGGGAATGCAAGCCAAGCCTAAACAAGAGGTGGAAGGCCAGCTACAGGAGAGAGGGGGGCTGCGTTGAGCAGGCCTCTGGGGCCCACCCCAGCCAGAGCTGCCAGTTTCAACTCAGCAGCCTTGGTTTGGGGCTCTCAGCCACAGGAGGGAAAGAGTTAATGAGGCAAAGCAACCAAAAAGAGGCAGGAGGGGGTGCAGCTCACCCACTCTTGAGATAACAGTCCTGTAGCCTTGCTGAGGCAGGAGGGGGTGAAACGCACCCACTCCTGAGATAACAGTCAAACTTTCTTGTGTAAAAATCACTCAAATGGTATTTTAAAATATGTATGTGGTTTGGGTAAAGAAAACTAATGGTTTTAAAGATTCAGGTGTCCTGTAATGACTGCCACTGAGATAGAGCTTGCTAGAAACTAGAGGACAGGCTGCTGTTTGGGGAGAGACTTCTTGGAGCAGTTTCTGCTGCTGGCCAGAGTTCCGGAAAGGTTTATGCACACTGTCCCTGTCGTCTCTGTGGCCATTTGTGCGCATGGCTACGGAGATAGACGTTTTTAAAAGGACGCTGGGCTGAACTGTTTCGGATCTCTGCTTATGCAGACAAACTAAAAAAGCATCAGGTCATATCAAGGGAAGTTCTGAGGTCTCTCTGTTTTCTATCTGAGTGTGTGTGAATGACGATGTTTTTTCTAGTGTAAGTTTAAAAAGAGAACATTAAATTAAAGCTGAGTAACGTATGTGTGACTGCATTTTGGATGTGACTCCATTTAGGATGTGGACACTACCATTCTTTTCCAGGATCAAAGAGGAGATGGAGGTAGCCACATGTTGCCATTCAAGGAGACAACAAATCTCAGATATTTAAATTAAATTGGATTTTATTTTGTATGATTTTTTCTCTTCTATGCTGAAAATAAGATCGGATTTTTAAGAACAATGTTTAATAAGGGATCAAAGCTATGCCTGTGTGTATTCAGATACAGGAATGTACCTTGTGCTGACGGCCAAATTTTTAGGGTGAGAGTTATGGGATTAAAACAAAGTAAATCAAGGCAATTGAGGTTTGAGTAAACAACCTGGCAGTCCTTAGAGATCGAGAGGCCATGTGATGGTTTTTTCTGTACTAAAAATAAGAGAGAATTTTTAAGATAGCTCAACTGCCACTGCACCAGAGCTGATTCAAATAGGCCTGGAAGGCAGACTGCCTAGGAGGGTATGACAAAAGGAATGTACATTACAATAGAGGAACTTTATTTGTGGTGTTGCAGGCACACAGTTGGAAGGTCTATTCGGGTGCAAAGATGTATATTTTACCTGCTTGTCTTTGCTAGCTTTGTTAAGCCTCAGCTATTTTGAAAATTAAAGTAAAAAGTGATCTGAAATGTATAGATTAATTCTGGCTGTAAAGTTCTGATAAGCTGATCCTTACTACGGGCATGAGTTCAAAATGTTAAATGTCATCTGATGTATTAATTCTGTCTTGGTGATCACCAGTGTCAATGTATAAAAATAATGTGTATTTTGTGTTCATTTGAATATCACTGTCTCAAATGTTAGCTTGCCAGATCTGAGGCAAGTTTACTTAGAAATGAGTCTTGCTGCAAACTTAGAGAAGAGACCTGGAACAGCTTGTGCTACTCGCCAAAATGCTAAAATAATTTCTGCCACTAACAGACAATTTGTAAAAAGGCAACAAGTCATCTCTGAAAAAGTCCTAAGGTTCCTCTGTTGTTCCAGACATGATTAAGATGTCTCTATCTGTATGTGAAATTATACTTTTATTTGAGTCACCAGGATAAAGATTCACTTTGTGTTTCAAGTCAAAGGTCAGAATCATAACAGGCCAGAAAAAACTGGTCCTGAGCCGGGGCCAGGAGGGAGGGGACCACATGGGCGGAGAAAGATGACAACCCGGTATGGAAGATGAGTGGGCGTGGATGAAATGTTAGACAGAGGTGAATTTCACAGGGTGTGTGGAATCTCCCCAATTCCTAAGACAGTAGAAGAAACAACTGACTTGACATTTGGGAGGAAAGGTCTTAAGAGACCCAGAAACTTTGTCCCAGGGGAGCAAGAAAGAACAGCTCAGTTAATTCAAGTCCCAAGGACATCCCATGTGCTGTGTTTTGCGGTGGGCTCCCTGCCAGGGAGATAAGAGGGTTTCTGGGGGTTGAGAAAATTGAGAGGCAAGTAGGCCTGGGGAAAATACCCTGTTCCCTCCTTCCTGCTGCTGCCCCTAAAACTTAAAGACAGGAATTTAACCCAAGCTTGGCTTCCCAGAGAGTTCTGTGACTGTCTTAAGTCTGCATGAGATGGCAAGATGACATACTCGGTGTGTAAAGGAACACACACAGGGGTAGAGAGCTAAGGCAGAGTAGGTACTCTGCGCTCTTTGGAGAGCCTAAGGAGAAGGCAAAGGGTCAGGAGGGTAGACTAAAAAAAGGTTAACTCATCACAGTGGTCCCTACATAACTGTGGCTTCAATACCAACCTTTTTAAAATTGTGTTTTAAAGATGTGTTTTCTGGTATAGATCTAAAAAGAAAATACTAAGTTAGAATAGATTTTATATAGTGTTTCTGTGTGCTAAAATAAGGTTTATAAAATTAAGATTTTAAGAAGAGTGTTTAATAAGATATCAAAGACTGTATCTCTGTGTATTCTTATACAAGAATACATCTTTTGCTGACAGTCATCTTTTCAGTTTAAGAGTAAAGTGTTTAAAACAAAACAAAAATAACTGAAGTTTGTTTGTAAAAAATCTGCAGTTTTAAAATTGAGAGGCTATGTGATATCTGAGCTTAAAAGACAGAATGCTGCTGAAAAGGAAAATGTGTGCATTACACTGTGAAATATTATAAACACAAAGTTGAAAGGTTTTAAACTACTTTAAGAAAACGTTAGGTTTTTACAAAAGTTAAAGCTAGGTGTTTTCAAAAAACAGCTTTTAAGACATTTAAATTCACAAGGCTATGAGACAGTTTAAATTAGAAGGATGTTTACAATGACCTAAATAGTACAGCAAAGCAGAAAAAATTATAGACAAAGTTTTGTTAACATAGAGATACTTAGAGACAACCTAAGAGATACTCAACATAGATAGCCCTCACCCCTCAGAGATCTGCTGATTATGGCTTTTAATTGGAGTTACAAGTATAGAACCCAGATCCTAACAGTGACCCCAATACCTCCAGAGAAGACAGACAGGGGGGGGGAGGAGAGAGAGAGAGAGAGAGAGAGAGAGAGAGAGAGAGAGCGCAACCTCACCTGGATTGTGGTAATGCACCACTTGGCAAAACTGCCCAATGCCTCACTTGCCATAGACCTGCCTAAACAGTGGACAAATAAGACACTAGAGAGTAGATCACCCTGCTTTGGATGGACAGAGCAGGGTTCAATCCCTCTGAGTCTTATCCACAGAAAGATACCTACTGGTCTGGCAACTGAAGACTGGCCTGGCAATGGAAGACGGTCACTGCCTTGAGGCCTCTGTTCCCCATAAGGTCACAGAGAACATGGAGAGTCCAGGGTCATCTGTCTAGGTATGGGTAAGTCTCTGTCATTTTAATTGAGTTACACTTTTTGCTATAATTTAATATTCCCAGATCTCTGGTGGCATTGATGGCTAACTGTAATTCTGTTAGTTTAGCAGCAATAGACAACCAGTTCCTCTCTCTGAGGCTACTAGAGTCCCTTTCTGAATAAGACAAACAGTATTGTCTCGCTAACAGGCCCCCTGTTAAAAGATAAATAGGTTTTTGATATAACTTTTAAAAATGACTGCTCTCAGTAATAACAACTCTGTATTTAGTAAATAATTAGATTAAAGAAAGTTCAAAGAAATGTTATGAGGTTTTTAAAATACCAAGGTCTATATGAAAGCTTAAGTAAATTGTGAAGGTCTAAGTAAGTAAAAAGGTGGTTTGAGATAAAAGTTAAAAAGATATGAAAAAACTAAGAGAGCAATGTAAACTTTAAAGGTTCAGAGTTATAACATTAAAATTCTGAATACATGTTCTGATGAGCTGGTATATTTGTTTTTATCTGGATTATTCCAAGTTTAGAGACTTGTTTGGCTCACCCATTCTCTTCTAGATACTCTGTTGCTAAAAGAAGCCAAAAGCCATTCTTTACATTTAAAGATGAAAGATATTAATTGACTAAAAAACAGATTCTGTGTTGTATAAATTATGGGCCACTTTAAAGTCCCTAAGAACATATGTTTTTAAGTGCCTAAATAGGCCCTAGTCTGAGGTGATTCTCATTAGCTGTTTTGCTAACTGTTCTTTCTGCAATGTGAATTACAATGATAAAAAGTTTCAAATGTAAGCTTCTGTAAACTTTAACTTCTGCTCTAGTTTTTATCTGTCTCAACAGATCACCAAATGGCTAACAGACACCATCCAGGCATCGAACTGCTTCAACTACTATGAGTCCTGGACCTGCTGAGAGCTGATAACCAGTCCAGCTGATGTGACCACCCCTGTCCACTCCGCTGGATCAGCAAACCAGATGTACCCTACTGCTTTTGACTAATATCAGCCTGTTTGGGGCCCCTGACGACGTCCCCTCTCAGCAGGAAGCAGTCTAAGACATTACAACGTCCCATTTCCACAGGCTGGAACTTTTAGTCAAAAGAAAACTCCCTAAGACTGGGGAAACAGTATGGTCCACATCCAAAACCACTGCCCCCTACACTTGGTGGTCGAACCTTACTCCGGACCTCTGTCAATTAATAGCAGGACTGAGCACCGGGGATATCCCCGGATACCACTTTGAAGGGGGGTTGGTTCCCAATGAGCTGGGGAGGCCTGAGTGTGACGGAAAACTCTAATGTTCCAAGGTGCCCTGTTCTGGGGAGGGCATCGGAGAATCGGGAATTGGTTGTAAACACCCTCACCTACGAAACAAGCTTAGGAGTGCCCCATTTTATGTGTGCCCTAGGGATGGACGTAAATTATTGTGCAGCCTGGGGTTGTGAAACTACTGGCACCGTCCATTGGAACACTAGCTCCACCTGGGACCTAATTACTGTAAAACGGGCATCCATAGGACCAGGGCTAAATCAAAACAGATGCCCGATGCCAGGAGGGTATCAACTCGCCCGGAGAGTCCCACAACTATCAACTGGGACCTGGACGGGAATGGGGCCATATCTCATATCTTGTAATCCTCTTAACATTAGCTTCACAGGACCAGGGAAAAAGGCCGAAGCACAAAGGCTAAAAGGAAAAACTTGGGGACTGAGGTTTTATGTTACTGGGACAGATATAGGGCTCACTTTAACTATCAGACTTAAAATAGAAACCCCAAAAGTATTTGCTGTAGAGCCCAATTCTGTACTATATCATCCCCAATCTAGGCCACTCAGTCCAGCCCCCACCACTATTACTGAGATGGCTCTGAGCCCCAGTCCACGGCCCCCTATAACTCCTGGGTTAAATCTTACTTATATGGTTGAACAGGCATTTAAAGTTCTGAATGCTACTAACCCAACTGCCACTCAGGATTGCTGGCTGTGTTATGATATTGCTCCCCCTTATTACGAAGCTATAGGATCAATAAGCAACTCCTCATACTCAGCAGATGCTAACAGGTGCCGATGGCACTCCCGAGGTCCCAGGCTCACTATCACTTCTGTTTCAGGACAAGGGATCTGTACAGGACAGGTCCCTTCCACCCATTCACATCTTTGTCACTCCACCATTCAAACTGAATATACCTCTGGATATCTCCTCCCGCCAGAAGATGGATGGTGGGTATGTGGGTCTGGTCTAATGCCCTGTGTTGAACTAAGTGTCCTAAATCTAACCAAAGACCTCTGTGTTATGGTGCAGCTGGTGCCTAGACTTATTTACCTTCAAGAGAGTGAATTGCTAGATATCTGGGAGGGGCAGGCTAGACTCAAAAGAGAGCCTATAAGTATGACCCTAGCTGTACTTCTAGGGGTAGGAGTGACTGCAGGAGTAGCCACAGGAGGCACTGCTCTAGCCCTCCAGCCCTCCTACTACAGGGGACTAAGGGATGCCATAGATGTAGATATCAGAGCCATGGAAGATTCAATTTCTAAACTTCAGGAATCCCTAACCTCTCTCTCTGAAGTAGTCTTGCAAAAACGGAGAGGACTGGACCTCCTCTTTTTAAAACAGGGAGGATTGTGTGCAGCTCTCAGAGAAGAGTGCTGTTTTTACATAGACCATTCAGGAGTAGTTAAAGACTCTATGGCAAAGGTACGGGAAAGATTGACGTCCAGACAAAAAGAAAGAGACCAAAACCAGGGATGGTTCGAGTCTTGGTTCAATCAGTCCCCATGGTTTACAACTCTGATTTCCACACTTCTGGGACCACTTATAATATTGCTCTTGCTGCTTACTTTTGGCCCTTGCATTCTTAAATGCTTAATTACCTTTATTAAAGAACGCATTGGCACAGTACAGGTGCTAATGCTAAGGCAACAATATCAGGAGATTCCTACAGGTAATAACCTCTGATTCCATGATTGGAATCAATTTACCTGAGAGAAGGGGGGAGATGTGCGGGTCCCACCTTAAGATTCAGGTCCCTAGTATAGAAAAAGACCAAAGCAGCCAACTTTAGTCAGGCTTCTAAGAGCACCAAAATTGTGTAGGCCCAAGCCAGGAGCAACGTGACCCAAAACAGTTCCCAGAGTTAAAGAAAAACACTTTCTAAGACAAACAAGACGGCCTTGGGCTAAAAGAGTTTCCCCACGTAGACAGCCCATGGCCTCAGGCTAAGAGTCTTCCCCCCCACCCACATTGACTAAGACCCTAAAGTTTACATTTTCTAGGATTCTGCAACCTTGCTATATGCCAGCACCAATCAGTTTACAGGTTAACTGGCCCCTACCTATCAAAATGAGAAAACAATTTGGGGACCAATCAATTTGTCCAACTCGGTTTGTGCCTAGCAACCGTTTCAACTGTATAAAAAGCTTCACCATTTGCTCCTTGTGGCCGCTTCTATCCTGCGTGTTAGAATGGCCCCAGTATACTGGAATAAATCCTCTTGCTATTTGCATCGATATCCCGTCTGTGAGTCTCTCTGGGGGTGCGGCGTTCCGGTTTGGGCCCTGGGGGTCCCAGTTTGGATCTCTGAGGTCCAACAGCTCCAGATACAAGAGTTACCGCCTACGATCTCCATCAGGGATTGGGCAACTTTCTAAGTCTTTCCAAGCTTTTCTCTTCGGCTCTCTGTGGCATGGGACGCGTACAGTGGAGAAGCAACTGACGTCGGCCTGGCCATGGCTACCCTCTGGTGGTTGAGTGAAGGCTTCCACACTCACTGAGTAGACCCTGACTGCCCATTCTCGGGTGACAGAAAGCCTTCTATCTAGAAATCTCTCTCATCAAAGCAAAAACTGGACACACGGCCAACCAAGTAAAAACTCTTAGAGTGGTCATCAGATCTGAATGTCTCGGCAAGGCTTCTGGCTTTGAGCGTGGGAGAATCCCTTAAGCCCACTCACGTGGGATTAAGAACGTTGTCCCTCGTTCGAGTCTGTTCTATTCCTTTTTCTATCAATGGGGAACAGCAAATCAGCCTAGAAAGAATCTCGTTTCAAGCTTAAGGTAGCACCGTGGTAGGAAAGGAAGACTTTTAAAAATGAAGCCACGTATCTCAGACTCCAGTCTGAAACAAAGACTGTGCAACTCAGGCTGTAGCCACAGCTTTTACCAAGCAGGGAAACAGTTACATTAGAAAAGTGTGTGCCCGATTTAAACGTGGTGGATCAGACCGTTTGCTTCTTAGAGCAGATTTTTTTCCCCCAGCCTCCTGCTGTGGATTCACAAAAGGCTCTTGCCAGCACAGTCTTACAGAGACTTAACACAGCCGCTGAGGCTAACACAGAGCCACCAAACTAGAAATCTCTCCTTCAAGGGTCATATTTACAGCTTAAATGCTCAGCAAGAGTGGAGAGAGACATGCTTTTTACTTTTTTCCTTTAACAATGGTACAATCTTTAGATGTTCTATCCCTTAAATTCTCTTTCCAAGGTGCGGAGGCATTCAGACAGCTTCTAGCACAGCAGCGGTAAAATCGGCAGCCTTGCACGACAGGGTGCCAGGGTACGCCATAGTGAGACAATCCCTAATCCAAAAGTTTAAAGTTTTCCTGGGCCTTATGCTAATACCCCATGAGGGCGGAAGAGGCTTCAAGCCAGGACCGGATGGCCCGCCCATCCTAAAGGCCGATTGGACGGTCGCAGGTCGCCTCCAATCTCTATCACAGATGGGCAACTCTGCCCGCCTCCCTCAAATGGTGGTTGGTCAAACCGTGCCCGTGACGTCCACATGGACTCTGCCATTTTGGACCTCGGCAGGTCCGAGTGTTCGCGGGAAGCTGCGAAAATCCAAGCAGCAGATCCCTTCCCCCACGCAAAAGCCTTACAGGCTTGCGCTCACAGGTATTAATATCAAGCAAAAAAAAAACAGTAGGCCGCCGCCACTGTACAGACAGGTCCTAAGGCAAAATCCACAGCGGCGGGTCGCTGGGCCGGACCTCCAGCTGTGCGGTCCGCTCCAGCAGCGCGGTCCCGCGGCTGAGGCCACGCCCTGCTACCAGCCGCTTTTCTCAGAGGAAAATATCCGCCGGTTTAAAAAATCAACTCTGACAACTGTCTTTCAAAGTTGACGGCTCAGATTCACAATTCTCTTGAGTAGATTAAAAGCAGGTAGTTTAAATTTATCAAGATCATATTACTACTGAGTTTATTATCAAAATATTCTAACTTTAAACCACATTGATTGGCTTATACTAAATGCTAGGATTTTTTAAGCTTTATTCAGCCTTCTGGCCTATATATAGGTACTCAATCCAACTACCATGGCTTACTTTCCTAAGCACAGGTGATCAATAGAGGCATAATATAAAGAATTAAGTTATATAAATGATCAAAGATGGTTGAATTCCAACAGTTCAGCGTTTAATTAATGTTTGCCTCACTTCAGAGTCTAATGCTGTTTTGTAAACAACAGAACAGTCTCATAAATAACCCTAAAGAACTCAGACCTTCTGGTTAAACACCGAGAAGTGTCCCAAATGGCTATCAAAAGCCAGTGTCATGGTTACAAAATAAATAATCTCAATTGGCTATCTCCAAGAAATAAACAAAAAGGTTTTTTTTTTAATATCAAACCAGCTCTATCAACAGGCAGAATGCCTTTGGCTCAAAAAGCCTAGGTTTCACAGGTCTTAATCTGATCTGTTCTCAAGCTTGCCAGTACCTCCCCACCTGAGGGATGAGGCAAGAGACAGGTCCAGACCAGTGGCAGCACCGCTGGACATTCCGTTATTGGAGTCAATAAAATAAAAGAATGGGGAAGTCTCCTCCCCAGAGGAAAGGGTTTTCTATCTCCCTACAGAGGTCTGCAATCCTGATGTCACAACAAATCCACGCAGATCCAAGAGAGCAGATGACTCTCTTCAGAAGAAAGAAGAACCAGACTTCACTTCAAGGCCAGTAATAACTTAAATATTTCTCCACAGGAATCTTATACCCAAAGAGAAACTTCAGCCATGCAGGCTTGATCAGCAAAACTTCAGTCATGCCCACCTGGCTGACTCAAACCCTCAATAATCACTTCATTTCCACAGGTTCCACTTTGTGACCACCCAAAAAATTATATTTGGGTCCCAGCAAAAAATGCCAACTGAGGAAGAGGAAAAGACACCCCCTAGAGGAACAACACCCAAGAATTAGTATCCACAAACCCTTCCCCCTTCCTATTCTCACAGGAGTGGCTGGAATATCATTCCAGCCTGGCATCTAACTTTTCCCTCTCTATCAGAGAAGCCAAGACAAACATGGTGAAAACAGCCTGACATCTAACTTTTTGCTCTCTATCAGAGAAGCCAAGACTGGAAAAGAAATTCCAGAATTCAAACATGGTAAAAAATTCTCTAATATTAACAAACATAAACTTCTTTACAGGAAATCACAAGAAGATGGTCCCCTAAGATCACCACTCAGAGACACCTGTCTCTCTGAGTCTCACTCAAATTCTCAAAACCCTAATGCCTATATGATATCCATGCCTAATCAAGGCTTGCTCTTCTCAGGTACCAAAGACCTATCAATCCCGGTACCACCTTTCTTCTCCTGGATTTCAAATCCCTCCAAAGATTTCCATAGGTTTATACAGCCCAAGCCAAGATCCTGAAACAAGGACTACAGACAGCCCTTCCCCCCACCCACGGCGTCCGGCTGAAGATGGCGCCATCCAGAGACCAGCTGAAGAAGGCGCCATCCAGAGACCAGCTGAAGACAACGCCATTCAAAGACCAACAGCAGACCAATGGAGATGCAGCTCTGCAGTTCCACACCTGGACAGAACTTGTGGGGTGGGGCGGGTGAATAAAGTGACTCTGGGCTGGGAATAATAAGTTACCTACCCAACTCCAAGAATCCCAATTACACCATTCCCACAGAGGCAGACAGAATGCCCCAAAATTTTTTCATATGAACTACAATAAACCTTCCTTTTTAAAACAAAAACAAAAGGAGGAAATGTAGGGCTCCGGGCCACAGAGTTAAGTTGAAGCATGAGCGATCCTCGCCCCCTGGGGCTAGCAGGACACTCGGAGAGCCTTTACTCTTGAAGCCCTGGAAGCTGCTAACTCAGTAAACAGATTGGCAAAATGTCTGCCTGCCCCATGGTGAATCATACACCTTTGTCTCTGCAAAAATCCGTGAATATTGTATGGAGGTTGGCCAGGTGGGCCCCTCCCCCTGCCATGCTAATTAAGGCTTCCCTGCTCCAGGGGAGAAGGCATGCCCTTATGGGGAAAGGTTATTTATTGGGGTGAGCCCCTTGAATAAACGAGTTCGGGTCCACCAGATGCCATCTCCTTCTCGTGTTCCTTCGTTCTCAGCAAGCGGGGTCAGGCAGCGCCACGTGGTCCAAGGAACCCACGTCGCTCACGGCTCCCTGGTGCTTCCCCACGGCTTTCAGCTGGAACCTCTCGCCTCTGGTCAGGCGGGGACCAAGCAGTATTCCAGCCAGCTCCGGGCCGGGATACGGCTGTGGCGAAAGTGCCGGGGAGAACAAAAAATGAAAACAACATGGTTTCTGCCTCTGCCCTGGCTGCCTCTGCTGCCATATGTGTGCATGGCTGTAGAGGTGGACTTTTTGAAAGGCACAGGGCTGAACTGTCTCAGATTTTTACTTATGCAGGCAAGCTGTAAAAAAGCAGCAGGTCATCTCCAGAGAAGTTCTGAGGTTTCTCTCTTCTTCCAGACTTGATTTTCTACGTCTGTAAAGATTTTTCTATCTGTTTGTGTGTGTGTGTGTATGGTGATGTGTTTTCTAGTGTAAATTTAAAAAGAGAACATTGAATTAAAGTTCCTAGCATGTGGTTGATAATAATCTTGAGTACCACATGTGTGACTCCATTTGGGATGTGGACTACATGTGACTTGCTGACATGTGGTTTGTGACCATCTTTGCTTCTTCCCTACGTGGGGAAGGAGGCAGCTGCATGGCTGGCGGAATGGCCATGTGGGTGCTGCCATTTTTACTAGGGTCAAAGAGGATGAATGCCATGTAACTCCACCACCATCTTAATGGAGGTAGCCATATGTGCCAATCGGAGAGACAACAGATCTAAGGTATTTTAAATTAAGGTGGATTTTGTATGGTATGTTTCTATGCTAACAAGAAGATAGGATTTGTAAGAACAGTGTTTCATAAGATACTAAAGCTGTGCCTCTGTGCATTCATATACGGGAACATACCTTGTGCTGACAGCCAAATTTTTTCATTGTGAGAGTTAAGGGATTAATACAAAATAAGACAAAACAGCTGAAGTTTGGGTAAAAGAGCCTGGCAGTGTTTAGAGACTGAGAGGCTGTGTGATAGCTGAACTGCCGCTACCCCAGAGCTGATTTAGGCAGGGCTAAAAGCCAGACTGCCACTGCGGGTGGGACAGAGGAATGTACATTACAATAAAGGAACTTGATTTATGATATTACAAGCACGTAGTTGGGAGGTTTCAAACTGGTTTTCAAATTTGGAATTTTAAGTAAAGCTAAAATTCAAAATCTGGATATTTTTAGAAACAGCTTTTGAAGGTATTTAAATTTATGATTGGAAGTCACTGCAACATGAGAACGGTGTTAAAAGTGTCATAGCATTAGAAAGGTTAAGAACCCCTGGCTTAAAACGTGTCTCTGCTTATGAAAGGCCTGTTCAGGTACAAAGATGTATGTTTCATCTACCTGTCTTTGCTAGCTTTGTTAAGCCTTAGCTATTTTGATGATTAAAGTAGGAATATTCATCTAACCAAGATTTGGGTGTTTGGGGACAAAGTATACAGTAACCTTTAACTCCTTCTCAAAGACCTTTATGAGATGCTTTAGGATATTTTTAGCAGAAGCTTCCGACCAACCTGTACTCCATGCAGACTCTGCACTCCTGTGTGGGTGGAACAGTGGCCTTTAATACAGACATTTAGAATTCTCCTATTTCCGTTATCAAAAAGGAAATCTGGGATATGGACATTATTACAGGATTTGAGAAAAGTGAATGAGACCATAGAATTCATGGAGCCCTAATACCTGGGCTGCCCACTCCTGCTATTCCTAGAGATACTTATAAAATTATTAGAGATCTTAAAGATTATTTTTACAGTATTCCTGTTGCTCCTGATGATTGTAAAAGATTTGCTTTTTTGCGTGTTTTCTACTAATTTTAAAGAACCTATGAAATGATATTATTGGAAAGTTCTTCCTCAAAGTATGGCTAAAGTCCTACATTATGTCAGAAGCTTGTTCTACTGCTCAACAAGCAGTTGAAAAAACTGGAAAACAATTCCTGATATTCTTTTAGCTTTTAAGCAAAATGAAGTTTTACTCACAACATAAGCTCATGTACAGCAAGGTTTAAAAAGCCAAGGTTTAGTTATTGCTCCGAAAAGGTCCTACAAGAATTACTTTATTCACATTTGGGACATAAATTGTATCCTCTAATTATACTGCTTCAGAAAATACAGATTAAAAAAGATAAAAATCCTAAATGATTTTCAGAAATTACTAAGAGATATTGTTTTAGGCCTCGTTAAAAAATCTCCACAGGGGAATTCAAACCAGTATTTGCTATTTTTAAAGGAAATGCTTCACTTACATCCCCTAGGTAGTTAACAGTAGCAGCAGCTACCTCTGTGCATGGCTCAGCTTGCTCCACAGCATTGAGGAACTAAGTGTCTACATTGGGAAGTAGAGAGCAAGCCTCAAAGTCACAGGACAGGGGTTTAGGGGCACCTTCTCAGTTGTGCCAAGACAGCCCAAGATGGGGCATCTGATGTTCTGCCATTTGGCAGATGGGTGTACTACACTGCTGTCACAAACCCCTCAAGCCAGATGCATATAGTCTGCATGTGTCTGGAAAGTAGACATCCAAGATGAAGATGTCAGGAAGCCCATGTTCCCCCACCGGGAAGGACCTTTTGCATGTTTCTCTCGTAGCGTCTGTCAGCAAATCTAGGCATTCTGGGCGATTGGCTCACAACTCCAACATGTCTGTGTAGTCACAAGGTGGTGACCCCATTCCCTGTGTGTTCTCCTCTTCCAAAAACACCAGGTGAGGACAAGGTAGATGGATCTTCCTCCTCTGCTCTTCCATGGAATCAAACCCAGGCCGGTTTCCATCACCAGGCCACCACCCCCAAGGTTGGCTGTTTGTGCTGACTCCGGGCCGAGCCCGTCTCTGGCCCATGTCACGGGTGCCTTGGGCTCTAAATGAGTGCTCACAGCTCAGTCCCACACCACAGACTTGTTTCCTGATCAAAACATGACAAGAAAGGCTGTTATTGAGGTATTTCCTGCTGAACCAATCCTAGGATGTCCTGGGTTTAGGGACCCCTGTTATTGTGTTGTGTTGTTTTTTTCCCAACCCCCTACTCCCCTTTCCTGTTTAAGAAAACAGGTGCATGGGGGAGAGGGCTGGGAGGTAAAGCAGTGGGTAAATCAGTGGGCTGTCGTTTGAAATGCATAAGGAATATTTTTAACCACAAAGGCCTGGCCCATTCAACTAGAGCTCCCTGACTGGGACACTGGGCTTTTCACTGAGGTCACATGAAGCAAGATATTTGCTACCTTGTGAGGCTCCTGTGCAACATCTGACAGCCCACACGTCACTCAGGGGTGTCACCAAGTGACTTGCACAGGATACCAGCGATTGTGTAGGTATGCAAGAACCTCCGTTAGGGCTGTGACTCCCACGACATGGTTGCTGATCACAGACTGTGATTCTGCCTCAAAGAAAGATACGGCTGCGGACACAAACATCAAAGCAGTTGAGTTCCTGTCCTCCACATCTTAACATTGGGTGAGAGGAAAATCCCCAAGCCCAAACTGTGGGAATCACTGCCCAAATGAACCAAGAGTCGCGGTGGTCCTTGTCTGTCCCCTTCAGGGATTTGCAGGTTTTCTTCCAGCCCACTTTGCTGAGCAAGCACAGGGTTCATAAATGAATGCTGTTTTCTTCCCCTCTTCCACTTGTGGTTTTTGCTGTTTTGTTTCTAATGCAGGGTCTTGCCATACACACACCATGTTTGGCCTTGAATGTTCAATCCTCCTGCGTCAGCTTCCCAAGGCTGGGTTTGTAGGATTACACCCTGTCTGGTGGAGTGTAGTTGTGTTGAGGACTCCCTTGTACACACTGACACCCTTGCAGGGCCCAGTCTGTTGCTCCACCCCGCCCAGTGCCCGTCCTGCCCATCGGCCTTCTCGGGGCGTGACTCCCCTCTACGTTTGTCTTTGAAAACTTAGCTCCGAGGACAGAACCTTAAGGCCACCTCCTATCTGCCTCCCACCCCTCAAGGTTATCAAAACATTCAGTAAACCTTGCACCTGTTCAGAGCACAGGGGATTAATGCTGCCCTGTCCACAAACCTAGATTCTCATGTATGAAAAGGGGGCAGGCACCCTACTGCTTGACAACAGTTCTGGCAAGTACTCCACACAGACCAATAGGCTTCTGTGCAGTTTGGCTCATTTGTCAGCTCTAGGCTCTGTGAGGCCCACGGCGGTCTCTGGATCCGGACCGCTGAGACCCTGCTGGAAGGAAGGGAAGTTGAAGCTTGGACAGCAAAGGGAAAAGCATCTGGAGTGGAGATGGGAGTCTCTCCTGAGGGTGTCTGGAAGCATCTGTGTCAGCTGAGGGGTGGGGTGGTGGGGTGCCACAATGACAGCTGAGGGGTGGGGTGGGGTGCTGGGGTGCACTGTTAGTCAGCAATGCAAGATGGCTCCATCTCCAGTGCTGCCTTTAGAGGCCGCAGTATAAAATGGCAGCTGCCCATGACTTTGGTAGCTCATTACCCCAAACCCTCGCCCTCAACAAGCAAAGGCAGTATTAGGAACACAAAGAGGTGGGTTTTTTAATTGACAAGTCAATTTCTACATACAATATTGCACAAATTAAGGGTGTATCAACAATTCTATTTATGATACAAACTCATCAACATTCATATAAAACTATGAGTTGGTACATTTTGGTGATAGGTACTTCAGTAAATAGCGCAAATATTAAACTCAGCTACCTCATGAGAATCAGCCTTCCACAGGAGAATTCACAGGTTACTTAAGATGTCAAACACAACTCAAATCAAGACCACTTTAAAGAAAACTTGGGGTCCAGGTATGCAGTAGCTGAAGCAGGAGGATCCTGAGTTCAAGGCTGGCTGTACTGTACAGCAAAACCATGGCTCAAAAAACCCCTGGAGATTAAAGACATTAAAATATTAAAAGTTTTAGCAATTTCATTTAGGAATTGGAAAGTATAGGAGATTGGGAACTACAAGAACTATTAGAAGGCACCTTCATGTTCTGCTCCACAGGTCCTGTGCTGCAAGAGTAATTTAAAGCTCTAAACAATCGGGACGGAAAGTCACACAAAAGGTTTTAAATAACTCTTCCATTCAAAAGAAAACTAATGCAATCTCCATAAATTAAGAAGAAACTCATCAAAATGCTGACCAGGCAAGGACAGGCCTCATCTCCACTGTCTCACACTGTCTGATGAACCTTCCAGGAAGAGCGAGCTGGGCAGTCCTGCTCTTCCTGACCTGTACACTGAGGTGGACCCGTGCACACAGGGTTACGTGAGGTGAGCTAGCTGGCTGCTTATCACCAGAGCTTCCGACCTGAAGGTTTATGCACACTGTAGAGGATGAATGGAACCCAGGCCTGTGGCTCCCACCTTCTGCTGCCATCACTCAGAACTCTAAAACGGTTGGAGGGTGGCCAAATGAGGCATCTGGTAATCGCGCTGTTGATAAAAATGTAAGGGCCACGGCCAGTGTGAGAGCAACGAGGCACCATGTGCTGTTATCCACAGCGCCCTGCCAAAGGTGGAGAAAGGTCCAGGGACACAGTCCGAAGCCATTCACCTCTACCCTTTCCTCAACACCCAGCGCAGCAATGGCCACGGGGCTGGTTCTAGCACAGAGCTCGCTACGCATTAAGAGTAGGGCAGTTTTCTGTATAGAACAGAAGAGTGATCCAAAGAAACCAACAGCTTCTCAGTTCTGTGCTTACAGGGAATACTGGTACCACGTTTTCTGGACTCTTAACACACTGGCTCCATTTCCAAACTGCATCACTTTATTTTGTCCCAACAAGGCAGCCACACATAAATTTTGAGCATGTGACAGTCACATGATTTCTTCAGCAAGCTCCAAGGTACATCCCGGCTCTCCTGGAGCTGGAGCCCGAGGTTTCAAATGTTAAAGCTTTCACCACAGCCACACGTTCCTTTGATGTTGGGGTTATTGAAGACAAACTCACTGGAGAGCTTGTCTTCCACATAGTCCATCTCTGTTCCTAAGAGCGTCAGCTGTGCTTTCTTTTCGATGAACACTCGGACTCCTTGGGGAAAAGAAAACACGAATCACGAAAAGCCTACAGTGGGGATCCTGCAGTCAAAGCCCAGCGACTCTCCAATGGCCCCACCAGTGGCCCCACAGGCACCACATCAAAGGTCTGCTTAAACGGAGGGGCACACAGCTTCCCCAGCCCAGTCCACGCCCAGTCACACACGGGAACTCCGAGGCATTTCTGCAAGGCTGGTCTGCTTTTCATGGAGCTTCACTCTCTTCTCTCCCTTTCAATCTGCTATAGGAAAATGTGACTGTGGTCTGTTAATGCTGCCATTAATGAGATTCCTGGGAACAGCTGTACCTAACACTGTCAGGTAAAAACACCCACAGCGCTGCTGTTCCATGGGGCACTTCTGACCAGACCACACAAGAAGACACAGCCTACAGAGAATGCCTGCGGGACCCAGAGCTCTAATCTGCTGACGTGTTTTTCCTTACTAGACATTACCTGACACACACCAGAGGTCGTCTCTTCTGCAGGGAGCAACCGAGGCTTATATTTTAGGACTGATGTCATTTTTTTATAATTAAAAACATTTTTAGATTTTCATGTGTGTGGGTGTTATGTCAGTAGGTATGTGTGCACTACCCGTGAAATCCAGAAAGGGGCGCTGGATCAAAAGTTAGAGATAGTTGTCAGCCACCATGTAGGTGGTAGGAAGGGAATTCAAGTCCTCTGGAAGAGCAACAAGTGCTTAATCTCTAAGCATTTCTCTAGCTCCAACTTTTTATAATTTTAAAAAAGGCCTTTATTGGTTAATTATTTCAGATAATATGATGGAAGCACAGCTGGGATATAATTCTGTGTGAGACGGTCACACAGAAGGGTCGCAAGCTACACACAACAGGTCTCCAAAGCACAAACCTGGCCGCAGAGCCCGTGGCTCTCCCTTTCTCCAGTGTGTGTTGTTCACGGTCTTATACAGGGTCTTGCCAGTCCAGGCTGGTCTGACCTTAGACCCCACTGCCAAAGGTAGTAGTATTAAACCAGAGCCACTGTATCTCACTCTGTTAGGTTTTGCAAGATGACAGGGCTGCTGTCAAATGCAGTAACTGATCGACTAAAAGAAACAAGTTCAAAAGTATCAGTTGTGGTGAGAGAGCATGTGCTGCTCTTGCAGTGGGTTCCCAGCACCCATCTCTGGTGGTGTGGAACTGTCTGACACCTCTGGCCTCCAGGAACAAGAACCTGCAGTAGCACGTGTACACACACACACACACACACACACACACACGCTCGCTCACACACTAAAGGCAAAACTGTTCCAGTAGAAATGGCTGGATGGTTCACTGTGTTGTGTGTGTGGTGTGAGGTCCAGGGGTAAAAGACGCTTGCTGTACAAGCCTTGACCACCTGAGTTTTGAGACCCAGAACCCACGGTGAAGGGAGAGAACCAACTCCCAAAAGTTGTCCTCTGACTCCACACACTAATACAACTTTGAAAACTCATGAGGATGAGTTTAATGGCAACTTTCTGTAATTCCAGCACTCAGGAAGTACAGGAAGAACAATCAAGAGTTAGAGCCTGGGCTACATAGGGAAGATTCTGTCTCAAAAAAAAAAAAAAAAAACACAAAAAAAAACGGACAAAACCAAACCCAAACCTTTCACAGTGGTGACCATTTGGAGCTGAAACAAAACCCTACTTCTCTGATCCCTTAGAGAACAGACTAGGTTTAAAGCTTCACTAGGTCCTTTCCAGCTTGAGCCTCTCCTTGCACCAGGTTCATCAACACAACCTACGGAAGACATCACCTCTCTTATGGCACCACTGCACATGAGTTAGTTAACAGGAGAAAGCCTGCCTGCCAATGCCTGCCTGCAATGAGCACACTCACATGGATCCCACCGAACACAGCCTGCAGTCTCTATTAGCAGTTCTGTACAAGGAGAAAGGTTCATCAGGACAAAGTACCCAGAAAATATTTAAGAACCAAAGAAACTTCACCACTTACAGGAGCCAACTGTGAGGGTGCATACCTATACCCTATCGCTGGAGGTGCAGCAAGAATTAAGCTTATCCTTACACCTGGGCTACATAAGGAGTCCAGGTCTAGCCGGGGCTACCAGAACCTGTCTCACAAAGACAAAAGAGCTCACCATCTTGAATAACTTCTTCATCAGAATCTCCTTTTGTCTTTGTATACTCCAGGGTGTAGGAGAGTCCGTTGCAACCCCTGGTTCGAACACCAACTTTCAGACCCACCTGAGAAGAATTGAGAATGTAAACTTAGTATGACAGTGCAGATGAAACGATTAATGAAAACCTAGGCTCCAGCCAGTGTGGTGACTCACACCTTGAATCCTAGCATTCACTTGGGAGGCTGAGGTATGAGAACTATGGCAAGCTGGAGGCCAGTGGGGACAAAGAGCAAAAGCAACAAGGGCTGGGCTAGCTCAGTAAAGGGCTGGCAGGGCTAGAGCAAGAACCCAGCGCAGATCTCCAGAAACCAGATAAAAAGCTGACCTATGCAGGGAGGCCATCTCTGAGGTCTCCAATCTGGGTGGGTGACCACTGAGGTTGGCCTCTGGCCTCAGGCACAGCCACGCAAACATGAACGTACTAGCACAAATACAAAGCCTAATACAAACACACACCTTCACACACACAATAACGAAAACAAAAATGTAACAGAAAAAAGCAACGTTTGGTACTATTTATTACCGTTTTCTCCTAACGGATTCCTGGTTATAAAATGCCCTGTAGGACAAACAATGTAATAGGAAGCAAGCATTTAAACAACACCAGCAGCTGCCATCCAGGGAATCGCTTTTCCCTGTCCCTCCAGGCCTGCTTGCATCTGCGTCTGGATAGCTTATTACAGCGTAGTAAACGTTCTACTCTATTGTATTTATGGATGCAAGACGCCAGTTTTACAGTGTTTGTTGTCCTAGCTATAGTTTGGAAGCAATGTGAGCATAGTGCTCCCTGTAGCCATGGCTATTACTTTTGTACAGTCCAGGCTGGCCTTGAACTCACGACCCACCTGTTCATCCTTCAAAGTGCTAAACCATGGTGTACATCATCACACCTGGCTTTTCTTTTAGGTTTTTTGTTGTTTTTTTTTTTAAACATAGGGTCTCAAAAATGGTTTCAACTTGCTATGTAACCAAGCCTGGCCTTGAAATCACAACCTGCCTACTTCTACCTCTCAAAACGAGCTTGTGTGCCATTACATCTGGCTTTCTTTGCTTTTTTCTTTTTTTCCCTTTTTTTTTTGGAGACAGAGTCTCTCTACGCAGCACTGGCTGCCCTGGAACTCACCATGTAGACCAGGTTGGCCTTCAACTCGGAGATCTTCCTGCCTCTGCCACCTGAGTGCTGGGATTAAAGGTGTGTGCCACCTCAGCCTGGCCTCCTTTCTTTTCTTAAAATGACATTTGATGGCAGAGAGTCCATCTTTAAAACCTGGCCTTCCACTTTGTTCTGTGAGGTATTCTCTGGAGGCTTCCATGGTCAGTGAGCACTAAGCACTGAGGCTCATACTGTCACCTGGCAACCATCTTATGCCAGTACAAGGAGCCTTCTTTCTTGGGCAGTCCCGTTAACATTCCAAGGTATCAGGAAGCCAAAGACTGTCAAAGTTCAGAAGTGTATGGGGCGGGAGTGGGGTAGCAGGATAGTGCCACAGGACTGGAGGGACCTGGAGGAGGAGCTGATGCAGAGGCTGTGGAGGATCCTTGCTTTGCTCCATGGCTTGCTCAGCCTGCTTTCTTAGAAAAACTAGGCCAGGAGCCCAGGTATGGCACCACCCCAGTATCCACAATAGCCCTCCCAATCAATCACAAAGTAACAAAAGCCCTACAGGCTTCCCTGCAGCCCAATCTTACAAAGGCATTTTCTCAGCTACGGTTCCTTCCTCTAGATGACTCCAGCCTGTGTCAAGATGACATAAAACTAGCAACACAGCACATTAATGTGATTTCCTAACAAAACCTACCTATGCTCTCCATCTTGGTGCCTGCCTTTTCTTTTAAGTAAACAGTCAAGTACTACTACCCTAAGTTCTGCCCCACCAGGGCACTCCAATTCTGTGAAACCCAGTAAGGACCTTTGCAAAGCTTACAAAGAGGGGAACTTCATTATTCCAAATACGAATCAGCTGCCTGGATGAATTTCTGGAGCACAGGTAACAAGCATTTGTTTTAGTTTCTATCTCTGTAAACAGTAAGTTCTAACAACCAGAAGGCCAAATATTAGCCAGTAGGCATTGGAGGGTGGGAGGCCAGGGATGGGGCATAGCTCAGCACCAGAGTCTTTGCCCAGTATGTCGGAAGTACTACGCTCGCAAACAGAAACCCTCCTCAGTATTTGAAAATACAGTTCAAGCCAGGCTTGGTGGCTCACACCTGCAACCCCAGCACTCAGGAGGAAGAGCTGGGTGGATCTCCCCTGAGTTCAAGGACAGCCTCCTTTACATGGAATTCCAGTTCAGGCAGGTTTAGGTAATGAGAGTTTTGGGAAAATTTACTATAAACTACACATTTTTACACCAATAAGAACAAACACCTTACAAACCTACAGGGCTAAAATGACATGGAATTTTGGCTTTTTTGGGGTCAATTTATGTGCTAGGAATGCTGTCACCTGCCAGCATTTAACATCTTTTAGGACGGAGGTGTGAGAAGTCCAGTCAGAGTATACAAGAGAATCCAGAAAACAATCCCACAGCCTGAAGACTGACTAAGCACAGGTCTCACCTTGAAGTGATCCACAGACCCAACTCAACTACCCTGCACACAGGACACAACTCCACGGTCACAATAAGCCAGGCTTCCGGGTCTAGAACACCGGGCCTAGCTCACTTCACCAATCGCTAGTAAGTGATGTCTGTGGCAGACGCAGAGAAAACCCAAATACCTTTTACACAAGGGATCCGTACAACAAATCAGACCTGCTCAGTGGACTATGTGCAGCTATGGAGGAGGGAGCCTTTAGATAATGATCTGGAAGGGCTTCAGGCTGAACTTTTAGGGTAAGAGATGAGGTGCAACCATAATATACAGCGCATGCGACTGTCTATGAAAGAAGAGAGATGTACACAAGGACAAGCACCATGCAGGCCAGTGGTTTCCAGAGACAATGTTTGGTTGTTACAACTTAGGAAGAGGGCTATTGACATGCAGCAGGCAGAAGCCAGAGACTCTCCAGAACATCCTCTGCCACGCTAAGGAATGCAGTGGAGGCAGGGGAGTGCCCAGCCACAGTGAGCACACAGACAAGCTCAGATTGCATCTGGCATACAGCTGACAATGTAGAGTCTTGGTTGTCTAGGGCCAGAGCAGCTGCTTTCCATGGAAAAGGGCCTCCTCTATGAATCAAGAGTTTGGGTGCAGCTCCCTGAAGGGCACTTGCCTGGCATGAATGAGGCCAAGAGTTGAATCTTCAGCAATGTAAAAACTAACAAAACCAAACAGTTAACGAATACTATCTGCAACAAAATACATTTGTCCGCAGAACAGAACCTCAGCTTTGCTAGCTCGTCAACAGGTGCTACTTACATGTTCAGGCTTGTCTTTAAGAAGCTCTTTTATCTTGTTTACAGCTGAAGGTGTCTGGAAAAAAAAAAAGAAAAGAAACCGTTATTACAAAGCTCATTGTCTACAGCCACAAACTGGCCAGGCCTTCCACCACAGGAGCCTGTTGGAAGCCATGTGTTCAGTTCTTGCCAGGACCACATGCCTCCTGTGCCATCTACCTGACAGAAACACACCTTTCCCGGGAGGGTTATATTGGTGTATCTACCGCATGTCCTGTAACAAGCATAGTACCAGAGATGCTCAAGAACAGCCAGTCAATGGAAAAGCCAACCCTTGGCTATTTTCCCTGTTGGTAATCCCCTTCAAGTCCATCTGAATGTATGGATAGAGGGTTGCTTCTGGGCAGTGCGGGTCAACAACTTACCTGATATCTGAGTGGGCAGCTAGGCTACTCAGTGACGGGCCTAAGGATACGGCTGTGTTTCTAAGGAAGCAGTTCCACCTAGCCTAGTGGTCTGTAGCATGACAAATATGTTCCGGTGCACACTGTTCTCAGATCAGTGTCACCAGACCCACCTTCTTGTATAGCAGTGGTTCTTAACCTGTGGGTCACGACCCCTTCGGGGGTCAAATGACCCTTTTACAAGGGTCGCCTAAGACCATCTGCCTATCAGATATTTATATTACGATTCATAACAGTAGCAAAATTACAGATACGAAGCAGCAATGGAATAATTTTATGGTTGGAGGTCACCACAGTCACAGCATTAGGAAGGCTGAGAACTACTGTTGTAAAGGATGCTAGGAACCTAGTCTGATCCGCAACCTTCCTGGACTACTTCCTGGGTATGACCCAAGGATAAGTTCCTTCAACAGTTTTTCCTCATGTCTAGCTTCTACTAGGCTAATGGGGACAATCCATTTCCTCAGGATTTCTGTGAAGTAAACACTGAAATAGACGGGAGGCAGCCCAGAGAGGATTACATTCTGAAATCCAGGAGAGGACCAGGCACAGTGCAAATGCTACTGTGAGCAAGGTGAGGGGAATCATAAGGAAACGATGTCCTTCCCACTTGGTGCGCAGGGGCATGACCCCAGATCAGGTTCTGTCTCTGCACGAGTAGAGACTTGGACAGATGATGGTGTACAAATACAATGTAGAACCAATCCAAAGAGCCATGGAATCAACTAAGAAGATATAGAATTATTGAAAACAACATGAAATATGAAATCATGCACTATAGTTTGGAAGGCAGCTCAGTTGGTGAAGTGCTTGCTTTGCAGTCACGAGGACCTGATTTCAATCTCTATAAAACAGCAAAAAATAAGCTGGCCAGGTCGGGTTGGGAGGTAGCTAGAAGCAAGCCTCATCCACTTGGGGAGTTCCAGGCCAGTGAGAGACTTTGTCTCAAAGGAAAGAAAAACGTGGAGCGCCCCCCGAGGAATGACTGACACTGTGCATCCTCCAGCTTCAAACCTATGCAGACATGTACACGTGTACCAGCACCCTTTCACATACATACACACACAAAGAAAACAACACAGCATGCTTAATGCTTAACATATGATATGTGTACTTTTTACTGTGCAGCACTGCAATAAATAAATACATAAATAAATAAATAAATCCAATGCCAGGTGGCTGTAAAGGCCTGACCCTCAGTTACACTGCAGATAGACTGAAGTGTCACACAGGCAAAGCCCAAAGGGTGGAAGAAAGGGATGGATCTCAGGGAGCTACAAAACATCCATTAAAACAATCACCACAACACAACACATCTAAGTAGTGGGCTTGTTAGGAAGAATGGCTTCAGTGGAGAGGGGTGAAAGGTCACTGTGGGAGGAGAACAGCCCAAACTCAGAATACAGGTGTACATTAAAAGGAAACTAATACCCTCTCCTAATTGGTAATGCTCAGACATACTAAGTGATAATAAGACACTGAACGTCCTCCGGTTATTTGGCAGCTTTTAATTATCACGCTAATTACAGGTGATTTTATTACATCTTGCTATTACTTGTACCTCTCATTAAGCAAAGTTACACCAATAAGAAGATATTTAGAGATAACGTCAAATAAAAGCTACTAAAATAGTCACAGCACAAGGCAATTAGGGAAACTGGCAGGCCAGCTTATGCTTCTAAGTCCCTGGGATCTGAATCTCTTCTGTGAAATAAAGCTCCACAAACCTCACTGGAGTGAAAAGGAAGGTGAGACCTGTCTTGCTCCTGATTGTCAGGAGCCTGGCCCTGCTCTCCAGTGACATTGAGCGCTGTCAGAATATACCAACACTCCAGAACAGACCAACATTTGAAGTGATCGCTCTACAGTAAGGCCCCAGAAAAGAAATAACTTCTACATGTAAATTTATCTGGGAAGAAATTAATAAATGCGCAGATTTCTAAGATTCTAACAGATTTAACTAGAGCATTCTTACAAACGAGCTTATTTATGGCCCTTCCAAGTGACTGCCGCCAAGCACTTCCCCGTCCTCCAGTTTGGTGGGCACATTTCCTATGTGCTAAGGAAATAAACCTATTCTTTGTCAACAGAACATGAATTCTGAAAACAATCTTGCTCGAGTGGCTGCAGAGATGGTTTAGAGCACTGGCTGTTCTTGCAGAGGACCCGAGCCACCAGCAACCACACAATGGCTCACCAGCACCTGTAACTTTAGTTTCAGGGAATCCAATGCCCACTTCTGACCACTGGGGGCATCGGGCATGCGTGGGACATATACATACATATATATATAGATATAGATATATAGATAGAGAGATAGATAGATAGACTCATACATGAAATAAAGAGATTGGAAACAAGAAACTTAGGAGAAAAGGCACAGCCTCAGGAACAGTGTTTGTTGGAGCTAGACTCTGAGGTAAAGCCTGGATTGGAGTGCACAGGTGATGATGAAGCCCGCTGCACTGCGTGATGAGAACACATGGCTCTGTTTGATTAACCAGGCCCCAGTTTATCCCCACAGGTTTTCTAAGTTACCTAATTTAGTTTTACAAATCAGCATGCTTTCTTCTTTTCTCATGCCTCAGAGAGCATTTAAACAGTGGCTGCCTGCAACTACAGCTAGGTCTGTCTCAAAACAAAACAATCTCAACACAGGAAGCAAAGGTAAGGTATGCAGAACTGTCCACAAAGACACCGGGCTGCTAATGTTCACATCGCACGGTGAAACGCACACACGGATGCACGGAAAAAGTAACATTAAAAGAGTCCAAATGTCTGTAAATGGCTGTTAAAGGACCAAAATAGATGTAGACGTTTCTGTGTTCCTCCCTGGGGAGCTCTCAACCAAGAGGGAGTGACAGCTCAAACTACCCAAGTGACTGCTCTCATGTTGCCTTGTTTTGGGGACAGTCTCATGTATTCCAAACTGCCTCAAGTGGAGTGAACTGCCACTATTCAGCGGAAGTGACTGCTCTGGTTAGTCAAAAGAACTGGTCTGGGACTGCCCCTTTCTATTCTAGGTATATTCTGAGAACTGTACTTGGTACTATACGGAAGGTAAGTGTTGCCCTTGACTTCATGTGCACACCCTGGAAATGCCGAGGGTCTTCCTTGAACCCCACTGAAATGCAGGCACCCCCTCAAGCAGCTCAACATGAACCTTCCCAAGAAATTCACCCAACAAGTCAGGACTCAATTCAGATTACTGAAATCCACTAAAATCTAACTGCCTTTTAATCAGCTCCAGTGTAAACCACAGGAACATGGCTACTTAAAGTGAGAACACTGAAGAGGTTTTAAAATTATTTAAGGGCTGGAGAGACAGTTCATTAGGTAAGGAACTTGCCCTCGAACTTGGGAGCCAGTTTGATCCCTGGGCCCCACATGATGGAAGGAGAGGAATGACTCTCCAGAGTTGTCCTCCAACCACACACAGGCACAAGTGCCCATATATATGCATACGATAAATAAATGTAATTTAAAATGTTCAAAAACTCAAACCAAACAATTACTCCAAGGCTGTTTTTGCTGTCAGAATGCTGGGAAACGCACTCCAAGTGAATGTTTCAGAACTGCTTCACAGGCCTTGTACATGCCCAGGAGGGTAGCTGGCTGGCCTCTGAGCTATGGCCCTGCCTACTCCCACCCCAACTCTGGGATTACATGTATGCACCATCCCCATCCCCACCCCCACCCAGATTTTTTTATCTGGGAACTGCAGAGGAAACTCAGGCCCTCATGCTTCTCAGCACCTTCTCTGCCAGCTGAGCCACCTCCCCCATCCCTGCTGTTTGTTATGCATCATGCTTTTAATCTCTCAGCTCTGTGGTTTAGCTATAATTACATTTTTGTAAGAGGTACTCAACTAATGAAAGAAGAGGTAACTGCAAAACTTAAAATAAATCACCCTTTACAGTGAGTATATAATATTTCAACAGGCTCTCTCCCCTCTCACACCAGACCCCTCAGCTGCACTCTGCAAGCTTTCCAGATAACAGCTAAGGATCCACAAGCACGGGCTGCTAGTTGCTGTTCCAAGGTCTTCTGGTCCTATCCAGTGAAGTAACAGTACCTTACATCCCTCAGTCCCTCTCAGTCAGGCTGCATGGAGAAGCTAAGCACTCCCAAGTCTTCTGTGTATGGTGAACCAACTTCTCTGCACACATCATTTACCCACAAGACCATAGCTGAGCTATGTGCATGAGCCTCTAGTCATAAATGAGAGCGGCGCTACCTCTGTCTTGTGCAGCGATGGAGACAGAGCAGGTGTAATCTCCACATTCTTTGGCCCCTACAGTTCAGTTCTCTTGACTCCTAGATATGTGGGGGTGGGAAGGAGCCCATTCTCCTTGGATGCTCTCTCCAAGCACCCCAGGGTACTGGAACTAATGTGGTGAGCTGGAGCCACTCTGTGTGTGTGTAGACATTTCCAGTCTAACCCCCACCCCACTCCAGCCCCACAGCCCACCAATTCTCTCCAGGACTAACATCAGGTGAAGAGGTAAACGGTGTGTGATCACTTTTCATGTTGCACCTTTCCTTTCCGTGGCTGACTAGTAGACCCCACAGCACAGCACTCTTCAGATGTTGCAACACATCAAACTCCCGCTGTCAAACTGATGCGCCCAGGCAGCATTTAACTCTTATTAGTTTACTTTTGTTTGCCAGTATCTACTTCTCAAGCATGAGGCCTTTGATCACCTCACTGCTCTTGCATTTGCTGTGTGCTGGGGTTCAAAATGTCTACCCTAAGCTGAAAAACAAGCCTAAACAGCATCACCCAGCAGCGGGCTGCCGTGCTGTCGTCCTGTGCCAGTCCTCTCACAGGAGCTCCTACGACAATCACAGGGCAAGGAGAGTCTAGGACAAGTGCAGGTGACACACTACAGCTAAGCTGGCAACACGGAGAGGCTGTGAACTGGTACACAACGAAGCTGAAGATTACCAGGCACAGACAGAGACCAGGTCTCTGAGACCTTATTCCTGCTAAGGATGGCCTATGGAGGGTGGGACCCAGGTAACTCATTCCAAGCCACAAAACACAGCAGGCAGGCCTTCATAATGTACGCTGCAAAATAGGAACAGGGAAGAAAGGGGCAGCTCAAAAAATCTCATGTGATACGCCAAATGGAGATTTAGGAAAAAAAGGCACCCACAAAATAAAAAATAAATAAATAAATAAACGTTCTGTGCCGACTTTTCTGGGATCTACTATTACTTGTGTGAGGATTCGGCTCTATCCCGAGTAAGACGAAACACATCGGAACTGTGCTTGCTCAATTCTAGATTCCATGGTGTACCCGTGGGGATGAAAACCAGCTTGCTCTAGGGCAGCGGTTCTGCACGGCAGATATTTACATTACGACTTGTAACAGCAAAATCAGTTATGAAGCAGCAACGAAAATAATTTTATGGTTGGGGTCACCACAGCAAGAGGGACTGTATTAAAGCGTCGCAGCACTGGGAAGGTTGAGAACCACTGCTAGAGGAAAAAGCAACACAGAATGAGTGCGGTCACTGGGGCAAACCGAAGGGCCCCAGACAAGAACCAATCACAAAAGCAGACCCTTTGACTAATTATGTGGCCACAGGCCTGCTGAGGACACTGGATGGAGCAGATTCCACGGCGGCAGCGGGACCGTGTGCTCCCCGGGGTGACAGGGTAAGAGTGCTCCACGCCTCCACGACGACGGGCCGCAGGGCCGCGCCTGCGTGACCTTTCAGCAGGACGCCGTGACCGCGGCGCGAACCGCCGTCCTCTGCCCGGGCCGCCCGGACGCCCCCTCGGCCCGCCCGCCCCTCCGAGCCCCGGGCCCGCGGAGCCACACTTCGTGGGCCGGGTCTGCCCTCAGCCTCCCCGCGTTCCCGGGGTGACTCACCAGCGTGAGCGCCGCCCGCGTGGGCTGCAGCTTCCTCTTGCTCACGGCCCGCACGGTGGCGCGGACCAACGACGCCGACATCTCCGCGGCGGGGCGCCCGCAGCGTCGGGCGGGAGCGTGGGCCCTCAGCCTCTCTCCATGGGCACCGCGGACGTTTTGACGCCACAAGCTCCGGCGCAGGCGCCGCAGGCCCCGCCCCGCGCCGCCCGCCCCGCGCCACCATTGGGCAGGCCGGGTGAGTGACGGCTGGGCCGAGGCGGTCCCTGCTGACCTTGCGGGCCTAGCTTAGGCTATTACCGGAAGTGGAACGTTCTTTTCGGCGAGCAGCCTTCCCACGGCGCGCGTCGTCTGGAGTCCCCGGAAGTGGGGACGGTCAGCACGGAGCTCCGCTTTCCGTGGCGCCGAGGCCGCGGACCAGGGCTCCATGCGCCTGGCGTCCGGCTCCTGACGCCGCAGCCACGCTGTTTGCTGCCTCACGCCCGGAGATGGCAACACCGGCGCGGCGGCCTCCGTGGCCGCGGTGCCCGGTCGCGCTCGCGGCCTCCTTTACGGAAACACGCCTCGGCTCCCTTGCGCGGAGACGGAGGGGACGGAGCTCCTCATGGCCGAGCTGCGCTGCCCTGGCGCTGGGACTGGGCGGGCCTGAGGAGTACTGGGGAGTTGGCCAGCTCACCGCCACCTCAGCTCGTTCCCGGTGCGGCTCCCTGGTCTGACCGGTACGGGGCAGTTTCGCTGGAACTCTGACAGAGTGCCATGCTTTGCAAGCCCAGGAGCAGAGCGTGTCTTGGACTGTATTTCTAATGCCTGTAATAGTGTGAACCCTCCTCACTCCTCACTATCTCCAGAGGGTTTTGTTTCACTTGGGAACAATGTCTCCCCTTAAATAGAAGCCACCTCTGAAGCTGAAGAAAAAATAAACTGAAGTTTTTTAAGAACACTGAAAAAGCACCTTTCACCATGAAGCCTGCAGAGCTGTCCACAGCGAGCGTGAGGCTGCTAAGATAGTGAAGAGCAGGGCAGCGGGCACTGCGGTCACCAGTAAAGACAGCTTTAGCCAGCTTTGCCCGCCTAGAGAAGGGAGTCCTGGCGGCTTTCTCATCTGCTGGCAAGCGCTCTGTCCCCTGCTCAGAGTAAGCCATCAAAACCCCATACGCGGACATCATGCTTCTAAGAATCAAAAAAATGTAGGAAACCTTATAAGGATAGACGAAAACAGTGATTCTGTTTCTTATTTTTGGGATAAGCTAACCCCCTCCCCCCACACCCCAACACACACAGAGCGATAAATGTTGTCCATACTTGTTTTCAGCTCTTTCTGCTGTCACTTCACGACAGGCCAGAGCAGAGCAGGAACAGCACTGGGCAGCACATAGCAGCACGGCTCATGCATTTGATGGTCACCATTTTTATTTTTCAACATCATTCCAAATTCTCAGACTTCACTTTGACATGATTCTTCCGAAGCTAGAATATGAACAGAGGCACACGCACATACACACATGTCTTTCAAGTCCTCCCCATCCAGGGAATGTTCTTGCATGCTCTCTCAGCACCTAGTCTGCAGGCCAGATCCAGCACAGCTGTCAACAACCTGGTACACAACCAAGGTGGACCTCACAGGCATCCCATTAAGGAGATTTGTACTGTCCCAGATGCCTGACTTGATTTTTCTAATGAGGGTTCTAAGAAAATAATGTGGATAAAATTACAGGTTGAAAGTTCGATTTTATTTCAAAATGATAAATAAACCGAGGCATAGTCTGATTATGTACTATTCCAGAAAGGCTCGTGAATTTAGAGAAATAGTTCAGAGTGGGCTCTATTGAGACCCAGAAGGATGCCAATCAAACTTGTGACTGGCAGACAGCAGCCTCTCTGATCTTCAGAGGTTTGTAAAAGCTCTCCACCCCAATTTCTGAGTATCATAAAAAGTAAAAAAGCACTTTTATTCTGTCATTTTGCCCTTGAAATTTTCCTTAAGCCAGCAAACAGGACTACTTGTTTTTATGACTTCATTTTTACGAGCACAACAGTTCTACGTCAATTTGGAGAAGGAAGCCCCAGAGATTGTCAGTGGTGCTGAGTCCACTGAGGCCGGGTCAGCAGGCGCCTGTGTTCTGCATCGTCGCTTCTACCAGGAACAACGAGGAAAGCTTGTACATCCTAAGTACAGCAGTGCAGTCCACACATCTGATGTGCGTCAACACCAGGATTCAGCAAGGGACAGTAAATACAACTCCCGTCTTGGAAATCAAAAAGGGATGTGTAGGATAGGAGGGCTAACTCCTCAGGTGAGCAGCACACTGTAGTGTGCTTTGAAAGAATTAAAAACCATGACGCTGTAGTCATTGAATACTGGCCCACAGTTATATTTTTTTCTTTTATGTTGGCTTAAATACATCATGGCTTTCTATTAAAATCCTCAAGTCTCTGGGGATTATGGTATGGTACAACTATTAAAAATTTTCTTTTCCTCATTAACAATTTCATTAAAATTTAAAAAAGTCCGACATCTCGCTCAACTGTCACGTTGAAGCCTGATCTGTGTTGCTCTGTCCTGTGAAGTGAACTTAATTTTCCCAGTGGACAGGGACGCCGGAGTGGCCATTTCCAGGCCTGCATTCCCTTCCCTCATGATTCTTGCTGGGTTCTCTTCACTGAGGCTCTTCCCTGAGTCATATATTTACTGGAAAGGCTTCCTAGGAGGGAAACAAAACCCAACATGAATGAAAGGAGTCTCACTGGATCACAGAAGTGTGCCCCACCAGAAAGGGCACTTGTCCTGGGTCAAGTAGTTAAGCTAGATATAAACAAGTGTGCAGGCAGGCATTAGACATGTGCTTAGTTGACATTCTCAGCTGACAAGTCGCTGCAGTGAGACTGTCTAATGCAGCTACAGGCTGTGTTCCCAGGCTGACGCCAAGCCGGAGGAAACCAATGTTTTGAAAGTTCTTTACACAGGTCATTCTTTAGTCTGCAACCAAACAGATGGCAAAGAGTTCTCTGGCTAAAAATTATCTCACACCATTACCCTTTAGAAGTCTACTAATGCTGTAGAGACGTACAATGAGAAAATTCACTGTTCTTACAAGTGAAGGGCTGGAATGAGGATTACAAGTTACTGTGTTCTAAAGGTTGAACACATACATGAATGAGGCTAGCGATCTCCTGAGATCTCTGTGTAACTACTGCTCTATAATGAAGGCTCTGTTCAAACCGAAGACAGCAATACCAAGTATTTAGTAATGGTATCATGTCAACTACTTTTTTGTTTTTCTGAGACAGTCTCATTGTGTGGCCCAGGCTGTCCTGGAACTCTGCCTCCTAGTGCTGGGGCCAGAGGCCTGCGCCACTACCACAGCCCTTGGCTCAAATACATAATTTCTGAGAGGGAGAAGGAAGCTAGCTTCCTTTTCCAATCTGTCCTTCTAGTCACTCATTTCCAAATGAATTTCAGAATTAAATGTAAGTAGAAGAAAAAGTATAATCAGTAGTGCATATTTTCAAAAGAATGTAATATATACATATATATCCATCCATCCTCTGTGGTTGTCCAGATTTAGAGCACCCAGGAGACACATCTTGGGTGTGTTTGTGAGGGAGAAGCCCCACCATAAACACATAAACACAAGTGGCACCAGGAGTTTACACAGACTTCTTGAAGATGGGAATGCAAGAATGTCTCTTAGGAAATGGCTTTGTACACTGTTCCTACAACACATTCAGCTCTACAGACAGAACTGTGACTACACTTCCCCTACTTCCCCTGGCACTTCTCAGGACTCCCTGGCCATGGGGTAAGAAAACAAAGTACTCACACATCATGGCAATGTGAATGTCTCCAATTCCCAGTTTTTTACTGGGATTTCAGAATTCCACTGATATGTGCATAATCATTACAAATAATTTTCTATGATGTGCCATTATGATTTTGGGTAACCTAATTAAGAATGAATTCAGGTAACTGAGCAGCATTTTGTTAAAAAAAAAAAATGTACTTTCCATTTCTAACCTCCTAAGTATTTCTATTGCTTTTCATTTGCTGTCATTAAGACTACTGGAATTTCTTGGTGTTTACCAAGCTCTAACACCAAAGACATAAGGAATATGTCACACATGCACAGAGTAATGCTTATCCAAGGATAGAAGGAAATACCCTATCTCATTGTATGAAAGTCATTTTTAGTAAGTGCATAAAATGTAACTTTTAACCAAATTTTGTAACATTTATTTTGACCATTTATGTAGTCAAAATAAAAAAAGCGTTAACATAGAGGGGATTTTTATAGCTTGAGATTTAATAAAAAGTTTTAAAATCTAACTTATAAATATGTTTGTTGCAGTTAAGCATTTGTCAGTCTATTAACAGGGACTATTAATGAATAACATATTTATACAAGAGGATTTCAAGAGATATCTAAAAAGAATGACCTACCACAAGCCTTTTCTTTATGCCATTTTAATCCCATGGCTTGAAATTTAAAACATCAGAGATACTGTAAGAGACTGCTAGTAATCTTTCCTCCTTCACGTTTACGTATATTTATACAACTTTGTCACTATCAGAATTTTAAAATCCAACTACTGAAAAAATAGAAAAGAAAGAAAAAAAAGAAAACCCTGTATTTTTCTCCCTATGTGTATATACATGTCCACATGTGTTTGGACCGTGTGTGTGTGTGTGTGTGTGTGTGAGTGCACGCACGCATGCACACATGCAGAGACACAGGCTGATACTGAGTGCCTCCTCAGTCTCTCTCTTTACGTACAGCAGCGGGTTTAGTTAGCTAGCCAGCTTGCTCTGGACACCCCTCCCTCTACTTCCTGCATGATGGACACAAGCAGGCTGCCATGCCCACATAGCATTTCCATGGCTGTTTGGATGCACGCACTGGTCCTTATGATTGCAGGCAGGCATTTATCTACTGAGCCATCTCCCCAGCCCCACCAATGGTCTTTATGGTCATTTAAAATAACAAGTAGTATTTGTTGAGACACTGGAAACAGAGACCAGCAAAGTCAAAAGGTAAGAGCACAGCTGTCCATCAACATGTGCTAGTTACGAGCTCAAGATCTGCAAACTCTTAAGCCAAATATCTGGGTAGACTTGGGGACAACATGGGGCTAACTAAGGTCAGTGCAGTTACCACCACCAGGAACCAGTGCTTGCACATGGGGTCCTCAACAGTCAGCCATTAGCCCCCAGCTTATAGCTAAGAAGCCTGAAGTGTGTGTAGGACAAGGGGCACCCCAACAAATGAAGTGGAAACCAGACCCATGCAGTAAACCTCAGAGCAGACAGACGTAAGCACTCCGTGCTCCTTTATGTGCATGGCATCAACAATGTCAGTATTTCTCGTACGTAAAATGTTTTGGGAATATTTGCTCAGGGTCAAAAGTTGCTTAAAATAACATTCTTTTGGTCTGTTTATAAATGGTACATCTGTGACCTTCAAACTCCCAGATCTACGGGGAAAATTATCCCACTGGCTGGTGGTGTCTGCTGTCCACACCCTTCCTGAATGCTGGGGTTACTTGGAAGTCAGCTTGGTTACAATATAGCCCATCTCTCCTCCCCACCCACCTCTAACTTAACTGTGGGGTGCCACTCCCCTTTTACTTCTGTGTACTGGATGTGGAGGGTACCCAATAGAACTCTTAGTCTGAAATGATATGTTCCAGGGAGATCAATTACAAATCTTCCTGAGAACTACTGCAATTCATATTCTCTTAAGCCTCTTCCTGCTTATCTGTCACGTACAATGTTCCTCTTCAGGTCTAAGTGCAATCAGGATTTGAAGATTTGTTTCTTTTAAATCACCTGGCCTTATTCTAGACATCAACCTCAATGTCCACATACTTTAAATTGTGTGTAAAGATCTGTTATCAGGGTTGAGGATGCCATGTGTACAGTGGAGTGCTTGCCTACCATACATGGAGCATTCATTGCGTGGTGCAGCTCAGCCTCATCTACACAGTGATTTAAGGCCAGCCTGGCCTACATGAGACTCTAGCTTAAACAAACAAAAAACCCAAAAAGGATTCTGATATCATTTCAATGTTTCTCCTTACTCATTAAAAAAAGTAAAGTAAATGCCTAATTCTGTTTAGATCATTGCTAATACTTGAAGGATAACTCATTTTGATACTGAAAAAAAACTTAAGGAGTCAAACACATTAACAATTCCACTATTTTATCTCCCATTAACAGCATTCATCATAGAGATAATAGACATTCCCAGCCCAAGGCTTCCTTAACTTTCCCACCCTGTAGTTGGCGTCCTTGCTGGAAAGATCAGGAAAGGCAGCTCATCTTTCTCAGAAGCCAGGGAATCTACCATGGTCTGATCTCTGCTAAAACTTTTCCACTCTACCAGTTTCTCCTAACTAAAGTCAACACTCTATTCCCTGCTTTAGGATGTCATTCCAAGACTCCCAATGGATGCCTGAAACTGCAGCTAATCTGTGCTCTACAAGTTCTGTGTTTGTTCTTACACACACCTGTGACAGTGTCTTGTGTATAATAGAAATTACTGCTGAATGAGACATTATTCTGCAGCGAAAGTTACATAAGTGTTGCCTTTAAAATTGTCATTTTTTTGCCTAGTAGTAGTAGAACATGCCTTTAAATCCCAGCAATCAGGAGGCAGAGGCAGGCGGATCTCTTTGAGTTTGGGGCCAGTCTGGTCTACAGAGTGAGCTCCAGGACAGCAAGGACTACACAGAAGAAACCTGTTCTCTAACAAAACAAAAACAAAAATTCATTTTTCTGGGGCTGGAGGTGGCTCAGCAGTTGTTGCTCCTGCAGGAGGATCTGACACCCTCTTCTGGTCTCCACAGGTACCATCCATGCACACATGAGGCACACGTAGACACATGTAGGCAAAACCCTTTCCCTGACTGCATTTCCATTTCTTTTTTTTTTTATAAACAATTCAAGAACTTACAGGGACTGACCGACTGCTCGTGCTCTCTGTGCTTAGCTTCCCTTTTCTAGCTTCTTTTAAAGCGAGAGGTAAGGAGGGATGATTGAGTAAAGCTACTTAGGCTATCTACAGGCCAAGACTCTGGTTTACACCATGTTTTACAGTTACTTCCTTTAATAAATAATGCTATGCAGTCACTCTTTTCCTTTACCTCAGTTTTGCCCCGTCTTTTTGGAGACTCAGAAGAGCACTTGAAATGCTAAAGAAGCCCCTCTTGCCCTGGTAGTCTACCATGCTCTCTTCAGCATCTTCCACAGGCCTGGGACATGGCAGGAGGGCGCTATGCCCTTGACATCACAGTCTAGCCTGAGCAGGCTCCAACTCCTCCCCACACAGTTCTGAACCTTGTTACCAAAGAAAGGGTTCTCTGCAAGGCTTCAGTGCACCCAGATGCCAAGCCCAGCGCCGAACTCAGTCTCCACAGAGCTCCAAGCAGCACTTCACAAAGCACTCCCCCCGCCTGTCCCGAGACCTAACTCTGGCTCCTTCAGCTCCTTCTCTGACCATCTTTCTCTTTGTCTTCTTTATTTCCAGGATCCACATGCTTTCATTTGCTAGTGGACCTCCCCGTGCACTCCTTCCTGCAGCCTGGACCAATCAGACACCAGGCTCATAGAGTCAAGCGGCTCCTGGACAGCTCCACTCTGGAATTTCACAGCTACCTTAAGCTTACCCCTATAAAACCGAACTCCATTTCTCCCCACAATCGTTCCCAGCACAACAGAGTTCTCCTTTCTCCTTCCAGTTCTCAAAGACATCTGAGCCCAAGTGCACGTTTCACGTCACCACCCAACACATCCATTTTGCTGGTGTTGCCTGCAGTCTGCACACCCAGCCGCCCTCCAACACTCTCTGCCTAGACCTGAGCTACTGTACGCAGCTGCCTTGCACGTAGCCCAGCGGCTCCAGCACTCCTGTCCTGGCCTTTCACTGCAGGTGCCAAGTAGTGCCACCGCTCCACTCAAGTGTCTCGGCAGCTTCCCATCTCACTCAGAGAAAACCTTTCAGTCCCTCCATCACGCTGAACTTTCAGGGCGCTAGAGCCATCATCTACTCTGACTGACCTCATCTCTCACTGCTCTCAACTGTTCACACCGCTCCTGCCACGGTTTTGGGCTAATGAGTGAGAGCTGCTAACAGGTAAAGGTCTATCTCCCCTGGGCCTGACCCTCATTTCCTGAGACTCAGCCGTCTTGAGATGATATTTTATTAGAGACGACACTGACACAGTCAGCATCATTTTGTACTTTCCCTGCTAAAAGCATCTGTCACCCCTGGCTACCCTTGGTCGTTGCTTATTTCTTTCCGTTACCTATTCCTGACAAGAATGTAGAGGAGGGGCATTGCACTGGGGCGAGCTCAGTGCTGACACTGGTGCGCTGTAGTTACAGTCTCAACAGATATCTACTGAAGGGATAAACAAATGAAATGCTTGTCTGGCTGCAGAGTGGAGGCTTCAGGTTACGACTTTCTTTCCTTATTCTGGAACACAACGGATAATCTCTACAGGGAGAATACAGTGCGGGGAAGAAAACTACAATTCTACAAAAGTCACAAAATACGCAAGAAAGGATTTCATGGTTGAGGGTAGCAATTCTTCCTCAAAAGACAAAGTCATCTGGAATATTTGAAAACTATTTTTTTCAAGCCACACTTACCCACAGAACAATCAGATTAAGGATGTAAGGTGGAAGCCAGGCAAGAGGTCTTTTGTTCTGATATCTCTCCATCAGAACCACACAGTAAAGGAAGAGTCTCAAAAGGCATGTGGTAAAATATTCAGAGGAAAAAAAAACAACACACATCTGATCTTTAAAAACCACATACCTGACTGGGGACTCAAAAATATGGCTGTGTTTTGTTTCTTTTTGTCTTCATGTAAAAGCACTGCCTAAAAAATGAAATAAACTGGTTTACAAAATCTGAAGGTAAAAGCAATAGAAACAGCCTCAAACCATATCCAAGAAGAGCTGGGATTAGGCACGTGGGTGGCAGAAGTTTGCACGTTAGTTGGGAAGACAGACATGTATGCAGGGGTCATCCAGCAAGCCCTTACTGCCAGGGCCCAACAACCTTACCACATAGTACATGGGCATGGAGAGGGTAGGTAGGTACCACAAGCCAGCCAGAAGGGCCCAGCACATAGCCACAAGCAGTCCAGAAGACTTTGGGGAGTGAACAGGAAGGAGGGGCTCCCCTCTCAGGTATGGGCTGGCTTTTACCTGAGCAATTGGTTTCAAAGGACTAGGTGAAGAGTATCCAGATATGTAATCTGACTTATACAAACCTACAGAAAGAAAGGAACACTTTTTGTTCTTACTTTAAACTGAAAGCAACAACCCTGTTTTCAGATGTTTTAAGAAAGACTGTTGATGTGATAGAATTCCACAGTCCACTGAAGGAACGACAGAGAAGAGAACTCTAGGACAGAAGCATTCGACTATTTTAATTACCACCAGACAGCATTTGCCATACTCCAGCCCAAGATGGCCCTGTTGCTCTCAAGTGCCGACTGTTGACATTAAATGTAAATACTGTACAGGAAGTAACCAGGTTTCTAGACCAGGGCTTTTCCTGAAGGATGTTAATTCCTCTGTCAGGCTGCCAGAATTGCCACTCTTACACTGTGTGTGTGCGTGTTTGTGTAAGTTAAGTATCTGTAGAGGCCAGAAGATCAATCTCTGGTGCATTCCTTAAGAGCATTCTATTTTGTTTTGGGGGCAGAGTCTCTCACTGGGACTCCCTTAGTTAAGCTCGTTGGTCAGTGAGCTCCAAGGATCTGCCTGTCCTGCCTCCCCAGCACTGGGATTGAAAGCATCTGCTACAATGCCTTGCTTTTCATGTGCATGCTGGGCAAAGGACTCAGGTCCTTGTACAAGGACTTTACTAACAGAGCTATCTCTTTAGGCCCCCACTGAGAGTTCTGAGCCACGTTGCACCTGAGGGGCAATACAGCATGAGGATGTATTGGAGGATGGAGATGGGAGACAACAAAGATCTGACTCTTGCTGTTTGTAAACACAAGCCTTGAGTCCTTATCAATACAGCACATAAGAATAACCTTGATGAAACTATATGAAATTCTGTCTATACTGTCTAGTTCCCACTAGGTTTAAGGAGGCTATTGTATTAGCTAAATGAGATAATTTATAACTATACTTAACTTTGAAACAGTACCTAATTGACCCTTAGTAACATGCTGAGTGTTAACAAATAACCATTATTTTAATTTTTTAAAATCACATCTCTTTCTAATAAAGGAAAATCAAGGCAAATGTTGGAGTTAAGTTCCAAGTTCCTTAGAAGAACAAGACTAACTTAGGCCATGGGAGTTATCCAAAGCCTTATCATTTATAAATATTCAAGCATTACTAAGACAAATAAAAACATTTAAAATAAATTCTTTCAAAAAATTTTAAAACAAATTCTTTCCATATAAAGCTTCTTTGAAAAATAAATAAGGATGAGTTGGGTATAACAGGGCATGCATGTAATCCCAGAACTCAGGAGGCAGGGGAGATTCTGAGTTTGAAGCCATCTAGAGCTACACAGCAAATTCTAGGCTGGCTTTGACTACAATACTCAAAAACCCAAAGAAATTAAAAAAAAAAAAAGACTAGATCTAAAACTTTCAGTCTTAAAAATAGAGATACTGTGCTGGCTGACTCGTGTCAATGCTCACCGCACATGGGGCGTCTGGAGGCAAGGAATACAGAGCTGCCCAGCTAACACCTCAGCAACCAGCAGTACAACTACTTTCCAGGGTTCCCTGTCTACGCTTATTCAATTTTACCCAGCCTTATTCTATGAAGCGGTACAGTATATAAATTGCTTGAAGACCCTAACTTACACAGGCTAAAGGTACCCAGACTCTTAACAGTCTGTTAAAAAGGTGCCCATGATGGACACTTAATCTACTTGTAAAAATGACCAACTCACAGCCACCAACATAGAGTCAATATCTGGGGGGTGGTGTGGTTTTACCTTCAAGACAAGGTCACACTACGTTGCCTAGGCTGGTCTCATTCTCCTGGGCGAAGGTGCCCTTCCTGCTTCAGCCTATTAAAAAGTTCCGACTAGAGTTGTAAGTGGACCACTATATTCATTAGATCTGCGGATGACTGAACTCTAGGCTGTTAAGACATTTTATTTCCTTCATTTAAGAATAAGTACGATCACTGACAGACAGGTATTTAAATAAGGGCTAAAGATGAAACCCTTCACTGTTCTCTGCAGACACGAACACTCTCGAGACCCCTCTATCCTATTCCTACTCACCTGCTTAGAGGATAAGAATGGAAGTATGAGTGGCTCATCGTACATGGTGCTACCTTGAAATAGTCTTACCCAGGGTCTCGGCAGTGCTCTGATTCACAAGTTCACACAGTGAGCAGCATGCCTCTAGCTAGAACTCATTTACTGGCTACAGAGACTATATTTATATGGATTGGAGTGAGCGGACTGTCATTTCATTGATAATCTTAAGCTTTCACAAGACTAAGGAAACCCAGGAATAAGCAGTTACGGGGTCCAGAGGGTAAGCATTAAAGGTGTGTGCAGGGGGAGATGTCACTTCCTTCCAGCACAATCTTCTCTGGGTAAATATATTCCTTAAAGAAACAAATACAAAATGTGAAAAAATTCTAACATTCCTTGAGCATAAATCTCAAAGTTTCTGGAGAGCTGTCTGTACCTGGAGAGCTTTTGAACTGTGGGCATTCCTTTTTAATGTGTCCTTCTCTTCCACAAATGAAACAACGTTTTTCTCTTAAGTCTTTGTCATCCTGCCTCTTCCACTTCTCAGCTGGTGCCCTGAGAATCTTCTCCCGTCCCAGGTCAGCAGCTGCCCTCGCTGGCTTGGCTTTCACGGCTGTGCACTGCGTGGGTTTATCTTCTTTTGCTGACACTTCCTTTTCTGTGTACTTATTCTGAATTTCTTTGTCCTCTTTGCTTCTTTTTTCTCTGTTCTCAGAGTATCTTTGGTTTGGTGTATCTTCTTGGTCTCGCCGTCGCCTCACTCTATTAAAGATAAAATACTAATAGGAAAAGTCTCAACAGAAACATAACAGAATGTCAAGAGACGTCCAAATGTAAAGATAACAAGGACCAGAAGGTATGAGAAGGAAGCCTAGGGTCTGACAAAGTCTAGCTTCTCTGTTAATTTGCTGTTCTTCAGCATCCGCAGGTGGTAACAGGTGGCCACTAGGAAACCCAAATCCACAGCAGTGAATCCTTACAGAAAAAGGTGCGTTATGTGCATTACCCACGAATATCCTCTGACAAGTTACACCATACTCTGGAGGGAATAACAAGAAACCCGAGTCTGTATATTTTCAAGCCAGACACACTAGTTTTAACACCCCGTCCTGCAGTTGGTAGGGCACTGAGCCCATCTTATCACTGGTGCTGTGAAGCCAGTGTTTACTGGTGAGACCCTGAGCTCAACGCCTGCTTTGATACTGCATGATAGAACTCCAATCACGCATATGGTGTTGGGCTGATCAGCTTTTCTCATGTAGTAGCTTTTACTAGGTAGTGAAAATTTGAAATGTAAAACTTGAAACCAAGGTTTTTCTGTGAAAAATTAAGGAGGTCTATCTTCAAACATGTCAGTCACTTTTCCCTTTGTTTTATAAAAACATTGTATTTTATGTATATGTGTATGTCTATGTATGTAAGTATCTATGGAGGCCCTGAGACTGGGGTTACAGATGGTTGTGAGCCACCCAATGCAGGTGCTAGGAATAGAACCAAGTCCTCTGCATGAGCAGTAAGTAAGTGTGCTTAACTTCTGAACCATCTCTTCAGCCCCATTTGTTTTATTTTTTAAGACAATATTACATGTAGCTGAGGCTGGCCTTGAACTCATGATTCTCCTGCCATAGCCTCTCAAGTGCATGAAGTACTGGTAAATGCTAGCATGCCTGAGTATCAGAATAATTTCTTTCTGGTCTACTAATCCTTAAATTCCAGATTGTGACCTACTTTGCTTATATGTATTTTGAAGCAAAACCACTGTCAGTCAGGAGAACAATGACCCAAACAGACCATAAAAAAAATCCGCCTGCCTCTCACTAACATCACCAGGAGAGAGGATGGTGCCCAAGTACCTGATCTACTGAAAGTGATCACTAAGGGTTGAACTAATTGAAAACCAAAAGCTAAGCCCAAAATTAGGGAAGAAGATGGCCATCTTCACATGAGCCAGCCCTCAGCATCTGTACAGACACATCTGGATCACTTCATTTTCATTTTTTAAAAAAGATCTTAATTTTATCTGAAAACTGATCAATTTCACAGGCTTATTTTCTCTGTATTAATAGACCCACATTTAAAAACAGGTACAACAGAAAAAACGAAACGAAACAAAAATATCCCTTCTGAACATGTGCTTACTTTCTCCTCATGGGACAGTCCTTCATGAAGTGTCCGATTTTTCCACAAATTCGGCAACACCTGTCATTCGGAGCCAGTTCTCCCTCAGTTAGAACATCTGGATCAAAAAAGTATTCCTACAAGAACACAGCTGTGTAAAAGGAATTGTGAACTAGAATGCAGCATGCCACCCACACACTGTGAGAATGGGCTGGTATTTTAATATTTGTATGGCTTATCCCAAACAAGATCTAACACCATGGGCACAGCTGACACACACTGACCTAAACTCATTTCTTTGACTCCCTGAAGTTGGAGGACACCGACAAATAACAAACACAAGTGGCTTCAATACAACAGCAGAAGCCATAGCCACATAGGGGGTGTCAGGAAACAAATTGGCTAAACTGCAATGAACTGAGAAGCATTATCTTCATTGTGAAAACTCTGCATTAAGGCAGAGTAAAGAGCTGCATGCTGGTGCTGGTGCTGCTGTGTCACTTCTTAAGAGAGTAACAGAGGGGCTGCTTCGGTGTCTGCTGCAGGAGCCCGGGATGCTGCATCCCACCAGTACACCCTCTGGAGAAAGCACTGTGCAGACAGAGGAGTTCTTGAACAAGCATGGGAAGCCCTGTTGTAGATGTCCAGAGCAATATCTCACATGAGCCTGACCATGATACTCTAGAAGTCTCCAATGCCCACATGTGGAAGTTGCATCCAAGTCTTCCTGGGTAGAGGAAGGGAATGGGAAGCTGTTGTCCAATGGGGAGCTTGTAGCAGAATGCTTCAGTAACAGATTCCTGACTGATCACTGATTCCCACTGTGCCTTTTACCCTCTAGCTCAGGGAAGATAGAAAGAAACCTTCACTACTCTTGAAAGAGAGAAAAAAAAAGAAATGTTCATTGCCCTTTTTGGGAGCTGCAGAGAGAACCAGCATCTATCTGAGATCACTGGACCAGCATCTCACAAACCAACCCACCAACTGCCAACTGCACCCGCTCACCAGAAGTCCAGGCAGCATGCATACTGCCTGGAAAGCTACATATGACAAAAAAACTTCTTCAAAACATCCTGCTACAGAGAAAGTTGTGGACAGAGAAAAGGAGCAGGTCTAGACAGATCTACTGCAAGGTAGGGGCTACAGTCAATAACACATGTTTCAAAATAATTGCATACATTTCAAATGCCAGACCAAAAAATGACACACGAAAAGATAAACACATTGATCAGCTTGATTCAACCATTCAACCGCACTGCATACTTACTCGGTGCTTAAAAGGTGCACCTTAATTGCTTTCTGGCATTTCAAGCAGGAACTCACCATTTTTGAGGGGTAGTCCTTTGGAAATCCTTTAACTGGAATTCCAAATACTCTTCTACCATTGATAAAAGCTTTCATTATAAAATTTGTCACTGTAAAGAAAAAAGTAAGAATTTAATTACATGCATTAAGAGAACAAGAGATTACACCAAGTTTACAGACAAGAGTAACTTACTTTTCCTCGATAATCCAGCACCAAGATTATGATTCAAATCAAAGGGGTCTGAGTAAGGAAAATCAAAAAGCCAAAATAAGACAATAAAGTAGGGCATGTCACCGTTTATCCAGAACTTAGAGCCACACAACAAGAAGAGGGTGTTGCCTACTTAACTTGTTAGTATTATTACAAACAGCTTAGCAAGAGACAAATCTAATATAAGGCCAGATCTCCCAAAAGCATTAATCAGAAAAGAGTGCCATGACATCTTTTAATCTTTATAAAGTCCTTCATATTATACAGGTTGCCTACTTTTGGGAAAAATACTGAGGAGGGTTCAGTAACTAGTGACTTGATGATGTCCGTTTGTGTTCACATTAGAAGTCACACACATAAATAAGCCAGGAGTAGCAGTGCACACCTGTGGTCTCAGCACACGGAAGGCAGAAGCAGGAAGAGCAGGGACTGGAGGCCAGCCTGGGCTATACACTTGAGTCCCAGGCTGGTCTGAGCTACAGAGTGACACTGCGATGGCGAATATTGATTTCCATGATTTCCAAGGGTGTTCGTTGCATGCTTGAGTTTGAATCACAAGGATCCAGGAGAAGCAGGCGGGCGTGACAGACAAGGCTGTGAGGGAACGGTCTCATCAAACCATCAGGCACTACTTCTGAACCCAAGCACGACTTTATAGATGATGTAAGATACTATATACTCATGACCAGTGATCTGGTCATCATATGTAGATAGTTATCATTTTCTTCCTATCTCAGACAATACTGGAAAAGGCAAAGGGAAAAACCAAGATGCCTTTTTAGAGCCCTCCATAGAGACACGAAGGACCACATATGCAGAGCAACACAGGAGGAGCCAGGGAGTGAAGCTAGTCACCATGATTCTGTTGGCTATGCTTCTAGTGGGCAAGCACCACTCTGGGGAGCATGACAACAGATGTCACGTTATAGTCAACTGGAGCACAGAGCCCTTCTTCCTTTGGTCTTCCCTTGTAATAAATGGGACGAGACTATCATCTCAGTCAGACTGTCTTTGTCTCTTCTGTTGGGGGGTGTGTGTGTGTGTGTGTGTGTGTGTGTGTGTACGCGCGTGCGTGCAGGTGTTGTATTTTGGTTGTTTGTTTGGTTATAAAAGACAGATTGTACATTAGTTATCATATACCTGAAAGTATTGCTTCTAAACTTGGCATGTGGTGCATGCCTGTAACCCTGGAGCTTGAGAAGCTGAGGTGGGACTATTTTGAGTTTTAGGTTAACCTCTCAGTGCTGAGATTACAGTATGGGCCACCACAATCTCAATTGTGCCTTTTTTTTTTTTTTTTTTAAAGTTCACTTAATAATCCAAACAAAAGACATAGAAATATGAGAAGATTCCCTCCCCACTAATTCTGCTTTGATAGGAGAGTCTAAAATGCTGAGTCCCCTCCCATAGCCCAGGCTGATGTTCATGGCACTGCATCCAACACTACCCAAAGTAAGGAAGTAATCACAGAGTCCACACACCATCTAGACCATAAGTACATAGATCCTATGAGACCAAGAAGAAATTCCCTCAGCCATTTTCTTTTTCTTTTTTTTCTTTTTTGGTTTTTGGAGACAGGGTTTCTCTGTTGTAACTCTGGCTGTCCTGGAACTCAACTCTGTAGACCAGGCTGGCCTCTAACTTAGGGTTACAGACATCTGCCTGCCTCTGCCTCACTTTTAATCTGACTTTATTTGTACCTTCGATAACGATGTATTTTGAGGTCCATTGTTTCTTAAAAGTTGTAAGCAGACTTTTTCTTCTGATGCTGATTACATGTTCCTTAAAGTCAAATTCCTCTGTGTAGAAGCGCAGAAGTCCTAACCACAGCTGCCCAACGGATTCTGTATTTTTTCCATACTCTGGCCAACAACTGGGCTAGAGACAGAAGGGAACAGGGGATTTCAGTCCATCATAAAGTGTTAACAGTGCATTTGCACCTCAGGAAGAGAACTGGACCAATCAGTAACAAAATCAGTTATAAAATCATAACTGTGTAAGTTTTCTTTCGCCGTTTTAAAACAGCACCATGTGAATCTATTAATCTCTACTCTGTGAAGTGGAGGGAGACACAACTCAGTTTTAAATGGTGTATCTCAGAAAGTGATATTGGGAGAATCTGTGAAGAGACTGAAGAGCTCCAGAGTAAGCAGGACAGAACTCAGTGCAAATCCACACAAAGTCTTAGTAAAAAGAATCACACAACAATAATGTGTTCTCTTGGAATAGTTAATAACTACCAAAAGCCAGTTTACACTGATGAAATCCTGGGTACTGCCTGTAACACACCGGTTTAATAGAAGGACTACCTGAAGGGAACACTTGTGAATGCCAATTTTCACTGTCATAAAGGAGAAGCATGACAACTCTACATCACTACCATCTATAGTGCAGAACAGGACAACTTTTGGTCAAGGTTTAGGAAAATGTTTACTCTTAAAATACACACCAGCTCATCGATTTGATCGAAAAAGTAAATATTCCAACCATCAACAAGTATTTCTGGTTTCTTTTCGCCTTTGTATATCTGAAATGAATTTTAGAAGTATTAGGACACAATGAAAATTTATGCATTGATACCAAAATGTGTAGGAAAAATTAAAAATTTAACTGCAGAACTACAGCATGTTAGCAGAGGCACAGAGACAACCCAGTTTAGCAGAGGACACAATCTCCAGTGGGGTACCTCTTGAAGCACAGGGATGACGGGAGGAGACCTTTGTTGAAGGAAATATAGCACCATAAGAGTGTACGCGTAGGATGACAAGCTGCCTCTGGAGGCATCACCGATGTCACACATCTGGAGGGAAGAGACAACTTGGTGAAGACCATTTCTATTCATCTTGCAGTCACTCTATTACTACTACCTCATTTAGGAACTAACACAAAGTCAAATTTTCACAAATAAAAGTATGTCAACAAAAGCAACCAACCCAACCTAAATCAAACGGAACCCAAGATAGTGGGTTGTTAGTCACTGCAGGGTTATCATGAGAACCTGCAAGGCCAGGCATGCTGGCACTCCCCTTTAATCCCAGCATTTGGGCAGCGGAGGCAGGAGGATGCCTGAGTGTGTGCTCACTGTACAGCAGTTCCCAGCTAACCCATTGTGTGTGCAGGGTGGTAGTGTCACACTGATGTTTTCAAAAGCGTCTGCAAATGCAGAGCAATCCCCAGCTCAGCCACAGCAGCACTGCACCCACCTTTGTGAACACTTTCATGGTATAGCACAGGTATTTCACTCTGGGGTCAATGGCTGAGTATGCAGACAAGAGCCTTGTGTTATGAAGAGCCTGTTAAAAACCAAAGGACACCATGAAGCGAAAACAGTGAGATGAAAACACTCTGACCTGCGAAGGTTCACACTGCAATACATTTTAGCAATTTTTTTTTCGTTCCGAGATAAGCTGAGTTAATCTAAGAGATAACAATAAACTTATGTAACTTCTGGTTTCATTAATAAATCTTTAGTCTGAATAAACTGGAAAAAAAAATGTCATTAAAACGAACAAGCATGTTAAGGTGTGGTGACATGGGCCTGTTATCCTAACAGGAGACAGGAGGATGAGAAGTTCAAGGTCGTCAGCCCGAGAGGTTCTGTCTCAAAAACCAAAACCAAATACCAAACCTCAAAAACCAAATAAAATAAGCAGTTTACTTTAAGTAGACGTAAACTCTCCTTTTCTCTGTAGCATCACTTGAATAAAATGCTCTCAGGTCCCATTGGGCCTTGAGGGAGCCAGGTGTAAGGCTGCAAAGAAGAGGCATAGCACCCACACCAAACAACAGCCAAGTGCAAGCCAGACAGACAGGCATGCTGCTCCGACCTTATCTGAAGTAAATCTTCACTGGGGCCTGGACTCATGTGCACCCCCGCCTCCACATGCACATATACGTGTGCACACATACACACTCAGACTGCTGAGCTCTGATTTATTTACCAACTTACTGACTGGATATAAACTGGGGATGCCATGCTGGCCAGTGTCCTACCACTGAGTTAAACTCTTAGCCCAAGTAGATATGAATAGCTTGAATTCTCCATGGCCCCAGCCTCAGGACACTACAAGACACACACCAACACTCCAATAATTCCCAAAGAGGAAGTAAAAGGAGCGCAGAAAGCTGGCTCAGTCATCTGCAGGTAAGAAAGATGAAATGAAAGCTTTGTTTCACTTATTTACTCTTAAGAGCCATCCGTTCCTCTCAATCGCCCTTGGAGAAAATGCCTGAAGCACAGGCATGGAGCGTGGGCTGGAGACCGCAGCACTGTAAGGGGAGCCAGGAAGGTCAGAAGCTCAAGGTTACCATCAGCCAGCTGCACAGCTGGCTCTTGGCAGTATGAGACCTTGTCTCAACCACACTCCCACCCCCTGCAAAAAAGAAAGACTGGATGGGAGGAAGCAAGAAAGGGTGAAAGGAAGGGAGCAAAGTGTGTGTGTTGGTGGGGGCGGGGGGGGGGGGGAAGCATGCAAGGAACCAAAATAGGAAGTTCATGACCACAAGTGTGAGGGTAGGGAAGGAAGTTCATGACATGCAAATGAGAACTGGATTGGGCTAGGCTACTCAGTGAGACTCCCCCCCCCCTAAAAAAAAAAAAAGATGAAAGAAAGACAAACCCTAGGAAAAACCAAATCCCAGGAAATCTTACCAGTGTGTTATACAAGCTGATGTCCACCTCTAGACCACTTCTCAGATGAAAGAACTTCACAATGGGCACCTTTGCTGTTGTGATAGGCAGAATGTTCCTCAGCCCTATTAGGGAAGTGAGATGCATGATTAATACAACAACTGGGGAGAGATGATTCTCACGCTAATGCTCCATGATAAACAGTGTATTAATTACACCAATCAAAGAATTGTGTTATTAAGTAACTGCAAGAAGGCACAAAGTCTGTATCTGTTAAATACACCAATATTTGAATCAGAAGAACCAAAAAGTCCACCGTCCTCCACAATCCAACTGGCTCTTGAGAACCTGCAAGTGTGTGTGCAAGGGGGGCTGTTTCCCAGAGGAACTGCTGGAACATAAGTTCCGCTTCCCTGTCCACATGACTTAAGACCTACAGAGCCACTGACTCAGTGTGTGACTCAGTAGTAACCATGGAGCTAGAAGCAATGGATGGAAAAGGAAGGAATCGACTTTCAGCGGGCGAGGAGACTGCCTGAGCTACACTTTGAAAAGGAACACGGTCAAGTAGTGGAGATGGCATTGACCAGCAAGGCTCAGGGCCTTCCATGACACTATGAAATCTGGAGGACTGACTTGAGGGGAAGAAAAATGTCCTGTAAGAAACGGAAGAGAAACTGAGAAGAATTATCCTTCAGGACAAAGAAGCCAATGAACTGGCCTAAGTACTGGAGAGCCAAAGACCATAGAGTTGAACCATGCTCCTGGCAAACAGTAGGCCAGAGACACAGGAGTAGAGGTGTGATGACCACTCCTGAAGAACATCTGGGCTTGACCTGTCGCGGTGGCCTGAGAATGCAGAGACGAGAGCATATGCTTGAGATTGCCTATATCTGAACAGGAAGGTGCTCTCAACTGGCGTGGGCCTACATGTAACGGGGATACACAGAGGACCCTTCACAGACAGATTTTCAACTTCACCCTGAAGGGAATGCAAAGAAAAACCTGAATCCATAAGATGCAGAACCAGTGGCAAGTCTGGGATGCAGAATCTCTACATTTTGCCATGTTCTTCTTTCCCAGCAGGGAGTCTCCCGTATCGATCTCAGATGACACTCACCAGCTTATTCTCCATGAGACTTATCTACCCCTTGTATGTCACCCTGTTATACTTTACAACTCCAAAGGCTTGTGTTTCTACCCACTGCAATCGAGTCTTATGCTAAATGTCAACTTCTCCCAAATACTATCCAAGGAGAGACAAGGGCCTTTAAACTATTGTGCTGTCATTAAACACCCGACATTTACATAGCAGCCATCCAATACCATAGCTGGGGAGATTGCCACCAAAGGAATTAGGTTTTAAGCAGAGCCTTCCAGCTATTATTAAATTATTTCTCCATGCAATCTATATTCCATTTCTATCATAAAATCCTCTATATAAATGACTATACAGAGTTGTTTCTGTTCTAAAATCAACCACTGAACAGAGTTTGCCTTTACAAAATACACATTTAGGATGCTTAGGCAATGGTCACACTTGGAATCAGATGTAAAGCAAAATGACTTAAATCGCTCACCTGCCTTGAATATGCTTTGTATTGGAAAAAAAAAAAAAAAAAAAAGCTAGCACCAACACACACACAGACATTATTACCAATTCTCCTCCGTATTAGACCACAGAATATTTTAATGACACCAATGTTACACATACTTATAAATGAATCAGCATTCTTCCTCATCGGTTTGAATAAATTCTAAGTATACAAAACACTAAAAGGTATTTTTAAAAATGTATAGAGCTACCTGCATGCTTCCTGAGGACTCTTGCCAATTCCTCAATAGTTCTGACGCAGTCCAATCCCTGCAGCAAGGGCACAAACAATGGAAACTAAATCAGAAAACAAGCCAGGCTCCTGGGCACACACCTGTGATTTTAGCCTCTCAGGAGACTGAGGTAGGACAGTCACCAATCAAAGGATTGTCTGGGCTGGGGAGTAAGTTCAAAGCCAGCTTGGATAACTTCGTGAGACTTAGGGGAAGTGCTGGTGATGTAGCTAAGTGACTGCGTGCTTGCCTAGCTGTGTGAGGTTCTGGGTCAGACCCAAGGCGAAGCAACAACAACCAGGAGGGCAAGGGCGGGGTTAAACTGTTAAAGCTTCTATCGCCTTCAGAGACGGGCTAACTTCAAATCACTTTCTTCTCATTTTCATTTGTGTGGGAGACTGAGAGTGGGCACCCACGTGTCAGGATATCCCATGTATGAAAGAGCATGCACAAGGTTGGAGAACTGCTTTCAGGAGTTGGTTTCTTCTGCCACTGTGGGGTTCGGGCACTGAGCTCCAGACACCAGGTGGCACTGCAAGCACTCTTCCCTGCTGAGCTATCTCATCAGCCCAGTTTCAGATGGATTTTGTCTCCCTTTTGGTTGAGTGTCAGTTACTATACATATAAACACCCTAAAGATATGTAAACCTCTAAATATGTCTTCATTGCTTTTGGATGTACAACAAAAGCCAAAATCAGAGCTTCCAGAAAGGTCTTTGAGCCATGAGGACTTTCATTTTTTCCCTCTAACGTAAACACCTCACTTGGAATAATATACATTGCATGGACATACAAGGCATGGACATACAAGAGAGGCCTCTGTGCTTTGCTTCATTTATGCTGGTAAAGGCTGTATGCACACAGTGTGATTAAGAACTGATGATTTGCTGTGGAGAGTGGTTGAACTCAAGTTGCTTCCCCATAGGATGAGCCAAAATAAAAGTCACACAGCAATTAGGAATGGGATCTGAGCCAAGGCATATTTCTTGTGTTTCTTCAGACCAAGTCTCTCTGTGCAGCCCAGGCTGATCTCAGATTCAAGGCCCTCTTGCCTGTGCCTCCTGAGTTCAGATATAAGCACATACCATGTGCCTTGGCACATAGAAACGCATTTGTGATCCCTATTGGCTTCAGTCTTTCTGATGGCTACACAGACTACAACATATTTAGTGTTCAAAAGTTGTTTAATGAGAATCAACTCTGAGGAGATACAGTGGGTCATCCCATGTAGTAGGCCTAATCTCATCCTACACTATTCACCAAATTCCAGGTAGATCTTTTTTTTGGTAATTCCCTGAAGCCAGAAATACCCTCAAAATGCAGAACAAAGCCAAAGAGAGCTGAGCACCAGCACTGTAGTCATCAGATCAACATCATCTAAGCCTCCATCACTCCTGAAAAGGGTCCTTGAGTGACAGGCGTGGCTTGGCAGTATGGTCTCTGCCTAGCGTGCACAGGCACTGGATCCCATCTCCAGCATTTCTCAGACTTACTCTGCTATCAGAGAGAAAGCAGCCACAGAGAACAGGCAACAGGATTGGGTGTGGCACTGCATCAGTGAAACTGTCAAACAGGTGGTTAGAGCGGCATGATGACAAACGTCATCATCCCAGGACTCAGCAGAGGATCAGGAGTTCCAGAACAGCCAGGACTAGACACAGCAGACCCTCATCCTCAAGAAGAGGGGAAAAACTCAAAACAACAAACCAGGCTTCAAGCTGCATTTCAGCACGAGGGCTGGACTCTGCTTCTCCTGGCACACAGATCCAGGCCACCCCAGACAGAACCTCCTAAAGCAACAGAAATTATTACTTTTGTTATCTACCTAAGGCCACGTCTTGGTGCTGATAAGACCAAATTGGTCTCAAATCCAGGTCCGAACTATGAAGGTAACACTAACCATGTACAAGCAAACCAAGATCACATACAACTCTGGGGGGATACATACTGTTACGTACTGGATGTGTACTGGTCTAGTGGTCAAGCCAATGGGCACTGGAGAAGGTGGTCTGGCTTCACAGAATCCAGCACAACATGTACCACACTGGAAAGCCCCTTCAAAGCTATCTAGTCTATGTATGTGTTTTGCATTTTTTTTTGAGATAGACTCTTTTTATGCAGCTCAGGCTAACCTTGAACTTCTAGCAACACTTCATTAGGCTCCCAGGTGCTGGGATCACAGGTGTGTACTACCCTACCCACACCCAGCCAGAATTTTCTACTCTTCACACCCCCTCCGAGGATGTCAACGAAGGTACAGAGGCTATGCTTCTTGGTGCACTGCGTGTGGAATGCCCCCCCTCCCAATTCCAGTTGCCTCTCAGTTCTGCCAGTGAGGTCGGCGCTAACCACATGCTCACAGCACATGTGTGTTCACATGGTAACCATACCTCAGCAGTCTCATGTCCGTTAATTGTCATACAGACGTCAAGGTCACTCTGTTTGAACCCAAATCCATTTTTGGAGGAGCCAAACAAGCTCAACTTAGTTCCTGTTAGGGACAGATGACAAGTAATAGCTCATTACCTGAATACATTTGATTGTTTTTTATTAAAAAAAATGGCCTGTTCCTGAAGTCAAACTACCAATTGCTAACTATCCTACCTCATAATTATGGTCTTTAAAATGTCTTTACTATCATTAGCTTATTTATTTATTGCATCTCGGTGCATGTACATGTGGAAGGGCACATTCAGGAGTCGGTGCTTTCCTTCCATCATGTGGACCCTGGATGTAGGCCATCAGGCTTGGCAGCAAGGTCATGTATCTGTTGTGCCATCTTGTCTGCCCCAACATCTTTTTAACTACACATTTATTCTAAATGATTTTCTTAGTTAACTAAGAAAATATAAATAAATATACATGCTGTATATGACATGAAAGATTAGATATAATTTTATACAAAAATGCAAGGATGTCTCAAGGAAAAATGTGGACCATCCTAGGACATTTATACTGTAAGAGGAATGCTTTCTATGGACTTTAAAGTTAGATTTTTACCTCTGTGTGTGTCTGCATACATGAGTGCATACACCTACATACCGGAGCTATCAGGTGCCCTGGGGTTGGTCTGCAAGAGCAGAGTGCACTCTGAACTGCTCAGCCATCCCTCCAGCTCTTGCCAATGTGTATGACTTGCTGTAGATCCAGGTGAATTCACCTCATATGTGCTGGGTGATCCTACACTGTCATCTTCCTGCTGGTGAACTAGATGTGCTGGACCAAAGCCCATCCCAGATGTACAAACCATCTCTACTCCGACCCTGCTCACCACAGAGAATTCACACTGCTGCTAGAGTTGTCCTTGCATTATCGTTCCTTTCCTAGAGATGAAAAAGTTACTTACCTGGAAAGTCCTGTCTTATGAAACTTTCTAGATTTTGCCGAATATGTTCACGAGCCTGATCTTCCACAATAGTTGGAGAGAAATCCTCTGTTTAAAAACAAATTAGATACAATGAGTATGGTATTGTAGAAGTTTATCTTTAGTTATGTCTAAAATGGTTGTTTTGTACACTGTTGGGAAAAGGGCTGCCTAGGCCTTGGCGTTCTGTATTGTCTGCAGGCATTGACTTTATGTGGGGGATGTTTGCTTGCTCATGATCTGCATGTGCTATCAATAGAACACCTGAGGAGCTTAGGTATCAATAAAAACCCTTGAGATGAGATGCTTGGGGCTCCACTGTCAAGGATGGCACAGGCCACGACAGTGGTTCTCTGCTGAGGTCTGGCAGGGTTTGGCACCTGTGGACATGCCTCCTTATCTTCTTGGCTGAGCCACACAGTAAGTGTGCTACTACAATAGGGGATTGGTTTTTTTTTTCCTTACGTTGATGGTGCTAGAAAAAGCTGAAAAAATACTTTTGAGAAAAAGAAAACTTAGAAGCTTCAAAAACAGATTTTTATACCTTTCCAATAGACAGTGCTAGCAATACAAGACAAACAAACAGCATCTGTCTCAAGCCAGGCCTGTCAGACACAGCTGTAATCCCAGCACTGGGAGGCAGAGGAGAGGATCACAGAGGTTTACAGTCCTGATATTTAGGAGGCTAAGGTAGAGAGGGATTGCATGAGCCCAAGAATCCAATGACACAGTGAGACCCTATTAGAAAGAGAGGGAAAGTAGAATTAAGCTGGGCATTCCAATGTCTGCCTAGAATCCACACATCCAGGAGGCAAAGGCAGGAGAGCAAGTTCAATGGCAGCTTCAGTAACAGAGGGAGCTAAGATGTCAATGTGGAACACTGAGTGCATCCGGTCTAAGCAGCTTCTTCTGGAAATAGAAACTGAAATGTCTCTCAATACCAATGCTTCCCCAAATAAGTTTCTTAAAGAGCTTGCATGTTGGTTATTAATTAGTGTTCACTGCAAAGTGTTCTTTCCCCTCAAGGCTCAGGGACCATCACAGAAAAGGGAGAAGTAAGATCGTAAGAGCCCGAGGCCCAGGAATATAACAGGGATTTCTGGGCATGGCAGGACAGCTGCTCATGAACCCACGGCAGCTAGGGCTGCCTACACAAGATCAAGCCACTCAATAATCAACATGGAGGCATTAGAGAGCCTTAACCTTAACTGAGGAGCTATGACAGGTGAAGGCTTCTGCGGGAAGGAGAGTCAGTTTTCTTTAAGAATGTGGCTTCAGTGGATGGCCCCACAGCCAGAAGTCTATGGGAAACACAGACTGGGATCAGCAGGTTGTTAAAAAGGAGAAGAGGAAGTGGAAGCGAGTGAGGAGTCGGGAGTGGGTGTAGGGGGAGTTGAGGGAGGATACAGGTGAACGTGATCAAGACGCACTGTTTGCAATTCTCAAAGTACTACCAAAGGCTGACAGGGACTCTGTCGATCCGAGTGTCAACCCCTGTCGACATCAGGGAACACAGAAGACTTACTGTAGCACTGGATGCAAACTTGATCTAAGATATTTGAGAACTTGGGTGTCAGTGGAGGCAAAGGTTCCAGCTGGATTCTCTTGAAGTCCTCAGGACAGTCCTTCTTCAAATGACCTTCTCGCTTGCACAAGCTGCACACTACTGTGGGGGACTGCAGGGATACGGTGAACCAAACAAGAGTAAGTGTGGACCCCTGCTAGACAAAGGGTCTTGGAAAAGAACTTTAACTACACACATACCCTAATTTAAAGCTATCCAAATGGGTAGCTTTACTCAGAACCCAGAGATGGTCCCATCTCTATGCCTATGGTGATGTTGGGAGAAAGGAGACATGAACTGTCTGGAGCCTCTCCTACGCACATCCCTGTTAGGAGGGATGAGGACTGAGTGGTACAAAACGGAAACATGCTAAACCACAGCCAAACGGGAAGCTACTGTTCTATTAACAGAAGCGGAAATCAGGGCTGACAAATGGCACTTGCTGTCAAGTTGGCGACCTGAGTTCAATTCCTGGGACCCACATAGTGAAAAGGAGAGAAAGGACTCCCTTAAGTGGGCCTCAGACTCCCATATGCATGCAATGGAACACATGCCTTTACAGGTGATAAATGGATAAATGTAACAAGAGAAAACGAGAAACAGTATCCATCAGAATTATTTAGAGTCCATCAGCTACTATTACCTTGCCTTTGGTGAAGGTCAGTTTTCTAAATTCATAGAAGAAGTCAGACTGGTCCCCGGGCGAATTTTCCTCAGGAAAGCTTTCTTCTTTGAGACTTATTCTATTTAGGTCTATGAGCAGAGCCCCACCTACACGTTCTCCACATGTTTCCAGATCTTCACCCTTAGGCTCAACCAAGTCATCATCTTCAGAGAGGGCATCCTCCTCACCTGACCCAGTGTACCTGTTGTCCACCTCACGAGCACTAGCTACCCCCTCCTCATCTTCTGTATGGTTAATGCTGAGCCTGGGTTCCTCCTCCTCCTCCTCCTCCTCCTCATCATCATCATCATCATCAAAGTGCATAATCCCTGATGTTGGACCTTGAACTAAAGGGGAAAAGCAATTCGGAGATGCTTCTAGTTCATCAGCATCTTCTGTGCTGTCTTCATTGACATCAGTCTTGTCATTCAAAGAGGCACAGTTGTTACACTCTTCGGCCCCAGGATTCCAGAGCCCCACTAACTCCAGGGTGCTGTCTGCCTGGAGACCACAAAAGCTGCCACAGTTCTGAAGTTCTGGGTGCTTGCTGCTGCTTAAACTTTGATCATCAGTGCTCAAAAGATGCCTAGCGTCCCTTCTGACTTTCTCCTTGTTGCTTCCCGTTTCATGATGCGGGGCCGTGGTATCCTCACAACCCTCACAACTGGCCTCTGCCTGGACACAGCCAGAGCCCCCCATCTCCTCCTCTGGTGGGCTTCCTAACTTCTCAGTGATGTTTTTAAGAGTACATGGCTGTGCTCTGAAAGCACCTGAGGTGGAAACACCACCAGGACCTTGAGCCAGGGCTTTTCCTCCCAGTTTATCAGTATTTGTCACTTGGGGCTCTGGGCCACAGTTTCTTCCTTCTTTATAAGGGTCTGAAATACAGGTGACTGGGCTAGGAGGCTTTGCAAGGTTGGGTTTCGTAACTCTGTGTGGAAGAGCGAAGTATTTATATGTTGTCCTCAAGCAATGAAGTATGTACTCAAACACAGGCTGGTTATTCAGGGTTCTTGCCACGTTTCTTTTAACAGAATAGGGATCTGTAACAAAAGAGGGAAGAAAGAGAAAGCACCACTTCATACACTTCTATCTTACCATGCTTAAAACTGGACTTTCAAAGACAAAGCAGGTAACAAGTAGTAACAGTAAACTGGATCATGCATCTTATATGCTTTACACACATTTAAAAACAACTCGGGTGGGAGTGAGGGCAGAGGTTTTAAGAGCTGAAAGCAATGTTTTTGAGTCTCCTGCTCTCCAAAGAGAACCCGTGGGAACTGACACCCCTTCCCTAGCTGCTCAGTGACCGGAGGTAGGAAAGATATTGGCAGTGTGGCTCTGGAGCCCTGGGGCACTGAGGACCGATCCACAGGCTTTGTGGCCGAGTGTTCTGCACCACTCAGCCAGCCCTGCAGTGTGTCAAGCTTACCTCCACTCTTCCGCCCTGGGAGGCCCCATCACTGAAGTGGCTGGCCTGAGTTTCAGGGGCGAGAGGGAGGCACCAGGAGGAGACACCACTTCTCTCAATCTTTTCTCCTCCCCTAGAACTCCAGCAGGTTAGGCAATTGGCCAGAAGAGCTGAGCCAGAGAAACTGCAGGGGAGGGTTTAAAAATGTGAGATTCCCCATGACTGCACACAGAATTTATGCAAAAAGAAAAAAAAAAATCTTACGTAACATAAAGCTTGGGAAAAAAAAAATCAAGCAAAACTGAGATTTCCATGTAGGAGTTTTGCTGTTGTTCTTAAGTTAAAGGAGGAGAGCTAAGATTTCTAGAAGTTCCAACCTCCTGACTTTGCAAAGCTGAGAGGAGCTCATCCATTCAGTGATACCAACAGGGCCATCAGTGTCTGACAGCTGACTCTGCAAAGTGACAGTCCTCACTACAAAGGGGTTTTATGAAGTTACTGCTTTCTGCTTTAAAAATAACTTCCTGTTCCCTCTACTGGAGTCAACCAACCTTAAGACCAGTATTTCACTCATCTTTGCAAAACTAAACCCCTGCAGGAATTCCTGAGAGGTAAATTTCAAAACACAAAAGTGAGGACAGTAGGAAGAAAGGTGACCCTGTAGGTCACAGGACACTGACCTACAAAGCATGGGCTCGGGCACCCTTAACCAGTCATTGGGTAACTGAGACACTATCTTAGGGGCAAGCCCTCGGGCCCTTACAACCCAATGCACTACATGCAGGAGTCTAGTGTTTATGTTACCTTCAGGCCAGGCCTGCCTCTGGTAGGAACTGTAAAGAGAATGTGATAAAAGTGGGCTGTTAGTTGGCAGCATGTAAACAGCAATCAGACATTACCTTCAATAGCGATACGCTTTTTGGGCCAGTCCTTTGATTCTCGAGATATCAATTCTTTAACACGAATACTGATCACTAAATCAGCCAGATTAAACTCTAAAGCATAGAACCGCAGCAATTCCACCCAGAGTTGGCCGACTGGCACTGAAGGCTGGTGTTTTATATTAAATGTCAATGGCACCTATGAATGACAAGGAACACACAGGTTAATTCAGATGCCAGCTCAGCCTGAGAAGTTAAGAGATCACTCAAACCTAAATGAAAAATCTGAAGACTTTGGGAAACCGTGAGCTTGACAATCCATCTAGGTTATCTAATCGGAGGTTCTGTTTGGTCAGAGGTGAACAGCACTGCACTGCACCCTGGGATTCGAGCAAGTTAACATTCAGCCAATATCCCAGGAATTTTACCACAGGAGCACAGGACCGGTGTCATAGAGTCAGACAGCATAGCTAGTTGTAAAGTCTGAGCAGTGGGTGGAGAGGCCCCGAGAGGGTTGCTGATATGCGCAGGAAAGACCTCATGCGTGGCTGCTGCTGGCAGCACCTTTACAGGTGTGGGTATTCAGAAACCGGCACTGCTGAGGCAGGGAGCAGAAAGAAACTCACTGTCATTGCCCCGACGCTCTAACTGCCAAGTGGCACTGAATGTTAAAGTCAAATAATACTTGGTATCAGAAATTGACACTAGTTTGTCAATCACAGACTTTTGACAAGTTCAAACATATATGACATAATGAAAGTACACAGGGCTAAGATAGAAGGGAAAGGGGGACAGCCCATTGTGACTCTCCAGCGCACAGCTCTTAGCTACTCTGCAACTCTTCACTCTATGACGGGGAGCACAGGCAGGAAAATGGCCAAAAGAACTGGCTGTGTGACAAGCTTAGTTAAAAATCCACACTCTGCCAGGTACTAGCTGTGATGACCTTGGTCAAGGCCTATAACCTGTCTAAGACTTGGATTCCTCATCTGGAAAATGGGGATAACAGTACCCACCTCATAGGGTTGTTGGGAGGACTGAGTGAGATAGTGTCTGTAAAGTTTTTAGCACAGTGCCTGGCAGACAGTGTTCAAAAAATGGTCGCTATCATTATCTGCAGAGTAGGGATGATACACCTATAACACAGGACAGTGATGAGGATTAAATCAGAAGCAAGGGAAAGCAGCTGGCAGATGTGGTTGCTCTGTACTTTTTCTTCTGAAGAAATGCAAACACCTGAAACACAACGTCACACCTGAATGATGCTCTCTAGAGGTCATTCAGTTCACCTCCCATGGGCTACAAGAAGGAACTGAAAGTCTGAGCATGTTCCTGATTCGTCGGTGACACTGCTCAGCAGAAAGAATCAGGAGAGGTTAAGCATACCACCACTCTGGAGTATGTTGTAATGTTTCCTTAACCTCTCCCAATAACAATTTTAAAATAAAGCATCAAGTGGACACATAGCAATGGCTTTTTTTTTTTTCACGTTAGTCTCTAATTCACAATGAATAAAAATTTTCCACCTAAAGAATATAAATTTGTCTATAATCACATTTCTAATACCACACTTCAAAATAAGTGGTGTGATACTCCATTAACTAGTAAATCTTAAACATATGGATTCTGCCAATCACGGACTTCACCTGGTGGGACTACAGGGTGGACCGAGACTCCTGACTGGAACAGAAGTGGTCTAGGTCCCACACACTGCAGTTGAGGATTCAGAAAGCCCAGGAGCCTTGTTGAATTTCAGTCTTTATCCACAGGTATTTGTGGTCTTATGAAGGATTTTTAAGTCTCTCCTTGAAATGCCTTCATAGTACATAGCAAGGAACTTCAAAAGACTTTAAGAGTAGAGAACATTCTTTCTCAAGTAAAAGTAAGAACAGCAGCTGGTATTGACCAGGTGCTCACCATACGCCCAGCACTGGGTCAACACTCTAGAAGAGGGCACCGAGATCATCTGTGGGGAGGAAGCCAGGCACGGGACGATTAAGTGGCCTGCCCAAGGACACACAGCTAGAAAGGCAGAGCTGGGACACAGATGCACACACACTGTCTGGAAAGCCTGGACTGCTGCCCACAATCAAAACCCACACGGAAAACAGAATGTTGCTAGGGACAGCAGGGTAGGGGCGACCCCTGTCCTCCCAGTCCCAGGAACCTGGAGCCCACAGTTCAGCACTGTCTCATCTGAGGCATAAACCATGGCCTGGAAGACTGACTTGTCAGTGCACACTGAGCTTGGAACCATAAACTCCAGTCTCAGGTGTATTTTATGGCTAGTACAGTCATCTTAGATCAGAAGACTCTAGAAGGTCACCGCCAATTTGGAAGGAAACCCTGCCATCACTATTAGCATAATTACATTTCATGGGCTTTTGTTTGAAACTCTCAGGTTTTTTTTTTTGTTTTGTTTTGTTTTTGGTACTAGGAATTCAATCTAGGGCCTTATAAGCTACAGCTACACCCACAACCATGGGGGAAAGCATCATGTATATTCCCCAACATGTTCCCAGTAGTATGGGACATGTATACTAAATCATACATGTTCAGTGTTATTTTAGTAGTGTGATCAACACCATACTTAGATTTAAACCATGACATCTAAGATCCAAGCACTTCTGAGGATAGGCAGAAATTTGATGAATTCTCAGTATCTTTAAAGGGCATCTGCACATAGAAAAAGCCATGCAAATAAATGGATTAGTGATGTCAAATTTTCAACCTTCCTCATTACTTGTTTATTTAAGAGGCTGAATAGTCATGAGCTAGTACATCGGTACGGAAGCTCCTTAGGAAGTGAACTGGCGCTCTATGACCCAGCCCTACACTCAGAAGCCAGTTTAACATAGAGAAGCCTGCAGACCTATGTTTACCAATGCAGTACTCACATCAGTCATGCTATGGAGTCAGCCTATGTGCCCATAAATGGATGAAGAAAGTATGGTCTCTTTATATAAAATGAAATTTTATTTGTCTATAAAAAGGGAAATGATGTTGCTTCCATGCATAAGGATGTATGGAACCAGAGATTACCATATTGAAATAATCCAGTCTACAAAGATGAGCGTCCCACACCTTGTCTCATATGCAGAACAGAGAGCAGAAGGAGGTAGAACAGTACAAAAGGGACTAGGGACGGGGCAAGGAAAAGGGGTAGGCACAGGTGGGCCGAGAAAGAGGAGCAGGAACGAACAGGGCCAAAGCACATCACAATAACGCAAAGAAATGATGAATGTGTTGTAAAATTAACTCACACTGTGTCTCAAAGACAGTTAAGATAGAGCCAGGAATGGCAGTATGCCCATAATCCCTGGAGAGGTTGAGGGTGGAGGACTGCCATGAACTCCAGACCACCCTGGGCTACATAGTAAGTTCCAGGGTCAGCCTGGGAAACAAAATAAGACCCTGTGTCCAAAACCCCCATCAATGTAAACAAGGGTGGTGAAGATAAAGACGGGGAAGCAGATGGATGATAAACGCCACAACCGGAGACCAAGGGGAAAAATCAATGGTACGGCAAGCAGGAGAACAGACCTGTCCCTTCTTTGCTGGAGTCTCCTTGGATGCCTCCTCTTTTGTTGTGCTGGTGTCCCCTGTGGTGCTATCAGTGTACTCCCAGACCACAAAGTCTTTCTCAACGTCTTTAAGGCAGAAATTCCCTAATTTATTTAATGAGAATTCTTCAATCTAGAAAACATAAGCAGACATATCTTACTATAAAGTAGAATAATTCTGTGACAATCAGAGGGTATTATAATGTTGATGGGAATAAAGACACACACTATAGTTCTCTGAAGATGTGTTAAAGTTGTTCTCTGACTGCCACATGTGTGCTGTAACTTATGCACATGGCCACAGACAATAACGAATGAACTTACAGAAATATAAAACTGGCTTAAGTACCAGTTGGTTCTGCTGTAGAATCAATAGCTTTAGATACTTCCTATGCAGTTTGTGTTCTCTTAGGGTTTTTGTTCCAGTTCTGTGAAGGATCTCAGACATGCGAGGCAAGCAAGTACTCCAGAACTAAGCTGTATCTCAGGGTACTGAAAACTTACTTTGTAAAGTCACTGTGGTTTTTTCAAATCAAAACCCTGCATTTCACTCTAAAAGGATACTTGAAATATCATGAATTCTTTAGGTCCTAAAGTATCTAAGTACATTTTTTTATGTTATTAATGAAAATGTCAGTGCACTGCGGAAGAAAAGGTTCTGGGCTCTAAGCTCAGAGAGGCACTATGGAGTGCTGGACCTGGACAGTTCTCTTCTCACAGAATGGGGCTCCTCAGTTTTAGTGTCTTGGCTACTTTCCCTATTGCTATAAGAAGCAATGAGAGGGACGGAATGATTATTCTAGCTCGCAGTCCATTGTGGCAGGGAAGTGAAGGTAGCTTTCTCCTTTCACCCATCTTAACCTGATGAAGGTAACTCCCACAGGCACATCTAGAGGTTTGTCTCTCAGGTGATTTTAGATTCTGTCAAGCTGACAACACAACCAGCACACGTCATCCAACAAGCTAATGAACACACTAAATTGTGGAATGGGTTTCCGAATGTATATCTGCCAGCGGTGGTCACCCACCAGTGGCTTGGCTGACAGCAACTCTACTGAAGCACAACTCTGGCCTGTACTTCTTTCCCTTTTCCATGATGGGCCAGTGTTTTCCAGGGCCTCCCTAACACCTGTATTCCCAAGGCATCACAGGCTCTGATTCTTTCTCTAAAGGCTTTCCTCTTGTCATTCAAAGATACCACAACTTAGTATGTATTCACAGTGAATGAGAAAAGTCCCATCCTGGTCGATACATACATGATTTTGCTTGGTTTGCTGTTCTAACCCAGTGCCCAGAACAGCCTGGAAAGGACAATGTTCTCCACCAATTCTCCCAAAGACACTCTGGAGAACAGCGAGTGAGATCGTTCTTTGTTAGATGCATGTATTCAGTATTCTTGAAGTCAATGCTGTATTTCTGGTCTTTGTGATTTTTATTTTTTGTGGGACCAGGCAAAAAGATTCTACCACTGAACCCACCCTCAGTCCTTAACAATGTTTTTTGAACAGCAAAATTTTTAGAATTTAAAAAAGTTTAATTTATTAATTATCAATCTTGATATGGCTTATAGCTTTAGTTTTCTAAGAAACTCTTGCTATGAAGACTTCACTTCTGAGAATTCCAATTTTGACTTTCACCTGTGGTCTCTTACCCATTCTGAGTTAATCTGAAAGTATAAAGGCTTAACGTTTGCTTTTTTCCCCAATGGGTATTTGTTTTTTCCTAGCATTTCTTAAAAAGACTTCTCTTTTCCTCAAAAATTTGCGTGGACACCTTGATCAAAACCAAATGACCACCACATGACTGAGCCCACAAAGATATGGTATGCCTCATTAACCTATGTTTTACTTTGTGTGTGTGCATTTGCATACACATGTGCATGTATTATGAAACAAGGTCTCACCATGTAGCTCAGGCTGTCCTTGAATTTGTAATCCTCCTGTCTGCACCTCCAGAGTAGCAGGTTTGCAGGTCTGGGCCAATGCACTGGACTGCTGATGTCTAATTCCTCAGCAATGACCCCTAATATTCTGTTGGACATTGTGCATCCTGTTACATTTACTCTCTGGCATTACTGTTAATGGAATTTTGTTGTTGCTGTTTTGATACGAGATCTTGCTAATATCAAATGGCCCTAAACTCATGATCCTGCTGCCTTAGATTGAGTATTTACAGTACAGGTATACTTCACAAATGGCTCAATGAAATTTTTTTAAATCTAATTCTTCAATTGATGTTAGCATGCAAAAATACAACTAATATTTTTGTATGCTGACGTTGTATCCTATGGTCTTATCAACTCTAGTAGGAGTTTTTTCTATTTTTAAAATCGTGTCACCTGCACATAAACATTTGTTTCTTCAACTCTTTTCTTCCCTTACTGCAATGGCCAGGGCTTTCTGAATATGGTGAGTACTCACGTTGTGGGTTCAGGGACATGAGGGACGTACTCTGCTTCTACTGGCAGAGTAAAAATACCCAGTATTCCACCACTAAGCATGAGGCTTCTGCATCTGCAGGGTTGCCTGGGCAACTGGCCAATGCCTTGTGTGGTACTCAAGACCAAAGACAACCTTGACCACTGGAGTCTATCCCCATCAACCCAGAAATGCAGCTGCCTTGGTATCAAGTAAGGGTTGAAAACTACAACCGTTGGTATTGGAAGATACCACTGAAGCTGAGATGCCCTGATGTCTGCATTTCAACTCATTGATTCTGGTGTTTACCCTGCAGTTCCCATGAGAAAAGCCATTGGTGAGGTAAAATAGTCTCATATCAGGTGTCCATGTACTTGTTCTTGTAAGTAATGCAGTAATTGGAAAGGTCCACCAAATTCAACTCAGAGTTCTTTTTGTGATCCCGGTGCCCTCACTATCAAGAAGGGTCTGCCTCGGCCCATTCTCAGTGTGTGACACAGGGATTCATTAGGCAATACTTCACATTTCAACTACATCTCCATCCTCATTTAAAAAAAATTTCAAATTATTTTTTAAGGCAGGATCTAGCTAAGTTGCATCAGGAAACTGGTTTTGAACTCACTGTAGTCTAGATCAGGTTTGCTCTTGTGGTCCTCTGCCTTACCCACAGAGCTGGGTTACAGGCCTCTACCCCTAGGCCAGACAAAAGTGTTGTTCTACTGCTAAAGACCACTGCCGTAAAGGTAACACAAATTATCACCCAAGGAATGACTTCGAAGCTCTGAATCTCACGATGCAGGTGAGCATCAGACTGCTTCCTCTGGTTTTATGGACAACAGGAAAAACAAGAAATGCAAAGTGCTACCATCTAGATACTCAGAAGACTGAGGCAGAAGGACAAACCGAGCCCAGGTGTCTGTGGTAGCATGGACAACCGTGCAACTTAGTCTCAAAAATAAATCAAGTGATAAAAATAGGACAAAAGTCTTAGTGGTTCCCAAACAGCATGGAGACACGAAGTAAAACCAAGTATCAAGTCAGAAAACCAAGCTCAATGGAAAACTCAAACCTAGCTCAGAGTTGTTTCAAAACTAAGATTGGTTACTCTTTAAAAATAGTACTATCTTGACACACAGCACAGGGTACAATATTACAATCAAACACTAATATTTCAGTTTCAAAGTATGGTGGAATAATCAGATCCATCGGTAGAATAATTAGATACTTCAGGTCCGGTTAAGTGTTTAGGTTTTTACATAAAGAATTTAATGAAATCACTATCAGACATAACCAGAAAGTGTCATACCCATGATCCTAGATAAACTGGCAGGAGAGGTTCCTTTCTTTGCTGAAGAAAGAAAACGGCCATCAGCGCAAACACATATGGAGGCAGGCCTCCTTCTTCAGGGCGATCGATGCTACAGAGCTACAAAAGAGCACAACAACACCCACATCATGACATTGGTTTGAGGGTTGCTGGATACTAAACCCATCACTTCACTTGTACTAGCAAATCCTCCACCATTGAGCTACACATCCAGTTCCTAGGGTTTTCTAATTCAGAAATCAAACACAGGGAGTCTTTTTCATCCCAGACACGAGAAGTAGAACCTTCTAGCACAGCCACATCTGAGTCAGTAAAGCTTTACGAAACTTGCTGTTTCTAACTGGGTGTTTTATTCTTGTAGCTGTTTTTTTGAGACAGGGTCTTGGTATGTAGTAGTTCAGGCTGTCCTTGAACTTGAGGGCTGCTTGTCTCAGCCTCCTTAGAGCTGTGATTATTGATGTGTGCCAAGACCTGCCAGGTATCAATCTTATCGTCATGGTGTGGTCTTCATTTGGGACTGCTTACTCTGAAACTGTAACTCAACACCTTATCTAGAACTGTGCATCAATTACAGCACTTTTTGTCTTTCTGAAGCTTTTCCATGTGAAAACGGTATAAGAAGTCTCATCTCAAACGTCACCATGCCTCAGAAAGGCCTTCACAAAGAATTTAAAATGGAAGTTCTTGGGTCATATATTCTCTAAGATTTGGCCAAGTCTGATTTTTAATAAACACTATAACTCATTTTCTCCTCTGCGAAAAGTCACACTGAAAAAGAAACTCTTGAGTTCTCTTCTTGTGTATATTAAAGTTTCTAATCCAATATCCTGACCCCCACTCTTTATGCCTATAAATACATATCTGTAGCAAGGCATGGTGGCACACATCTGTAATCTCAGCACTCAGGAGGCAGAGGCAGGACAGCCTGGTTTATGTACTAAGTTCTATGCCAGTCAGGGAAGCCAAAATAAAATAAAAACAAACAAAATAAACCCAACAGAATCCAACCCCCCCCCAAAAAAAAACCTCAGTCCTACCTTTGCCCAGTATCTGAATGCAATCACTAGAGGAACCAGCCTCGGCTCTAGTTTTCCCAGAGCCGTCAAGTGCTTTGTGGTCAGACAAGCATTTTCATTTCCTGCACTCACTTTACAAAGAAGACCACTAGTGGGGAAGGGTAAGGAAGGGAAGGAAAAGAGAAAAAATTGTGTTAAATAGGGATTAGTCTTCTACATCAGCAAATTTATACCAGTAATAAAACCTAAACACAGAGAAAGCTTAAACTCATGAGCATCTTCACTTAGATACTAGATTTTCCCCCCTTATGGCAAAGGTTTATTTAGAAGAGGGTAGGGAACAGCCTGTGGAAATGGGAGGAGACGGCGGGGGGGGGGGGGGGGGGGGGGGGGGATAGACAGAGATAATAGAGTGACTACCTTTGGAAGGGAAAGAGAAGACAGACAGAAGATATTAGATTGAAAAAAAAAAGATTTATTTATGTGTGTGACTGTTATGCCTGACTGTAAGTATGTTGTGTACCATGTGCGTGCATATCCCCTAGAGATCAGAAGAGGACATGTGATCCCTGCCAGGTGGTTGGAAGCCACCAAATAGATGCTGGGAATTAAACCTGGGTCCACCCCAAGAGCAGCCAGGACTCTTAACCTCTGAGCCATCTCTCTAGTCCCAAAACTGAATTTAAAAAATAAATAAATAAATAAAAGATGGCAGCTATTTTTGACTCAACTCTCTTTTTCAGAACTAGACTGTATGCTTTCAAATATTAAAAATATTTTGAAGGAACACACAAATAGAAGAGTATTATCAAAGGCTGCTCTGGTCACCCTGACAGTACAAGAGGTTCCTCCCAGAGGCAAAAGGAGATAGTTAAGGCACCCAGCTACAGAGCTCCCCTTAGGTGGTGCACCGCTTCCTGAGGGGAAAGAGCTGCACACGTGAGGCCACTCTGACTGCTGTCTCAGATGCCACAACTGCCACTGAAGTGGCTACTCCATCAGGCTGCTGTTAGCCCTGCTCAATGTGCGATACCGCTAACACCTTGTTTTCCTTTCCTTCTTAAAGTAAAATTACAGGAGGAATGCCAGTAAGAAATACAGTGAACCGGGCAATAAAACACACACCTTTAATCTCAGCACTGGGGAGGCAGAGGCAGGTGGATCTCTGTGAGTTCGAGGCCAGCCTGGTCTACAGAGTGAGTTACAGGACAGCCAGAGTTACAGCAGAGAAACCCTGTCTCAAAAAACCAAAAAAAAAAAAAAAAAAAAAAAAATACAACTGATAACCAGATAAGCAAATTACAGTTCTACAAGTTAGACTGAGACTGTACAAAGAATTGATAAGCTGGGCATGGTGACCCTGTGATCCCAGCACAGCAGGTAAACTGCCATAAGCTGGGGGCCATCCTGGGCCACAGAGTAAATTTAAGCCATTCTGAATTACATACAGTTAGAGCATATTTCAAAAACCCAAAATAAATCATGTAAAATCACAGCTTAAAGACACAGACACCTTTGCTTATCTCTGCACACCACCACCGGCACCCGGGCGTGGAAATCAGCATCAACATCAGTAAAGGAGTCTGAGGAAAGAGGGAAAACAAGCAAACAGGTTAATTCAAACCTCTCTGAAGAACAGAAGTGGGAAAGCCTAAGAGCAGCTGTGGTCTGATAGGCCACTGCCACAAACACCATAGCTCAGGTGACCAGAGAGAGAACACCTGTCCAAGAATCAAATCATCACAGTCCTAATCTTTTAAAGCTAGTGTTTAACCAGAAATGACTGCAGTGTTGAAGCAGCATTTAAATGCTGTGTGGACAACATTATTAGAAATGTGCACAGGAGACCAAAGACAAATTGATGCAAAAGCTACTAAATGATAGTGTCAAAAACAAAGTATGTATCGACTGAAACAAGATGAAATGTTTAAATGTTTTTTATACCAAAACAGAAAGAATAAGAATGCCTAACCCAAGGGAAGGGACCATCTGATAAGGCCTAGCTACTGAGAAAAAGGGGACACTGTGTTGGACAAGACAACCGATGAGCCCTCTTGGGAACAACTGTCTTTGAGTTCACATAGGTCACACCTATTTACCACTTGCAACGTTGACTTAACCATTCAATAAAACAGATTACTAGACTTTACTCCCAAGAGTAAACATCACGTATTTTGCACTTTTCACTTGGTATTCATTAACCCTGAACGCTTTCAAGCTAACAGCTGACTAGTGGTCCTGCAGAATGTTAGCCAACTCTAGTTAGTAATTCAAGGGTATTTACTTTTCTTTTTGCTTTGGATTTTACCCATATATGTAATTTTTAAAAGTGAACTTCCTCCTTTCAGTTTGGTAGTAAGATATATTCAAATTTATAGACAGAAGACAAAATCAGAAGCAAAATGTGGAAGAATTTGGCCTTACCACTGTTCTTTAAACATTCTTGAACAAGTAAGAGGACATCTGGCTGAGACATCTAGGAAATAAATGAATGAATACATGAAATAATCCCTAAGCACTTTTGCTTTTCTGGTATAATACAGTCTGAAGTTCCCCAAATTGCTTTCCAAATAAGAAATGCACATTGCTATAGTGAAGAAGGTAGTCATGTGTATGGCCAACAAAGAGCCACAAAGATGCATGCATGTGGGCAAAGGACTTGATTACTACAAAGAGACTGCATACAAACTCATTCTTGAGATAGTGACTCCTTAGCCATCTCAATGGAGGTTACAAGGTGTTCTACTTCAGCAGTGTTCCGCTCACTTGGAAACACTGTTTCAAAACAGAGCTCCGTGGTTCAAACATCAGCATCACCTTTCTTAAATCTTTGCTACATACTGGACCAAAACCATTTAAAATTCTTCAACAGATCCTTAAGTATGTTTCTTTTGTTGTCAGTTTGAGGTGTTTTATAGATTTGTGTGTGTGTCCCTGAGGAGACCAGAAGAGGGTGTCAGATCCCTAGAATAGACATTATAGGCGGTTGCGAGAGCTGGGAGCCAAAATCAGGTCCTCTGGAAAAGTAGCTCACTTAACTGCTGAGCCATCACTCTAGCCTTTTTGTTTTTTGAGACAGGTTCATGTTCTGTAGTCCAGGCTGGTCTCAAACTCACCATAATCTTCCCACCACTGCCTTCCAAATACCAGATTACAGGTGTGAGCCACTCACCCACCCAAGGGTTCAACAAATTCTTATTGGTGCCACACTGTTGTTAGGTCAAAGTCAAATTCTCACTACACAGCCCTCAAGACCCTATACAACTGACCCAGGTCTCTACACCCTAAGTAGAGCTCTGAGGAGGTGCACCCTCTTTGGGGAACCTTAGTGTGCCCAGAGCTAGTCACTGAGCCTTGCTTTTCTGCACAGCTGTCACTATAATTAATAACAGAGGGAACAGTTTACCTCCTGACTAGCTATGAATGCCACTAGAGAGCCAGGCCTTGTCCTTTACAACCTAGCATAGTGCCTTCATATAACAGGGACTTGGTGAAAATTTGCTACATGAATGGTACCAGATCAAAATAACTGCAATGAATTTACTCTGGAGAATCATTTACCAGAATTTGAAACTTAAAAGAATATTAAGATTGGGGCTATAGATGGTTTAGCAGTTAAGAGAACACCTGCTCTTCAAGAGGACCTGAGTTCAGTTCCCAGCACCCACACCGGGCAGCTCACAGCTCCTGGGAGGATTAACACCTCTGGTCTCTGAAGGCACACCTGCACTCACATGCACATACCCACATGAAGACAGACAGACAGACACAGACAGACAGACACACACACACACACACACACACACACATTTCTAAAAAGCAGTAAAATCTATGGTTAACCAACCAGGTAGGTATAGAATCAAGCACAGCAAGCAATGGGAGGCTATGAACAAGATCATCAAGGAATCCAACCTCAGAATCTGGCTTTTGTTGCTGTTTTAAAGTGTCTCATTATGTAACCTTGGCTGCCCTGGAACTTCACTATGTAGACCAGGCTGTCCTCAAACTCATACAGACCAACCTGTCTCCACGTCTCCAATGTGCCACCAAGCCTGGCCTCAGGATCTATATTTTTAACAAGGAACTAAACTGAGCATAGACCAACTGTAAACAAGCCAGTGGGAACCAGAGTGGGTAAATGAATAATCTAAGTTTCTATTGGCTTATCCATGTCTTTGGGGAATCATACTTCATCAAAATGTAGGTTTATGTATTACAGCTAGTGTGTGTGTGTGTGTGTGTGTGTTTGCACACACACACGTATGTAGTAGTTGGGGGGAATCCTCACTTTTTGCTTGCCTCAAGCTTGCTTTGTCTGAGGCTAGCCTTGAAGTCCTGTTCTTCCTGTCTCCAGAGCTCTAGTACTGGGATTACAGGTTTCTTTCATCATTTGAGGTTAGGTGTGGTTGTTTAAAAAGTGTAGTTATTTTTCAAAATTATATGTACTCGTTGTGTATATATGTAGGGCATGCATATGGCCAGAAGACTGTTTGTTGCACCTAGCGATTGAACTCAAGTTGACAGGCTTGGGGGCAAGCACCTTTACCCGCGAAGCCATCTCTCTGGCCCATAACCACTACTAGCACCACTACTTACTGCTATATAAAAGGGAAACTTGGAAGCTAATTAGGTTTCCAGATCATGAATATTTACAAATATACACTATTGGAACATCTGCCTTCCTTTCCTGTCGTAGGAAGGGTGATCTTACGAAGCAATTTAAACTTTCTGACACTTACACACCCCCACAGGATTCACATATTAGAAAACCAGCATAAGTAGAAAAGATCTGTAGCAAAATAAGCATGAAAATCTGTAAAGTAAAAAAATAAAATTCTGAAGCTGTGAAGCTGATGACAGACAGAAGACATAAAAATGAAAATTCTCAGAGATAGCTGTCACTCCCACACTTTGTCAAAATATATCCACATCCAGGTCACATTCAAAAGAATTTCTGCTTTTTGCTATCAGACCGCCACCACGTATCTTGAACATGCTCACTGGAAAATACTGTGCCACAGTGGGCTGATACAAAGCTGGAGTCCTCAGAAAGGAGCACAGGCACGAACTGGCAGACAGGGCCCACCTTCCTCACAATCCATGGGCTCACATGGCTAAGTGTGTCTGCTGATCAGCAATCAAATCCCGAGAATCCAAAAATCTAAAGCCTTGTCCCCATCTCCCCGAGTCTCCACCACTCCATTAGGAAGGTGGCTGCCATGCACACTTTGAAAAGAACAGAAAAGATAAGGATACCAAGACCTGTATGCTTCCAATAAGGAGGCAAATCACCAACTGGCAAGTCTGGTGGGCCAACTGAACATAAGCACAAATGTGCCCATGCACTTAAGCAAGAAAATCGGCTTAAATAAAGACAGGGGCTCAGGAGTTAAGAGCACTTGCTCTTCCAGAGGACCAGAGTTCAGATCCCAGCACCCATATTAGGTGGCTCACAAGCTCCAGGGGGTCTGACACTCTCTCTGGTCTCCATGGGTGTGCACGCATGCATGCGCACGTGCGCGCGCACACATACACACACACACACACACACACACACACACAGTAGCAAAGGCATCTTATTTCATACAGGCATGTAAATATAAAACTTTTCTTAAAAGCTAAATAAAAGAATTGGATGTGACTGTGAAGTTCAGCACGTCATTTTGTACTTACGATAGCTGGAAACTGAACATCAATGTTTACATCCGAGTCTCTGAAGCCCAGTCGGCTACAGGAAGATCCATACAGCCTGAGAGAACAGTCTAGAAATAAGTAAGCACATAGGAGTCACAAATGGTAAAATCTCTCAGAAGCTGTAACAAAACACTGCAACTTAAAGCACAAAACCTCAATCAAAGCTGTGCATAGAAGCAAGACCACACCGAGACCAGCCACTCACAGAGGACTGTGAAGCCATTTGCTCATTCACTGGACTTGAGCCATGCCCATCATGAGCTGTGAAGCACGCTAAAGACTCCTCCATGACCATGCTTACAATGTGTGCAGAAAGTTCTATGATGACTTTAAGTTTCTGACACTGAATGTTGAAACACTGGTTTTAAAACCTACAATATATCATGAACTAATGTAAGCATTTCTTTTTCATGTCAGAATGGACACACAGCTCTAACTCACTAAAAAGAGTAGGTTTCACTAAAAAGTAAGGGCTCTTACTGTTGTCCAGGTTGACCTTGACACTGGGTCACTCATCTCCCAAACTGGAATTAAGGCATGTCTACTGCACCCAGCTAACATTACTATTTTGTGAGGGGAGAGTCTTTGAGGCAAGGTCTCAAGTGGTCTGCTGGCATCTAACCCTTATGCTTCCCGAGATGACTGTGAACTGAGGCCTCCGCCTCTACCTTCTAGGTGTTAGAATTGCCTGTGTGAGGCGCTAACGCTTCTTTTTAATAGGAATCACCACAGCATGAACAAAGAGCCTTTAACATAACAAACCCTTCCGAAAATCATCTGCAAAAGTAAGAAATTAGAATTTAATATGCAACAGGTTGGATGTGGTGAAGCTCACACCCAAGTTCCCACACTTGAAAAGTTGAGGAAAGAGAAATATATCTGTTCATTTCCTTATAAAGGTATCTCCTGGTCACTTGTGATTTTAGTGAATTTTGGTTGTAAAATCCAATATACTTTTTGTCATAGAAAACTGTTAAAACCCAAGAAGTCACTTAAATCATTGAGTGTCCTCCCCGACCCCTCCAGACAGGCTTTTTCTGTTGTAACTCTGGTTGTTCTAGTACTTACTCTGTAGACCAGGCTGGCCTTGAACTCAGAGATCCGCCTGCCTCTGTCTCTCAAGTGCTAGAATTAAAGGTGTGTGCTGCCACTGCCTGGCTCATTGAGTGTTTTTAAAAGAAAAATCCCCCTTGTTAGTGAAGTCTTTTTGGCACAATGGAAGTAAGCATTGAAAGTAAATGCTATACATGCACACACGTAACATACATCGCACCCACATCTGCTTAAAGAGAGTGCTGCTGGGCACACACTTTCAGTTCTAGCACATGAGAGGAAGAAACAGGCAGATCTCTGTGTTTGAGGCCAGCATGGTCTACATAGTGAGTTTCAATCCATACAAAGCTATACAGTGAGACCTTGTCTTAAGGGTTGGGGGGAGAAGAAATGCTTTTAATTTTGGTTGCTTGACACAAAATACCATGCACATGACTTTTCTGTATGAGTAGTTTAGAGTTGTAATGGAACATAGTTAAGCAATGACTCCAACTCTCTCTCTCTCTCTCTCCATCTCACTATATAGCCCCAGGTAGCCTTGAACTCCTGATCCTTCTGCATCAGCCTCCCAAGTGCTGAGGCCCTGCGGGGCACTTTGGAAGCTGGTTTGTGCTGTTCAATGGCAACTCTGCTGCATAGGAAAAACTGAACAGATTAAGCTACATCAGTCACTTCCCTACAGAGAGGACCAGCAAGTGTGGGCGGGATGAGTTTGCTGCTATCCAGGTCTGACAGTGGCTAGCCTTAAACATTAACAAACAGCTGTCCCTCGAAAGAGGCGTAAGACAGATATAACCTGGAAAACCATCCCACGAGCAAACAAAATAACAGCACATAATATGTAGGAGGCTCTGAAACGCAGTTTCTATACAATTCTTTTATATACACGTGAATGGAATTTTATTTTGACATATAACTTAAAAATGACTCCAGGATGCCTCTCTTTATTTAACTGGGCTAGGGCTCAGTAGAAGAGCAATTTCCTAGTACGTACAAGGTCCTAGATACAATCTCTAGCACTATAAGAAATAATCTAATAAATAAGGCTAGTTAAAAAGAAATAAAGAGCCGAGGATGTGGCTCAGCCAACAGCAAAGCACTTGTCTAACGTATGTAAGAGGCCCCGGTTTGCAAAAACAACAATGAAACCCTATGCTAATTCAGATAAAAAAGTGACCAAACATACACAAGAACCTCAGTGTCTCAATAATACAGGGCATTCAACTATAATAAAATTACCTTGAGAAAAGCCAGAAATACACACACACACACACACACACCAAACCAAACCAACAAAAAACAGAAACTAAAGCTAGATATGGGGTACCTCCCTGTAATTCCAGCACACTAGAAACCAAGGAGGGGATTTCATGAGTTCAAGGTCACCCTGAACTACACAGCAAATTTCAGACCAGACCAGCCTACTGGAAGAAAGAGGGGAAACTAAACAAAATTAAATTATCCCCCAACTCCCACCCCATGCACACATGCCAAAAAAGACACTGCACTACCAAAACATTAAAAACAGGCATTTTTGGATGTAGCAAAAAAGTCTTTCTGATGCCTTGTTTGAGACAGGGTCTGCTATGTAGTCCAGGCTGGCCTCAAGCTCGGGATCCCCCTACCTTAGCCTCCGTATTACAGGCAGCACCCGTTTGTGCCCAGACCAACAGCTAATGTTTATTAGGTGAAAGTAACGGGAACTATGGAATAGAAGAGCAACTGTAGAAAGTACCTGGTAGCTTGTGCTGGAACGCAGTTTCCATGGCATGCTTAATTTCTAGCCTCTGGTCCAAGTTTTCATTGTGTAAACCAAATTCCTGCACCACTTTGTCAATGGCAATGCCAACTGCATTTATCTGGGAGGGTGCTGGTGGGGGCAGTGTGGTGAGCAACTCTTCCTCCTGCTTTTCCTTTAAGATCAATGGTAAGATTTAAAATAACTCATACATTATTACCTTTCACTTTCCACTGAGACAGTGCCCTACAGAATTTTCTGGAATCTTCATAGCCTTCCTCATCTTAGACATGGTGATCTTCATCCTATCAAGCACACACACACACACACACACACACACACACACACACACACACTGCACTTAATATGGATTAAGTGGAACAGGCAGGCATATGGAGAAAAACCATGGATAGCAAAAATGGACATTATGCGCCTTATCACCTTCATAACACCCAGTTCCCTCCCAGTTCCTGCCAGTCCCTACATCCTGTATACTGGGAAGATTCACAGGGCCACCCAGCAAACACATCTGACCAGTGGAGAAGTATCCCGGCTGAATTAAACTCAGTAAATGATTTGTTCTTAACACTGTGGTGGGTCTGAGGAGCAGCATATCGGTGACGTGTGCGGAACCACCAGACTCACCTTCAGGTTCTTCTTGTGCCTCTTCTCCTTGATGTGCTTATGTGCAAACGGGATTGAGTCGATCAAGGCGTCACACAGTTTGCAGGTATACTTTGCTGTAGGGCAATTTCGTGGTCGCTGCAGTTTGAAAAGACAGAAAGATGTATCTCCAAACAGTCAGAGAATCTCTTATTTAAAGACAACAGCAATAACTCTTGGTTTACTTAAATCACAGTGAACATACGGACTTACACACTGATGAAGAAATGGAAATCTAATCCACTGAAGCAACTATTGATTACTAACACAGTGTAGTAACAGTGGAGAGTAGAGTAGAGATGATCTAGAAAACATGCATAAAGGTGTTACCCTCTTTAGCCTGTCAATGCAGTCTCTCTTGAGCCGTTCCTCGGCCTGCTGTAAGCCCAGCAGCTCCTTTGTTGAAAGCACAGACTCATCAATCACAGGGCCTTCCAACTCTTCCTCCTGCTCAGTTTCCTCATTTCTAGTCCTCCGTGGCTTCCGGGGTCTGGACCTCTGTTTCTTGTTTTCTTAAGTTGGGGAACAATATTGGCAGAGTTGAGCACACATTCTGAGTAAGAAGACGAGCTTTCTTCCTTTAAGTCCACTTACTTACACACAGTACTAGGGACTGAACCCAGGTCCTCACAGATGGCCGTGCTAGACCACTGAGCCCTACCCCAAGCCCATATGAACTGATTTCCATGATACGGTAAGTGATGCCTGACACTGGACTAACGGGAAGGTTGCTCTCTTCATTCACCAATCCACATAAACCACTGCAATTAGAAAGGACTGGACTTTTCATGCAGTATGATTTTATCTCCTCCTATGCTTTGCTGCTGAGCATTCATGAAACAGTAAAAGTCTTCTGCCAAAGGCAGATGTACCTGTGATTCTAATACCCTTTATGTATAATGTACATACATAGTATTTTCAACCAAACTGTAAATGCATCTGGTGTTTTAATGAAAACCATTCATCTCTGCTTTGATTTTTTTCTTGAATGAAGAATTCCAATATGAAAAAGTGGACAATATTGCATGCATGTGGAGAACTCAGAAAATGATTATTTTCTTATGTGATTAGAATAAAATCATTTAGCTACAAATTCAGCCTTCAATCATAATTGAGTTCATTAAGAAGAAAAAAATTCAAGCTAAAGTTTTACTTACTGAGAACACACAGTACCCATTTTACTTCTGCTTTTGTTTCTTAAACATACCACCGACAGACTGAGCACATGCCAAAGGGGAAAAAACAACTGGTAGTTAAAACTTATTTATTCCAAATCATGGGTTCTGAACCTTCCTAACACTGCGACCCTTTAATAGAGTTCCTCACGTCATTGTGACCCTAACCATAAAATTATTTTTGTTGCTTCTTCAAAACTGTAATTTTGCTACTGTTGTGAATCACAATGTAAATATCTGATACACAGATGGCGTTAAGCAACTCCTGTGAAAGGGCCATTTGACCTCAAAGGGGTCGCAACCCACACGATGAGAACCACTGCTCCCCAAAAATGTGTCTTTCTTAGTTTTACAATCCCTAGAATAAATAAATTAATTTAAAATAACAAGATTTCAACCTGTGAAGCATATAACAACTGTGGGGCTGAACTTTAAAAACTGTGTTGGGCAGCCTTAGACCTGTATCAAGTTCTGAAAGATGATAAATGCTAATAATCATAATGTGGGCTAAAAAGGCATTTACTCCCGAGCTGAAATTCTGACTATAGTGAAGAATGGATCAATGGAAAGAGCTCTTGCAGAGGACCAAGGTTCTGTTCCCAGCATCCATGTAGCCTCTGCAGGCACCCACACATGCACATACCACATTAATTAAAATAAAATAAACCTTTTTTACAATTCTGATTAAAGATGGAATTGTTTTCACTGGCTTTCCACAAATTAGTGCTTGAGCAAAGTCTTGCATAAGCCAATCTCCATCTTTCAGAGAAACTCATTACTAGTATAGCAAGTTCAATGCATTGGCTAATTGCAGAAAAGAATTCTGGGTAGAAAGAAAGAACAGGACTTCCAATTTTAAAGAATACCACTGCTGGAGCTGGAGAGATGGTTCAGCAGTTAAGAAGGCTCACAACCATCTGTAACTCTAGTTCCAGGGGATCTGATGCCCTCTTCTGGCCATCACAGGCTCCTACACATAGATGTGCACACACATACACATAAAAATAATAAGTAAATAAATTCTTACAAAAAATAAAGAATGCCATTGCCAGATTGAGAATTTAGCTAAATGACAGAACATTTGCCCAACGTGCACACTGGCACTAAGACTGATCCTAAGCCTGCCAAAAACAATCCACCAAACAGCAACAACCAAGTGCAGCTGGGATTAAGTGCATCCCTGCTACAGCACCATGGATACTGAGGCGAGAGCACTGAGACCATGAATTACTGCTTTGGCAGATGATAAGTGCCTGGTGACGCCACTGGCAAGCATCCCTATCCCATTCCACAACAGAAGGCAGCAAGCACTTCTGATCCCTACAGTAACCCCCACATCAACACTGAGATTAGTCTCAATATGCAGTGACAAGAACAGTCTCAGAGAATTAAGTGATCTGTCTAAGGACACAGGGCCAAAGCAAATAAAGATCTGAAATGCAGTTTAAAATATGGTGGAAATCAGCCTGTTACCTCCCATTAAGCGAAGTGAAGAGAAATCCCTACAAAGCCCTCTGTGGCACACACCATTCCATATCAGAAACAGACAGAACTGACAGAGCTATCTAGCCCTGCAGGTACAATGTATGAGAAAAGCTCTTGGAGCAGCATCTGGATGGCAAAACAGCTGCAAGGCTCCATAACTACTGAAAGGAAGATTTCGGGCTCCCTGGGCTGAACGCAAATGCATTCAGCAAATGCAGCTTACTACCGTTCCAAGTCCTCACATCTTATTTGCATATGGTACATCACTCCAGTCGCAGAGGACATTTGAATGGATATTTAAATGACATTGCCCCAAATACTTTACATTGGCAATCTAGGACATTTGGGGGCTGAGGTAGCCACAATGATGTAGAATTGGGGGGAAAAATCAGTACCTTAAGTTTTAGAAAGTCAACTTTATATAATTTTTATCACATCTTCTCACAGTTTGATTGGTCCTTATTATTAAGGCCATGGTGGTGTAGCCCTATAATCCCAGAACAAGGGAGGCAGAGGAAAGTGGATCTCTGAGTCTGAGGTGGCCTCATCTACATAGTTTCCAGGCACACCAGAGGTTCACAGAAAAACAGCATATAATTTTTAGGGCATTTCAGTCCCTTTAATGATCTTTCTTAGTGTCATTTCCACATTGCAAGCTTACACATCAAATCAAACACTTCACCACTGCATGCAATTATACACAAAACCTTAATGTTTGCTTCATGAAGATTTAAGGGAAAGTATCAATTTTTTCACTTGGCAACCTGAAACTCATGTCTACTTCACACAAAAATTTTAAGTGAGCTTTTGACAAACACAAGGATAATGTACCCCTGCTCACACCTGCTGAGGCTCCTCCCTAGTACAATGTACCCCTGCTCACACCTGCTGAGGCTCCTCTCTAGTTATTCCTAAAACTGAGTAAGGACACGTATAAGAGTGTTTCAGTCTGCAATTTGGTCCATTTAGTATTTCTAGCTGCAAAACACTGGTCAATAAATCATCAGTAGTAGTAGTAGTAGTAGCAGTAGTAGTAGTGCTAGTATTTTAAACAGGGTTTCACTAAGTAGCCCTGGCTGGCCTGGAAATCATTATGTAGACCTGGCTGGCCTCAAATTCACAGATCTTCCAGCTTCTGCCTCTTGCACTCTGAGTACCACTCAGCCTGGCTTAAATCTCTACCTTAAAAGTGCCTTTTAAAGTAGCTCAGCCAGTCAGTAAAGCACGAGATGCTTAAAAATCTTCCCCCCCCTTCCTTTTTTCATTTGTTTGTATTGTTTTGTTCATGAAACCTACTCTGGCCAGGAACTCACCAGAAGCTGAGGTTGATCTGCAACTCCTAATCCTCCTGCCTCTACCTCCCAATGTTAGGGTTACAGGAATAGGTCTCCACACCTGGCTGATCATCCCCTCTCCCTAAGGTCTTGCTGTGTAGTACAGGCCACCTCAAATTCTCCATCCTCCTGTCTGCTGTATCCTCCTTAGTTCTGGGATTGCAGGCATGTACCACACACACTCCTTAATTTTTTAATTTCTATAAGACAATTATAGGTAATTTAGTGTCCACACCTACATGGACACCATAATGTAGAAATATTTAGAGTATGCACAAAACTTAAAGAAGAAACAAACAAATCAAAAGCCCAGAAACCACCACCAATAAATATTCAGTTCCCCTGTCAGGACTCCAGGTCCTACAAGACTAAGGTAATGGCCAGCGTGACAGAGTGAATCCTCAGTTTCAGTTTCGATTTGAGTCCCACTCCCTCATCCAGCACTGCAGAAACAAGTCTGGTCAGTTTTAACCTCTCCAAAACACAGCTGCCCCATTCACATAACTGTGGCTGTAGTACCCCACACAACAGTTCAAAAATTTGCAAAGCTTTTGTTTGTTTGTTTTTTGAGATAGGGTCCTTTTAAACCTTAATTTGGGAATACGAGGCAGGAGGATCAGACCTGGCCTGGCCTACAGAGTAAGTTCCAGGACAGGCAGCGCTGCACATTAAGACACTGTCTCCAAAATCAGAAGAAAACAAGGCCACTTTTTAAGTCCAATTTCACACTACAAACAGTTTTCATTTTCTGCATCCAATGCACAACTTTCACTTCAGTAAATACATCAATTAGATAGAAATGACTTTCCTGTGTTTAGAAACAATTGCTATAGAACATCTACTTTCACCTTTTAGAAAAATGCACAATCACTTTGTATAATCATAAATTAAGCGTGTGAAGTTACTCGGCAATGAGGTTCAGCATTTGGGAGGTACAGGCAAGAGAATCCAGTTGTCCCAACTTCCTCCTTCCTTGTCATGACCTCTCTCCCTCTCTGTAATACATGCAGCCTATACTATGTCTTCACATTACTTTTAGTTTTATATTGTCATATAAAAATTAAAATTATGAACATGAAAATACATGTACATTACTCAGAAAGTACAGTATAGTCTCCTCTTCTATAAGCTGTTCACTAGTGTAAAATGAGTCTCGCTTTTTGTTTTGCTGTGTTTAGAGACAGTGCCCTACTCTGCGGCCCAGTCTGGCTTTGAGCCTGGGATGGTCCAACGTATGACATATGTTGAAGTCACCCAACTATAGTAATATAAACCCGATAATATACACATGTAACTTAGAGACTTGGAGCATACCCGGACTTCCTGCTTCTATTTCTGACATGGTTTCCAGGCTGGTGAGGTCTTTCTGAAACAGTCGTCTAACTGCTCGGCAGCCTCTCCCATCTTGCCACCTGTAGCCATCTTCACTTTCTTGAAAGGACTCTTTCCTTGACCGGCTTATGACAGGAATCCTAGGTCCAGTCTTGAACTCTCTCCAGCTATCTGCATTACCAGTAAGTTCATCGGGCAGCCATCTCTTATTTTGATCTTTGTGGTTGTCATTCATCCAAGCAGGCTGACTGTAAATTGGGTTTTTAAATGCATATGGATTGCTGGAAACTGCATAGGGTCCTTTCCTGGGGGTGTTCCCATAGTTCCCAGGTGCTATCTTTTTTTTTGGAAGGCCTTTTTCCATTTTACTGCTATGGCCTTTAGCATAATCATCCATTATTAAATAATCTTGTTGGGGATGACCCCTTCTGAAATCATCATCATCAATAATTCCACGATCTTTAGTGCGCTTCACAAAGTAAGGTTTTGCTGTATCTCCCATGGTCTTTGACTTCAACTTTCTTACTTTGTACCTGAAAGAAAAAAAACTGTAACATAATATCATACCAAATACTCAAAGTAACACATCTGATGTCCTGAAGCCTTTACTTTTTCCCCCATTTAAAAAATAAAATAATTAGCGGCCAGGCGGTGATGGCGCAGGCCTTTAATGTCAGCACTCGGGAGGCAGAGGCAGCCGGATCTCTGTGAGTCAAAATCAGCCTGGTGTAACAGTGTTCCAGGACAGCCAGAACTACAACAGAGAAACCCTGTCTCAAAAAACCAAATAATAACAGTAACAATAATCAAATAAAATTGTTATCACATTCCTAATAATTAGTGCATCCCAGAAGTTAGGAGGCTTGGCCCTACGGCGTTCATAAAAACTGGTTCTTGTTTAATATAAAAACTAAAGCTGAAGATGTTGCTATAACCAAAAAACTAATGTAGTAATTTGGTCAGCTTCTATGTAACAAAAGCACCTCTCTTCAAAGTAAACATCCTAAGTCAACACTGTTACAAAACTCCCCCCAAGTCCATTAAAAAAAAAAAAAAGTTGGCAATTACTTCTAAGAGTCAAAGGAGCCGACACTGTGGCCGGCCGGGGTCGAGTTTCGGTCATTTCGCTCTCTGCGGCGCGGCCGCGGGGCGAAGGGGCTCCCCACCAAGGTACCACCAAGGGCAGGGCTTCCGACCTAGGGACGGCGCCAGCTGACTTACCCGATCTTAGTCCCCAGACCCAGACAAGTCCGGGTTCGTCACCAACCACAATGCTCCGCAGAGTGACACTCCTTTCCTTCCCCATTCGGCTGCCCCACCCCTGTGTGCCTCAGTTTCCATAAGCGGAGGCCCCGCACTACCGGCCACGAAGCCGCCGCGGGGACTAGGAAGCAGGAAGCGCCGGGCCATTGACAGGGCTCCGGGGTCCCCGGGCCAGGGCCGGAGCCCGACACAGAGTGAAGACACGGACTCGAACCCGGGCCGAGGCGGCCCGAGAAGGACGGCGCCAACGTACCTCGGGGCCGGGCCGATACGCTCCTCGGGGCCGGGGGAACCTAAGGGCCCAGCCCGGAGGCGAGTCCGGGAGGGACGCGTCGCGACTGCGCCCCGGAGCACTCACCAGCGCCGCTGCGGTCCCCCGCCGCTTCCTGTCCGGGCCCGGCTCCTCTCCGTGTTTTCCTTCGGCCCCACTTCCGGCGCTCAGCGCCGTCTCATTGTGCCCGATTGGAAGCCGGCGGTGTCCCCGCCCTGCGCTCCGCCGCTGGCCGGAAGCGCGCACCGGAAGCGCGCGCCGCCTGGGTTCCGCCCAGCGCCGGGTGCGCGCCGCAGGAGCGGGCCGAGGAGGTCTGGGTTGCTAGGGACCTGCGGGTTCCGGATTCCCTTAATTCCGCTCTGCGGCTTCTGGGGAAACTGAGCCAGGTTGCTGCTGCCTTTTTACAAGTCCGAGTGGCTCAGGCTTCACTGAGGGCTTCGTTGCCGACCTTTGGCGAAGTCCAGCGGCCTGAGTCTCCCTCATACCCAGCTTTCGTGCTCTTTTAAGTTGCTTATAATACTTTATAATACTTTCACTTTATGAAAAGTCGTATTTTGGTGGGCGTGGTGGTGCACACCTTTAATTCCAGCACCCAGGAAGCAGGGGCAGGGGCTATTCTCTGATCTCATCTGAGCTCGAGGCCAGCCTGTTCTACACAGGGAGACCCCCGTCTCAAAAAAGGTCTGTTTTGAAGAATACATATAGTGGTAAAGGATGACCTGGGGGTAGAAATCCAAGAATCCAGCTAGCTTTTTTTCTTAAAAACAAACAAAAAACACAAAGCAGGCTAGCAACTAGCAAACAACACGGAGTTGCTTCTTCCTCCTCCTCTTCTTCCTCTTTTCTTTTTCTAACTGAACATTCATTGTTATTTGAATGCCTCGAAAGCATCAAGCAGCTAATAAATAGGAAATGTTGGAAAAAAAATAAGGCGGTTTTTATTTCTGTGTATACAACAAATTTAAATCCATGGTTCTGTGGCCGACAGCCTCAAAGTGAGGAACGAGTACAGCCTCGACTATAGCGTTTTGAAAACCTTGTAAATAAATATTAACTCAATCCTAGTAATTCAGAGTTGTTTTTCTCCTACAATGTTGATCACGAGGTTCGAATGAGGCTCAGTGGCACTTCCTCACTGGGCATCTCGAGGGTTCTGCAACATTAGCAGTTGTTCTAAGTATAAATTGAGCATTCTTGTCACTCCGAGTATCAAGCGGAATGTGGCCACCAAGCAACGTACCATATCACTCCGTAGATATATTTAAAAATGTATCATATATATTTGCCTGAGCGAATCGGTGAGAGCATTTGCTGCTTTTGCAGACAACCAAAGTTCACATTCCTTCACCCAAGGTGGGTTGCTCACAAGCACCTGTAACTCCATTGCTATGGATCTGACATCTGACACTCTAGTGAGCTCTACCAACATCCGAATGCCCCAACACAGACACAGGCACATACACACACACAAAAAAACATCTTTTTAAAAGGAGGAAAGTACATTAGAAACAACTCTGGGAAACATGATTATCTCCATTTTTTTTTTTTTTTGAGATGATAAAACTTAGCTCTTAAGGAGACCTGACTGAAATCCAAATCTTTACTAGCTGAAAAGAGCATGTTCTTATGCAGCTCTGTGTGACTTGAAACACACTCTTAAAAATTTGTGACAGTCTCTTATGTAGATGTATTGGTTCTGAAAATTCATGGGAGCCAAACTAATAATCTGTTTGGCAGGCAGACAGAGGCATTTCATAGAGTCCAAAGGGAGTCGGTGATACATCATTATATTTATTATGGGACTCAGCAGCATCACCACACCCAGGTGAGTAATCCCTGTACCAAAGTCCTGGCCTAGGTAAACCAGCCTTCGTTCCTAGAATCCTAGAGGAAGGGCATAGCACAGGCCGCTTTAAGGATTTAAATTACTTTTACTTGCCTTTTCTTCAATATGTATCCCATAGTCTTTCCCTGTTCTAAATAGTTGCTTTTAAGATTCATCCTGAGGGCTGGAAAAATGGCTCAGTGGTTAAAATACTTTGTTACTCTTGTGGAGGACCCAAGTTCAATTTCCAGCACCTACCTGGCAGTTCACTACAGTCTATAACTCCAGTTCCAGGGCCTTCCGAGACCCTCTTCTGACCTCCATGGGCACTAGACACACATGTATATAGACACACGTATGAGCAAAACACTCATACACATAAAAATAAATCTTAAAAAAAAAGGATTCATCTTTAAGGGTTGGAGAGGTAGCTCAGTGGTTAAGAACAGTGGCTACTCTTGCAAAGGACCCATGTTCAGTTCCAGTTACCCATGTTGGGGGCTTACAACCGCCTGTAACTCCAACTTCCAGGAGATCCAATGCCTCTGGCTACCTAGGGCAACTGTACTCACATGCACATACAATCACAGACATAATAAAGATAAACAAAATCTTAAAAACATAATTCATCTTTGAAGGGTAAGGGATGCAGCTCACTTAGAAAGAATGCTTTGAATTATCTCCCCAGAACTGGAAAAAAAAAAAATCATACTGAGGACCGGGTACTTATCAAAAATTACTGACAGAAAAATAAGCTTGTCAGACTATATTAGGGATTTATATTACTAATGGAAATTCTAACACAGTTGAAACATTTGGTTTGGATTTTCTTCAAAAGTCTGGGAGGAAGACAGTTTCTTGGGATGTTTGTGGCTTTGCTTCAATAACCTTGAGCAGAAATTCAGGTGCAGGAGACAATAGATTGTTACAGATTATTATAAGAATAGTAACACTGCTCTTCATATTACAATGTATCTTCTGGAGGGAATGGAAGTTGTACGCTGTGATACACCTGTAACAAACTCAGTGTCCTTTGTTCTATAGGCTCATGGCATCAGAAGTACAGCAATTATCTTCATAGTTTTATCAGCTAGGTTTTTTTATCCTTCTCTCAATGCTTTTTGTTACTTTGTTAGCAAATTATGTCGACTCTTCCTTTAAATACACCTAGAAAAAGAAAACAAAGGAAAGATAAACATGTCCAGAGTCCAGTAACTTCTTACCTCTTCTGCAGCCTGCAAACAGGTACTCACTGGTCAATCGCCGCCTAGTGTGGCTAGATTGCCACTACCAGCAGCTTCCAGAAAGTTAGGCTTGTATTCAGTTCTTGTTGCTTCTGAGAGTACACACATGTTCTTAAAATGTCTACATAGATCCATTTACCTTCAGACACACATTCACTACTCTTCATGAAGGTAGAATATGAAATGTGTTTAGCTTTTGTCTGTTTCTTGCTTTGCTTTGCTTTTTTTTACAGACTGACAAGATTAAAACGGAAAAAAGGTCAAAAAGGTTTTTAATACAAGTAGGCCACAGGTACTCAAGCCAGGCTACATGGTGCTTCGGGATATCCTCAGTGCTCAGGAAGCTGACACAAGTGTATGAGTCTCAGGACATCCTGGGACACACACACACACACACACACACACACAATCACAATTCTAGGTGTAATGCAGCTTTTATTTCAGCACGTGAGAGAGGGGGATTACCACAAGTTCGAGAACAGTCTGGTCTACATAGCAAAGGAAGTTTAAAAAATGGTTTGACTATAAATGTGGTTTATAATCTTGTTTGTGAGGTTCGAAGAAGAGTACAGGTTTATATAAGAAAGGAAAAATGTTAAACTCAAAAGTCACATACATTTTGACTTTAAGTGGTTTGTTGGTATTTTAACATTGTGATTTGAAATACCTCTAAAAACACACACACACACACACACACACACACACGAAAAAACACAAAAGAGTGAGTGGAATGAGAGGATTGTCTCTGTGCAAGCAATCTTCATAGCAATTTTTTATTAGTTGCATTAAAGTTACAGACTTTCAGCCAACATGTAAGATGTTTCCTTCCCCTGTCCCATATCTTCCCACCTTTCTCTCTGTTCAATCTTCCATTGGGATCCAGTTCACATCCTCTTGGCTTTTTAAAAATTTCTGCTTAAAGGTCATGTTACTTTGCAGCCCCCTCTGGACACCCCCCTCCTGCTGTGCTGGGAGATACAGAACTCAGGTAGGCCAGGATTCTTATCTCCCAGCTACATTCCCACCCTTGGAGACCCATTTACTGTTTGCTTCTTTTGAGACAGGGTCGGACTATAGCTCTGGCTGACGTGGGTCTCATTATATAAGCTCAGGCAGGCCTTAAACTCCCAGAAATCCTCCTGCCTCAAGCCTCCTGAGTGTAAGATTGGGGCTTGGGATCAAACCCATAGTGTGCTGGGAGTGAGAATACAGGTCTGAGTCATTCAGCTGCACTCTGCTGCTCTCTGAGGCTTTCCGAGTCTCTCACTTTAGTGCTGGAAGCTTATCAGGATCTTCGGTTAGTCATTACAATTATTTGTTGTCATGTTACTCCAATAGAACATAAAATTGGAAAGGTCAGAAACTTGCCCATTTGTTTACAAATACATCCTCTAGGACCTAGGACTTCAGAGAGCAGACTGGAAGGTCTGTGGGATGAATGGAAGTTGTGGAACAAGTCAGTTTCTGGTCAGCGGTTCTCAGGAATGCTTGGTTCCCTTTAAATTTTTTTTCTTTGAGATAAGGTCTCCCTAAGTTACCTGGATGAGTCTGTAACTCCTGGGCTCAAATGATTCTGCTACCTCGACTTCTCAAATACTAGTGGGACCCCCTTTTGTTTTTGTTGCTTGTGGAGGATGTTTTCTTTCTTTCTTTTTCTTTTTCTTTTTTTTTTTTTTTTTGATTCTTGAGACAGGGTCTCCTATAGCTCAGGTCAGCTTTGGACTGGCCGTGTTGCTAAGGATGACCTCAAATTACTGATCCTCCTGTTTTTATCTCCCAAATTCTGGGAGTATAAGCATGTATGAGTGCACTTAACAAAAGTGAGTTGCTCTCTTTTGTTAAGGTATAAAAGCACAAAGACCTAACTAACACTACAACAGAATTTAGTTCAATTTAGGGGTCAAGTATGGTGGCAGACACCAAGCCCAGCACTGAAGATGGATAACTTGTGAGTTCCAGGCTCGCAAGGGATACTTAGTGAGACCTGCTTGGAGTTTTCAACAGGCACAAAATGTCTAATGACAGAGCCATGCCACCAGACTCAGACATGAAGCTGTGTGCCCCAAAGTTCCCTTGTAGCTCAGGCTAACCTTGAACTCAAAACCTTATGACTCACCTTTCCAAACATTTTTTGCTGTTCTGTGCCATTACACCCAGCCACGGCTTTCATTTTTAAATCTTTTTTACAGGGTGTAGTAGTCCTCATCTTTAATCCCAGCACTTGGGAGGCAGAGGCAGGAGGATCTCTGTGAGTTTGAGGCCAGGCTGGATACATTGTGAGTCCCAGGCTAGTCAGGACTACATAGTGAGACCCTGTCCTCCCTCCCCCACACATATAAGATGGGGGGAAATGAAAATTAAGAAAAAAACAACAACTTTCTCAGGCTGGGTACAGTGGAATTTATCTGTAATCCCAGAGTTCAGAAGAGGCTGAAGAGGGAGGATCAAAAGTCTGAGGCTAGTCTGGGCTACATAGTGAAGCTCTTTCTCAAAAAACAAAACAAGCAAACAAACTAAATAAATATTTTAGGTTTATTTTATATTATGTGTACCAGTATGAGTGTTTTGCTTGCATATGTGTATGTGTACCATGCCTGTCTAGTAAACAGGGAGCTTGGAAGAGGCCATCTGATCTCCCTGTAATTGGAGTTACATACGATTGTGAACCTTCATGCGGGTGCTAGGAACTGAATCTGGGTCCCCTGAAAGAGCAGCAAGTGCTCTTTACCACTAACCATAACTTCAGTCCCTCATATCCTTTCTTCCCATTGAGATATCTGTTTCCCAACACCCCATTCATGTTCCCCTCCACTTTTCTTAGATGACAAGGATGTGATCATACAGACTGATAACTAGCAAAAGAAAAAGTCTCCAACCACACACACACACACACACACACACACACACACACACACAGACATACAGATACATACACAGATACACACAGACATATAGACAAGACACAGAGAGAGAGAGAGAGAAAGAAAGACTCATACACAGAGACATACAGATGCATACAGACACACACAGACACACACAGACACACACACACAGAGAAATGGAGAGAGAGAGAGGGAGAGAGATACACAGACATACAGATGCATACATAGACACACAAACACACACACACACACGCACAGATACTCACAGAGACATACAAATACATACAAATACACACAAATGCAAACACACACAGACTTATAGACAAAACACACACAGCTGTCTGAGTGCCACTCTTGCCTCTCTGCTCTTTGAAGATTGAAGTCAGTGTTAAGGAGGTCACTAGAGCAGCCAGCTGGACAGCAGGTGAAATGTTAAACAGAGTCAGCTGAAGTCCAATTGCACAAAAATGAAACTCAGGTGTTTTTCTGACCTTTGGATAAATCAGGATGAGAGAGATAACAGCCAATTTCTAAAACAGGTTAGCTTTAACTGGTGTGGTCATGGATGTCCCCACTGCTCTGGTCCTTACACAAAAAGATATGCTCAGTGACCCCATGCTGGACATCTGTGAAATTCTCTGTTCAGTCTGTATGTTGCAAAGAAAGTCCATCCTCTTTGAAACAGTTACTTTCTTTTGGATTCTTAGTTCATTTTTTGTTCTTTTCCTATGTGCTGCCTGTGCATGTGTATGGGTGTGGACATCAGAGGACAACTGTCAGGAATTGCTCATCCCTATGTGGGATCTGGGAATAGAACTTATGTTGTTAGGCTTGGCAGCAAGCCCCTTTACCAACTGAGTCATCTCACCAGCCCTAAAACTTTTATTTTTTTAATTTTGTGGAATTTAACAATTAAAAATAAAGCCAGGTACAACTGTTAAGCCAGATTAGTATGGGTTTATATTTCATCATTTTATTTGCAGTTATTTTGTTTGTTTGTTTTGGAAACATAGGTCTTATTTTGTAGTATAGGCTGGCCAGGAACTATATAGTCAAGCCTGACTTCAAACCCATTGCAATTCTCCTAGCTTGGCCTCCTGAGTGCTGGCATTACAGGCTTGAATTACTGTATTTGGTTTGGGTTTTGTCTTTTTTTCTGTGTGTGTGTGTGTGTGTGTGTGTGTTATTCATGCAGATGGTAGCAGGAGCTCAGGGATATCAGAAGGGTGTATTTGATTCTCTGGAGTTGGAGTTGCAGGTGGTCGTGAGCTGGCCAGGTACTAGGAACTGAACTTGGGTCCTCTGCAAGAACAATGGGCTCTCTTACCTTTGAGCCACCTCTCTAAGCCCTGGTATTGTCTTTCAATCCCAGTCTGTTTGTGTTATGATATCTGCTACCGAGGCCTGGCTTGGTCCAGCCCCAGTGGTTTGCAACTACTGACTTGCTCTTCACAGAATGTCATTGTGCATCCCTCTTGAAGTCTGGCTATAGTTCAGGGGTGATTTCTGGCTGGTTGCTTGTGGGTCCCTGTTTTCTAGCCCCTTCCCCAGGACAGCCAAGCCATTGTGCACCAGCCCAGCCTCAAGGAGGGAAATACAGTCAGGAACTGTCTGGGGAGAGAGGATCTTGGGGTAGAGGCTGAGAGCAATGAGAAACAGACTTCTTGGGAGGCAGTGTCTGTGAACAGACTAGGGCAGAGAGACTAAGAGAGCTCCATTTGCATGTAAGGGCTCACAATCAGGCATAGATGGTTATGTGTCATTGGCTGGGGCCAGAGTCTTGAGGAAGCCCTTTTGCATATATGGAGTCTGAAAAAGCTGAGTGGAGAGGAGACTTTATAAGGTCATTTGGAGGAAGGGGGAAGTCTAGCCCAAGGTCCTCCAGCTGCAGAGGTATAAACAGCAACCAGGCCACATGCCTTGGAAAGGCGGGATCTAATCAGATCTATATGACCTCAGGCATGTCAACATCCTGGGTGAACTTTGCTAGCTGTTTAGCTGGTTCCTGTCAGAGTAAGAAAGGGAAGCAGCTGGATGCCTTCCACTCTCAGGGTGAGAAATCCATAGTTCAAAGCACACTTCAACCTCTTAGCTCTAGCCCTGTCCTACAGTTGCTGTCATTTTTTTCTCAGTGTGACAACTCCTGGTCACTTTGCCATTTGTCTTTCTTGGTACCAAGAAGAACCTAGAAAACATATCTGAAGTCCTGGTGCTACACAGCTTGACTTTGTCTCACTGGTATTTGTAAAATGCAGAAACCATTGTAGGCAGTCTCCTTCCCTTTGGCTCCAAGCTGGGATCACACACTCAGACTTTTCCCTTACTGTTCTTACCCTTCCCATTGATGGGATATTCTTTCCCTGTTGCCTTAGAGACCACCACCCTGCCTTTTACTCCTTTCCTCACCTCTAAGTCTCAGCCATTTCCTTCTCTGTGTAAACTGAACAGCCAGCTCCAGCCTTCTCTCAGATGACACCACTGTGCCTCTCAAACTGTCTTCAGGGAGAATGAACCCCTCATCTCTACACCCATTGAGGGCAGACCTTACCATTTCCAGCCCCTTTTCAGAGCTTCCCTGGCCCAGACATCTCCAGAGGCCTCCTTGTCAGCTTCGCTACGTTAGGGACTTGAATTCTCCATGGGCCACTGTTGCCGTGCTGTTTGGCAGCATGAACTGTTAATCCTACCAGGTAAGAGTAAGAACACTACCGCAATTTTTGAACCAAATTTGAAGAAAGTTTTATTAAATACTGACCAGGATGATGGAAACTGGCTAGGTCCTTTCTTGGGATTCTCAGAAAATGGGCATGAGTTACGTTGATAAGGTCCTTATAACAGCAAACCCCATAAGGCTTCCCACCTTTGCCCAATTAGGGGCAAGCATACATCCTGACGTACTTCCTGCCTATATGTGATCATGCATATCCCCTACAGTTGGGTCAACCAAGCTTGTTTATAAAAGTGAAAACATATGGCTTATATGCAGAGCCCCAGCATTGCAGGAAGTTATCTGTCCTTGGGCAAGTGGGGCTTACTGGTTAGAGGCATTTGTTTAATAGATCTTTTAGGCTCAGTAATTTAAACTTAAAACATAATGTAAGAGCAAAAATTATGTTTTAAATTTTAATTACTGTGCTTAAAAGATTTATAGAACAAGGACAGATAATTTCCTGGAGTGCTGGGTGGGGGCTGTTCAAGTGAGAGACAGAGTCCTGTATCTCCTTGGCTCAAGGACAGATAACCTCCTGGAATGTTGGGTGAGGGCTGTCTAGATCACATTTGGTTGATCCTATTGCACCAGATGTGCTCCAAATGCACTGGATATACTCAGTCATTTTCGGGCAAGAGATAACCCAGATAGGAAGTACATCAGGATATATGCTTGCCACTGATTGGACCTGGAGGGAAGTACGTAGCCTTATGGGTTCTACCTTTGTAAGCATCTGTGCCACGTGACTCAGGGTCATTTTGTGGTGAGCCCCTCAGACTCCGGGCCTGGATTCTGCCATGAGCCTCTGGCTGTGTGCCTAGTCATTTACTGGGAGTTTCTCTAAGCTAAACTGAGTCACTAAATTTACTGCCCAGAGTGGCTGGTTTCCAGGAAGTCAAAGATTACCTAAAGGAACATACCTTCTCTGGCTAAACATTCAGCTCCATCAAGAGGAGCTATTGCCCTAAGCGAGCATTTAGCACCATCAAGTGAGGCTATTGTCCTTGAGAAGCATCTAACTCCACCTAGAGAAGCTATTTCCTTGGGTAATCATTCAGCTCCAGCAACACAGGATGTCTTAAGGCGATTTGATACTCTATTGTATACCTGTTGAATTCTTGTGTTTTGTAACCCTTAAGAAAAAAATAAAGTTTTAGCTCCATTCCATCTGAGCTCAGTGATACTGTGTGTGCCTGGTCCATTCCCTTCCCTTCTCGTCTCTTTTCCCCTCTCCTCATAAGGCCCTTCAGTCCCACTACCCTATTCAGGTACTTTCCAACTTGTCAGGCCGGACCTGACACCATTTTGTGTGAACTCTGGAGGTGGCAGGACCACTCCATGGGAACCACAGAATGGACTTTGTCAGAGTCCATCTTCCTAGCCAATATTTAATTAATTTAATTAAAACTTGCCTCAAATTTGGCTCAAAAATGTGGTGATGGTCTTATTCTCGACCAGTGGGATTTACAATAACTTTAGCCATCACAACACCACCATGAAAATAAAAAACAAAAAATACAGATGCACACACTGTGACAGAAAGTCAAAATCAGGGGAAGAGTCCATATACACATTGTCCTGCTTGGGTACAGAGCCTTGCACTGGGCAGGGGTCTCTAGAGGAACAGAATGTATACATAACAGGGATTTACTAGAATAGTTTGCTCTATAGGGCTGGGTAGTGGCTGGCTTCTAGACTCATCCTGGGAGGGAGAGCTCAGGACTGGGGCACAGTAGAGGCTGACAGACTGATAACTTCGTTCCAGGATACTGGTGGTTCCCATCTGGCATCTAAAACTGGGAAGGCTCCTGGAGAGTGGTGGGTCTTCAGCCCACCTAGGAAGACCAAAAAAGCTGGAGTTTGATGCCAGTTGAGGAAAATGTGTCTTCTGGAGTGTTTAGCTGGAATATTCTCGTGTGGGGCTCAAACAGGGCAGGAACTGGGAGGCAGGAGCTGATACAGAGGCCATGGAGGAGTGCGGCTTACTGGCTTGTTCAACCTGCTTTCTTACAGAATTCAGGACCACCAGCTCTGGATGACCCCACCCACAATGGGCTGGACCCTTCCACATCAATCATCAATTAAGAAAATGTCCTTATAGCCTTGTCTACAGCCTGATCTTAAGGAGGCATTTTCTCAATTGGGGTTCCCTCCTCTCAGATGACTCTAGCTTGTGTCAGGTTGACATTAAATTGCCCTGTACAAGAATATTCCAGCTAACCACTCCAGAAGACACATTTTTCTCAGCAGCCCAAGGAACTCTCTATCTGAAATATGTCTCATATTAAGACACAAAGCAAGCCAGGCGGTGGTGGTGCATTCCTTTAATCCAGCACTAGGGAGGCAGAGGCAGGTGGATCCCTGTGAGTTCAAGGCTGGTCTGGTCTACAGAGTGACTTAAACTTTACATCTGGTAGTATTTGTTTTGTGGAATTGGTTGCACCTGTGTTTGGAACAGGTCCATTCAGAACCATAGTATCCTTTTGGTGGCTTGTGGTCCAAACCACTGTGAAAGTGAAGTCTATGTGTTATAGCTACTACATGTAGATATTACATGTAGATATGTCTGTTTCTTTCCTACGACCATTTTCTTGAAGCATCTATTTTCATCCTTCCTCCTTAATTGATCTGTCTTTTGTGGAGAGAAGAGTTCTTGGAGGCAGTAAATACATGGTTCCTGGTTTGTGGTTCAATCTACTAGCCTGCATCTTATGATTAGAGAATTTTGAACATCAATATTCAGAGTTATTATTGCTGTGTGTGTATGGATTCCTGTCACTTTGTTGATATTGCTGTTTTATTTTTTCCTTTTCCTCTCTTAATTATTATTGTAGCATGCCTTTTCCCCATAGTCTAATGGATTTTTCTCTTCAGTCCTGAAGGATTCATTCAAGTATCTTCTGTAGTGATGGCTTAATGGCCAGAAATTCCTTTGGTCTCATTTTATCACGGAGGGCTTTTGTTTTCCCTTCAGTCAGGACAGAGGCTTTGCTGTGTACAAAATTCTGGGTTGCAATCGTTACCTTTTGGAACTTCTAAACACACCATTCCAGACCCTTCTGGATTTTAGTGCTGTTACTCTTTCATCTTACCTTGAGTATGACTCCATGATTCTCTCTTGACATTCAATATGCGTTCTTTCCTCTGTATGTTTAAGGCTTTGATTATAGAGTGATGAAGGGAGGTGATTTTATGGTCTTGAGTGTTTGTATCCTACATATCTCCTGTACCTGGATCAGCGTCTCTTCCCACCTCCTGCAGGTTTCCATTATTATACTTTTGAAGATGTTTTCTCTGCTTTTGGAGGGAGATTTCTCTCCTCCTTCTATACTAAAACTTACAGATTTGGTCTCTTGGAGTTCTTATTATTTTTTACCTCTGTAATTGTTGGGTTGTGCCTGTTCACCATGTCATCAAGCTCAGATATTCTCTCCTTTACTCGATCCGTTCTAGTGTCAAGACTTTCTGCAGAGATTTTTGTTTGACTTTGTTCTTTTAGAGATTTACTTCAGATTTTTAGGTCATGTGCATGTATGTGAGGGAGTGAGTATATGCTACATGTGTGTGGATGCTGTAGAAGCCAGGAATGGAGCTGCCCCTGGAGCTGGAGTTACACGGAGCTGTGAGTGGCCTAACACGGGTGCTGGGAACCGAACTTGGGTCCTCTGGAAGAGAAACACTCACTCTTAACCACTGAGCCACCTCTCCAGCCCCCAGTACTGGGTATTTTCTAATCTCCAGCACTTCAGATGGGCTTTTCTTCAGTGTCCTATCTCTCTGTAGAATTATTCTTTCCTATCTTTCATCACCTCCCTTATTTAGTTCAGCTGTCTGCTTACGTCTTTGAACACAGTATTATATTTGAGTTCTCTGAGATTTCATCTAACTCACTTTCATTGGGAGCATTACTGTGGGATTCTTACTTTTTAGGAGTTATGCTGTCTTGTTGTTTTGTGTTTATTTTACTGTGTAGATAGAGATTTATGGATCTGGTGCTATTTTATTTTGTTTACTTTTTTATCAGCTGTATTCTTTCGGTTGCTGCATTTGCAATGCTAAGTGGGACTTGAATGTGATAGAGTTGAGTGTATAGTTAAGAAAATAATTTCCCAGTCCAGGGGCTCCGAGTGTCTATATTACTCCCCAGGAAGGATATTAACTGAGAGAGACCACAGCTGCTGCATATCACCTCCGTGCAAGTGCCAGACCTGCCAACTAGCAACTGCAATAGCAGCTGGGGGAAACACCTAAGTACGGTATGAAGTATACTCAGACTTTAGCTAATAAGCTCAAGTTGGGCTTGAGAGGGAAGTAGAATATGCAAGGATAAGGATTAATTATCGGATCTAATTTGAAAATAAAACTGAAGCGAGTAAAGTAGCTGGAAGCGAAAGCTGTCCTCCTGGGAGGGTCTACGGGTTCTAGAGAGAATTAAATCTATGGAAAGTTACAATTAATGAAAACAAAGATGAAGGGGTAAGGATGGGAGAAAAAAGCCGTAGAGATAAGAGGGAGGTCACGAGACCGGCCGAAGAGTTCAGTGAAGAATTCCTCCCAGTAAACTGGGTGGAGAAACGTAAACCCCAGGCCTAAAATCTAACTGAGCAATAAACGCAAAACAATCATGAGACATGTCTGCCAGAGTGGAAATTAAATACTATAAAACAAGGAATGAAAACAATACTTAACTGGCACAAACGTGCTCGGTTCAAAGGCGGAATTCTCAGATTCCGCTGGCTCTCCCAGTTCCACGCAGTGCTGTCGGGGAGGACAATTTTCTTAGGTCCGAAATCTCCGCAAAGAGGCTGCCGCTCCCGCAAGCAATTGGCAAGGGTGCGCTTACTTCTCCAAAGAAAAAAGAACCTAAGAGCCTATGCATAGGAGTCAGTCACTTGTTAAAATGGTGACCCAGAAAGCTGGCCACAGGGTCTTTAAAAAAAACAGGGGATCTCTTTGATTGGTCAGAATCTGAATACTGGATTGGTTTGTTAAATGTCACGAGGAAACAAGGGTTTCTGGGAAAACGAGTACTTGACGTTAAACAGAGAGGCAGGTCAGTGCCTCCACCACTAGGGGCGCTGGACCTCTCAGTTTTATTATATATAAAAAAAAAAACAAAAACCAAAAACCAGATTTATTTAATGTGTTTGAGTGGTTTGCCTTTATGTGTGTGCACCACCTGTGTGCAGTACCCTTGGAGGCAAGAAGAGGGACTAATCCTCTGGAACTGGAGTTACAGAAGGTTGTGAGCCGCCATGTGGGTGCTGGAAACCAGATCCAGGTCCTCTGGAGGAGCAGCCAGTGCTCTGAGCCATCCTCAGCTCCTTGGTTTATTTTTTGATACTGGGTTTCATGTAGCCCATGCTAGGCTTGAATTCACTGTTTAGTTGAGGACGACCTTGAACTCCTGGTTCTCCTGCTTCTCTCTCCCAAGTTTTGGAATTGTCCACCAGGCTTGGTTGGCCTGCTGTCTCATTTTGAGACAGTGTTTTACTAGGTACCCAGGTTAGCTTTGAACCTGAGATTCTCCTGCACCAGTCAGGAGTTCAAGATTATCTTCAGATATATGAAGAGTTTGAAGCCAGTCTGGGCTACTTAAGACCCTGTCTCAAACACAACGATAAGGTTGGTGACACATGTCAGTGGAAGAATGCTTGTGTGCCTAGTAAGCACAAGATTCTAGGCTCAACCGTCAAGGAAAAACCACAAAACATTGTAAAATCTCTGTAGGCAGCAGGCAGTCAATAATTTACGTGACTGAGAGATGACATGGAGCTGTGTGAGGTGAGATCAGATGGGGCCCGCTGTGGACCGCTTCCGAACCAGCATGCAGACCACCAGGGTCCAGCTGAGAGGTGGGTGAATGATGTTCTCCCTTCTAGAAAACTGGAGTGACTCAGAATACACACGTTCTTGAGCTGTCTGGGCAGCACCCAGGGAGTCTTAGAATCATCTGTTCTTGTAGCTTCTTCAGCTGCTTCTCTTTTTAGAACAATCTAGGACCAGCCAGCTGAAAAATATTTAGGATATAAAATGAGCCTGTGAGCTTCAAGAAGATATGATAACTTCAGTTTTAATAACTTCAATAAGTATATACCAACACAAAAGGAGATGAACCAGAGAAACTTGAATTTGTTGGCAGCCTCATGAATAAGAAGAAACTAGGTGGGACCGATTGCAAAATCATTTTTGGAGCAGGGCACCCCAGGGATAGGTCTCTCCCAGTGTTTTTTCCATTTGCAAATAGACATCTCAGTATAACAGACTGAATTCAAAATTTGTAATCCTCCTGCCTCAGCCTCCCTAGTACAGCCATTACAGGCATGCTGGAATTGCAGGCATGTACTGCCACACCCAGTAATAGCTTTGCTCTGGGCACACAGACGGTGTTGAGGGTTATTTGCTCATGCTATGTCTAGCATCACGTGCTTCCTGTGTTATCTTTGTTTTGGACAAACAGAAGCAAAGTTTATTTGAGTAGAAAGATAGCCAACGATTGCTAGGAAATCATGCTGTCTTTTCAGAAAAGCAGCAGGAATCAAAGGTCAGGGAATATCTGCAAACGAAATAGTGCTCTGCCCACACAACCGGTGAGTCTCAGGCAGAACAAATCACACAATACACTCACCTGCTCCATTCTGGAGCAGACCTCACCATTCCTTCTTCTCTTCCTTTTGTTCCCTTATTTCAGAAACATTTTACCAAGCACGTGCCACGCCCATGCAGGGATTTACTCTAATCACTGGGATCTGTTAGTGGGCAGAACAGGTAATGAAAAATAAGAATGGCCCAAACCTCTACCTTTCTGGAGCTCATATTCCAGCAGGAAGAACAAGTGTGATGACAAGTCCGTTATCCTGGGAAAGGAGGTGGCCGGGAATGAGCAGCAGAGAGGATGTGTGTACTGTGTATGCATGGCTGCAACTTTAAGGGTTGGGATAAGTGGAATTCGGGATTTGGGTGGGGTGGGAGGTGGTTGGGGAGAGTTGAGCAGGATTTGGGTGGGGTGGGGTGGGGTTGGGGAGAGTTGAGCAGGATTTGGGTGGGGTGGGTGGGGTTGGGGAGAGTTGAGCAGGATTTGGGTGGGGTGGGTGGGGTTGGGGAGAGTCGAAGCCTTTTTTCTCAGTGTGGGGTAACTTGGGACCTTATTATATTAACTAATACTCTACTGTTGCGCTATATCCCCAGATCTCTAACCCTTATATTTCTCGGTCTTTTTAGGTTCCCAGGACTCTTAATTTTTATTTTATTTATTAAAAATTAAAACAAATATGAGTATGGGTGTTTTGCCTGCATCTTTATCTGTGCACAGCGTGCATGCCGTGCTGGAGGGAAGCAGTTATGGATGGTTGTGACCTGCCATGTGGGTGTGGAGAACCAAACCCTGGACCCCTGGAGGAGCGGTCAGCGTTCTTAACTGCTGGGCCATCTCTTCAGTGTCATTGTGTAGTCCGGGCTTATAAAAGTAAATATATCTCAAACAGGTCCAATAAAGAACTGAAAACAATCTCTGAAGTATAAAGCCTGAACCACTCGGCAGAGAGTCCAGCCTCCATTGTGGACTGAACCCTGACTTCATGGCCGTCAGGTCCTTTTATTGAGGAAAGGCATGCCCACCGATACAAAGGTCTTACTTTCTTAATGAACAGAACCTCCACAGTACAACTATCCCCAACCTTTAGCTGGCCAACTTGATGCTGTTTATGGATGAGTTAGTCAAGACCCTGGGCAAGGTATTCCTCGTCTGGTGCTTAGGCTGAGGGAGGAGACCATGAAAAATTCCTCCATTAGCAATAATACAATCAAATGCTTTTCACATAAAGAACTCAGTGGGCAAGGTAAATTTGAACATGAAGGGTGTTGAATAGACGATTACCGGTTTTCCAAACCAGCATTCTTTCAGCAGTTAAGAAAGCTGCAGCCCATCCACACCCAGAAAGCTGGTTCTAACAGTTAAGGAAAGTGATCTTCTAGCAGCAGCCCAGAAACAGCAGCTGTTTAAAGTTCATTTTACTGTGCAGCTTTACAATATCTGAGAATAAGTTCACAAATTCCAGGCTGGTTTGGAATTCTTTATGTAGCCCAGCTTGCTTTTGAACTTTCACTAATCTTCCTGCTTCTGCCTCCTGAGAATCAGGTCATTCTTGGCCAAGTTGCTTATAAAACACCCTTGGCTGAGTTCCTTAAAACAGAGATTTTTAGCTCAGTGTTTTGGTGGCCTCAGTCTGTAACCTGAGGGAGGATGTCAGTGTGCTCACCAGGAGCCCTTGGCTGTGCCACAAATGAAGAAACAGAAAGGGCATCAGCTAACTGCAGGGGCGATCACTGGGTAAGAAGGAAATTAGACTAATTGAAGACTTAGAGTTTCTCTTTTTTCTAATGACTTATACCATCTGAGAATTAATTAACCTCTTTCAAGGGTGATGCTCCCCAAGTCTCATGGACCCCACTAGACACTTCCTCTTAAAGGTCCAACACCACACGAGGACCAGTCTTCAGACATATACATCTTTGGGAACACATGTAAACCAGCCAGATGGCAGCAATCTCTCCTCCGCCCCCCTTTCCCCTTCCTGCTTTCTCCGGTGTCTGTTTCCTTCTAGGAACAAACCTAGGCTACGTTCTGATTGTACAGCAGGTGCCTCTTCGCGAGGCATAATGGATCAGTGGGTCACTGGAAACAAGAACCTTATTGGCTTTTTTTATAGTTTTCAGGATATTGTGAAATATGGCATGATTTTTGAAGTATCACCTTATTAGAAATATTACTTAATCCAAAGCAAAGCAAGAAGACACGGCAACACGGTAGGTATAGAGTTTAAGTAAAGCACAATTTTTGCATTCAGAAAAATAGTCGTTTCCCCTCCCCCTTCAACAGCGGTCAGAATGGTTTTTGCCCACTAGGTGGCAGTAGAGTAACATGCCCATCAACAGTCATCCCAGAAGCCAAAGGCAACCAAATAACAAGGTGTGGGGTGCCCTCTCTGGGATTATTGGTTAGAAGAGTCCCGGAGACCAACAATATAGCCTACTGTCAGTGCTCTTAGTTGTTCATCACAACCTGATGGCATTATTCCATTGCGGAAGACACCACACTCGGTGGTGATAGGTCATGGAGAAATCGCGTTGGTACTGACCAGAAAGCTTCTCCCTGCTGGCTAGCGTCCTAGCGCTGGAAGGTGCTTTGCAGGCTGCTGGGAGATAAAAGTCAGCAACAGTCTCACCTAGCATTAAATCCTGTAAACTGCAGCAATGACTGACATGGTAAGACATGTTTGTGGGTACAGTGGTGGCACAAATGTTTTTGGGGTAACCAACACTTTCTGATTGGATTTAAGGCCTGCTCCACAGGAGGAAGCAGTAACACGTGTCTAGTACTGTAAATCTGGCCCATAACCCATGGATGGGAAGTTCAAAGGCCCCAGAGAGAACTATTATTAGTTAAATGAACGTCTCAAAATGTCCTCTAAGTTTCTTTCTTTCTTTCTTTCTTCCTTTCCTTTCTTTCTTTCTTTCTTTCTTTCTCTCTCTCTCTCTCTCTCTCTCTCTCTCTCTCTCTCTCTCTCTCTCTCTCTCTCTTTTTGAGACAGCGTTTCTCTGTTATAACTCTGGCTGTCCTGGAACTCACTCTATAGACCAGGCTAGCTGCGAACTCACAGAGAACCACCTGCCTCTGCCTCCCAAGTGCTGGGATTAAAGGCATGCACCACCGCCACTGGCATTAATATCTTTCTACCCATAGATTAGCTCTGCTCTCGGACATAATCAGAGGGGTTTCTTTGTTCAATGGACCCTGACTAGTGCAGAGACTCACAACTTGTTAAATGCAGAGACTAGGCATTTGTGGAGTGCTCAGCCACTAAGCACATCTAAGCAGTCCCAGCAAAGGTGGTCACTGACCCATCAGTACCTGGGCTTCAGTCTGTGGCCCACCCACCATCTGGGCTTATCTGAATGCCATGTGAGTTTGTTAGCGCTCTGTGAAGTTTCTTTCTGGAAGTCAAGTTCCCCTATGGCTATTGCCTTTTCCTCCTTCCAGAGTGATATTCCTGGGGAAATTTCCATTTTCTTGGGCTCTATAGTCAGACTGAGAGACAAGTGTCTCTAGACTATCTGCATTTCTGCTGGGTTGGTTAGTGACCTGCAGTATACCAGAGCGGTGGGTCAGTGTGTATCTGGGGAAGTGTGAGGCAGAGGGCGTGTGCCGATGAGCTAGATGCCAATTCGACAGGGGAAATGAGGAGCAGAAGCCTGTGGGAGATGGGGTAGGAGGCATCATGGCCAGATCACCATTTGTTACTGTGTGAGAGCCTATGAACACTGAGAAAACAAATCATTCATGCCCAATGTCTGTTACCAAATATCTTTGTTCAGAGAACAAGTTAATGTTCTAATGTTCCTAAAAAATTTAAATGTGGAGTTATCACATGGCCTAGCAATTCTATTTCTAGATCTATACTCCAACAATTCAGAAGGCAGATCCCCAAGGAAACATTTGCATGTGTTCACAGTAGCATTACCTTATGTAGCCACGAGGTGGCAGCAAACCACCACTCCAGTTGACAAAATAGTGTATTCTGTGTTGTGTGGGTGAGGGTTAAGAAGAAACCAGTCTCTGAGTCTTGAGCTTTTCACTTGTGCGAAGTGAAGACAGCCGGACACAAAAGTCCAAATCCTGTATGGTCCTGCTGTATGAGAGGCCTAAACTTGGCAATTCCTGGACGCAGAGGGTAGAACAAAGTTTACCCATGGCTGAAGAGAGGGAGAATGCGGAGTTTTCGTGTTTTCCAATTAGTTTGTTACTATGTATGGGTGTTTTGTCTGCATGTACATCTGTGCACCACATGTGTGCCTGGTAGAGGCCAGAGATGGCGTTGGATCTCTTGGAACTTGAGTTACAGATGGTTGTGAGCCACCATGTGGGTGTTGGGAACTGCAGGTCCTCTGGGAGAACAGACAGAGCTGTTAACCACTGAGCCGTCTCTCCGACGCTAGGAGCTTGCTTCCTTCCTTCCTTCCATCCTTCCTTTTTCCCTTCCTTCTTCCCTTCCTCCCCCTCTTTTTTCTTTAATGGACACAGAGTTTCAGTTAGGCATTATGAAGGAAATGGCTAGTGGTAATGGCTGCAGAACATGTCCAGTGTACTCCTGGCGCTGAGTCGCCATTTCAAACGGTATGCTTAGGCAAGGTATATTGTTACCACAGTTAAAAACCTTTCCTCCATTTTGTTACCCTTGTTATCCACTTTATCCTTTCAAGGGAATGTGTTTACAAGAACTTTAAGGTGTGGACTGCTGGGCTGGAGTGGTTATGAGCACTGGACGTTCTCGGAGGACACAGCTTAGTCCTAGCACTCACATCAGCAAGTGCACATTGTCTTGGAATTTCAGCTCCACGGATCCTCTTCTGGCCTCTGGGGGCCCTGCATGCACATGGTGCACACACAGTGGGGGCCCTGCATGCACATGGTGCACACACAGTGGGGGCCCTGCATGTAGGCATGACACACACACATATGCACGCACTCACAACATACACAAACACACACACTCAGGACACACACAGGGCTACTCAAACACTCATACACACAGGACTCACACACACACATACACACTCATAACATGCACACACATTCATACACACACACACACACAGTCACACACATGACATACACACTCATACACACACATGATTCACATACTCACACACGTGACTTACACATACAAGACACACACACTCATACATGCACACGAATCTCACACGTTACTTACACAGACACACACTTACACACATGACACACACTCACACACATCTCATACACACACACACACACACACACACACACACTGATATAAAATACTTTCCAGAAGTATATTTTGGGTGCCAGAGGAACAACATCTTGCTGTGTAGGCCAGGTTACCCTGTAAGAATCCTCCTGTAGGGAGAAGGCTGGAGTCACAGACTGACCCACCATGCCAGGCATTCCTGTATTAACCATTGCAATCTTTTCTTCTTCTCCCTACAGAGCAGACACAGACTCACACAGTTCAACTGCTTTATTTTTACTTATCAGCATAACATCACTTTTAAAGAAGGAAATGTGTCAATAGATCAAAATTACACTGATGAGTTTTTAAAAATATTTATTTTATTTATATTTGTGTACGTGTGCGTGCACAGATGGAGTGATGGATAGTTGTCCACCACTATGTGGGCACTGGGATTTGAACCTGGGTCCTTTGCAAGAGCAACAAGTGCTCTTAAACACTGAGTTACATCCTCAGCCCTGGGGAGGTTTTCTTTCTCCCTCCCTCCCTCCCTTCCTTCCTTCCCCTTCCTTCCTTCCTTCCTTCCTTCCTTCCTTCCTTCCTTCCTTCCTTTTTTAAAAAATAAGTTTGAGGGAGCTGGAAATAAATGCAGTGTCCAATAATTGGGAAATACAGTGTTTAAAAAGCTCTTATTAACCGGATCATTCTTGTTACCATGTCTGTGGCAGGTGGACATCTGACTAGATCTTGGCTAGCTAACCACAGCGGCAGTGAGTTCACGGGGCAATGGCCGTGTCATGTGCAAAAGACAGCATTTCACAGCACTCCGTCCATCCCTGGCCTTCGGTCTTTCTGCTCCCCGTTTCCAGGATATTCCCTGAGCCTGGGAGCGGACGGTTGATATAGATGTCCCTTTTAGGACTGAGCACTAGACTGTCCCTGAGCACCCTGAGTGGTTATGAGTCTCTGAATTAACTGCAGCCTGTGGCAGGGAGATGCTTTTCTGGCTGAGGTTGAGGCCGGCTCTGACTTATGCCTATGAACATAAATATTTAGAAAGCAGTTTGTTTAGCAAAACAACTGTAGTCAACTCTCCTTTACCAGAGCCTGTGGCCTCCTGAGCTGTGGGCTTCTGGCCAAGTTCACAGTGTTATTTACGAATTCCCTCTTGTAGAGCAAGCCTTCAGATCCAAACAGAAAGTGGTGGTTAATTCCACAACTTTTATACCATGGTTGTTCCATGGGCATACCTTGATTGGCACGTTGGTATTGTAGCATTCGGGGTTCACCACTGGGTAAGACTGTTGTTTTATGGCTTTCTCCCCTAGAAATCTACATAGTACGTCTCTGCTTGGGTTTTCCTCAGGTCACCTGCAGCTTGATTTCTCTATATCCTGGCACCAAAGTGTGTTGTATCTTCAGGGACAGTGTCTTGCCATCCAGTTATGGTGTGCAATCAAGAGCAGTGGAAATAGCTTGGTTGTTTTTGGTGCTTCTAGGGCATCCCTGACCTGTAACTGGCAGGTAGGTGTGCTGGCTAATTTTATGTCTAATTGATCCAAGCTAGAGTCATTTTGGAAGAGGAAACCATAGTTGGAAAAATGTCCCACCTCCCACACTGGCTTGTGGGAAAGCCTAAAGCACATTGTTTTGGTTGATGACTGATTTTGGAGGGCCCATTTTACTGTGGGCTGTGCCAATCCCTGGGCTGGTGGTCCTGGGTGTTTTAAGCAAGCAGGCTGAGCAAGCCATGGGGAGCAAGCCAGTGAGCAGCATCCCTCGGTGGCCTCTGCAACAGCTCCTGTTCCCAGGCTCTGCCTTGAGTTCCCACCCTGACTTCCCAGGATGATGAGCTACAAAGTACAATGAAATGAACCCATTCCTTTCCAAGTTGCTTCTGGTCATGATATTTTATTATAGCAACAGAAACCCTAAGTAAGGCAGGAGGTATCTCAAGCCTGGCACTGATTTTAATTTAATGACTATGATGTGAATTTTTAACAGCAACTTTATCATTCAGGGGACATAGGAAAGCTGCTTAAGCAGAGGCTCCTCTGAGGATTTCAGGCTGAAATTTGATGTGTTTTCTGGCCAGAGAGCGAATATGTTGATGGTTGTATTGTTTACTGAGAATGTTGGAAGACAAAGCAGGATGCTGCATTTAAAATGACTCATGTCTAATAATTTTCTTTTTGTGGAGGGGGTCCAACTTTGGGACTCCTGTATGTCACACATGCACCACTGAGGTGTGTGTCAACCCTCTAGCAGTTCTTGAATCTAGGTGTTTTGTATTTAATAGTTGGTTATACTGTTCCTTGGACCATTTCTGTGCATGACCAAAAATTTTCCATAGTAAAGAAAATGTATACATCACCATGGTAACATTGTCATGGTAACAGATTTGACTCATGGCCTACATCTACTAAGACAAATTGTGTTTATAGTGTGTCTGAACCCTGAGACTTAGAATTGAAGACTGTGTCTGTCCAGATGGACTTTTATTTTTGAAGAAAGAGACACAGCAGTTAAGTCAAACTAAACGGAAAGCCTGAAGTTCCGAATGAATTTTGTCAGGAGACTTTCCCTTCTGGAAGTCTTATTTTGGTAAACATTTTCTTGTGTGCGTGGGATGTGAATCATGTGTCAGAGTCACCTGATTTAGCTGTGGTGTAACTAAGTCTGGAAGGCTTGGGCAGGGACGGGGTGGGGGAGCTGTGTTTTTAACATTCCCCACCACCAAGCGTGATTATGGTTATATGAGATTTTGGGTCTTGGAAAAGGAGATATGTGGCCCACAGCACTAGGATTATCTAAACTATGTATTTTGCAAGCTCATCTTTGTTTTGTTTGCACCATAATGCCATGTCTGCTTCCACCACAATCACACAAGTAAGGGACAGGCAGGTCAGACCCTCTCTCCCAGCATGCAATGGTCTTTGAATCTGCTCTGGGCAGTCAGTTGAAATAACACACCCATCTTGCTTTAGCAAAAGCTCAGAGATAGGATTCCAGCGCACTTTAGAAAATGTGGAGACAATCACGTTGTGCTCGGTATGGAAAACTTTAGTTAAGAAAAATGTGGGAACTGAGTGTTCATGGTGGGGCACTCGCCTTTATAACCCCAGCACTCGGGAGACAGAGGCAGGCGGATCTCTGTGAGTTCGAGGCCAGCCTGGTTTACAGAGTGAGTTCCAGGACAGCCAGAGTTACAACAGAGAAAAACCTATCTCGAAAAACAAAACAAAACAAAAAAAACAACAAAAGTGTGGCTGCTGGCCTGTGACTTCATTGGCAGAGTGCTCGCCGGCCATGTGCGAGATCCCCGGCACCGCACAGATCAGGTTTGATGGCACACACCATAATCCAAGCACTCAGGAGGTGGTAGGAGGACCAGGAATTCAGGGTCATATGGAGCTACATACTGAATCTGAGGCCAGGCTGGGATACACGAAACCTTATCTCAAACAAACAAAAGTCTGCAAAGAGTTACAATGAAAATTGCTAAGTTTAAAAATGTAGTACTGAACTTGAGTTCTAGCTCAGTGGAGATGCGCTTGCTCAGTGTGCTCAAGGTCCTGGGTTCAATTTCCCAGGACTAAAAGGAAGACTACAGCTCAGAAGGCAGCATCGAGGCAGGGGTGCTGTGCCCGATGGGTAAGAGGAGAAAATCAGCGAAGGCAGGCATTCATCCCCATCTCTCCTCCTTCCCTCTCCTTGTTCTCTCCTCTTGCTGTCTACCATGATGGGAGCTGTGTTCTACTCTGCCTCTGCTTCCCCACTGTAGTGGGATGAGGTGTCTGAAACTGTGAGCTTAAACAGGTCTCTCTTCTAAATTGCCTCTCTTGGGTATTTGGCACATCAACACCATTCTGCCGGTCTCCACTCTCAGTTCTGGGTCCCTGTGGGTGTGGCACTAGGGCTCATTCATTGCCTTGTGGCATCAGTGTGACTAAATCCAAGTCCTTGAAGATTTGGAGTCTCTGTTAAACTCATTGGAAAATTGAGGACGATGGCACTCACCTTCTGGGCCTGTGGCAACAAAAGCAGCTAATTCTGGGTTCAAGAACTAGTGGGCACTTGCTGAGCTTGTGGGGGTGGGGCAGTGACACTCAGCTCTACGGAGGAGGAACATGCATGGGTATGCTGCCATGAGGAGCCTTTGGCTTGCAAGCCCTTTATGCTTGTACTTTGTATACCCCATTTAGTCAAGCATGGTGCTAAGAACACAGAAGTTATTCAGTTACTATAGCTCTGTAGATTGTAACAAAGTCTCGTGCAGCCCCAGCTGGTAACTCCACCCCCAGCTTCTAGGCAAGTGCTGCTGTGCAGGTGTTTCATCTTCATTTCAGCGTTATTTTTATCTTTATATCTGCTAGGCATTGAACCAAGGGCTTTGTTCATGTCAGAGGAGCACCACCAACTGAGCTTTATCTCCAGTCCTGTTAAAAGCCTTTTCTGGAGCTGGTGTAATGGCCAGTGGGTAAGAATACTTTGTCTGCAAGCATGAGGACTTGAGGGTGAACCCCCAGCATGGACACAGAAATCCTAGTAAGATTTTATGTGCCTGTGACCCAGTATTTCGGGTAGGGATGGACAGATTCCAAGAGCTCATCGGCCAGCTAGCACAGCTCAAACTGTGAGCATGTGTGCACATGAGCTGAACTCTCCCGGTATGCCCCACTGTACCACACAGTTCACACATGAGCATGTACACACACACACACACACACACACACACACAATAAAAAGAGAAAAACAAAACAAAACACAACTTTTTCTTTAAGTTTGTACTTCTTTTAAAACAAAAAGCGAAAACGATTTTATAAAACAAGACTAAAAATAAGAAGAAATGAAGGTTTAGGTTGCACCAGACTTTCCCATAAATGTAAAACTCTGGGATGGCCAGGGTGGCAGAGAGAGTTTTGATAGGAAGGAGCTGTGTGAAAGGCAGGCAGGCAGGCAGGCACCACACAAAGGCTTCCTCTTCGAGGGGCACCCGGGCAGTGCAGGTGTGGGGTGACCAGGGTTACCCAATGGACTGATGCAGGATCTCGTTGAGATCCTTGATTTTGTTTCAGTGGTTGTTGAATTCACTGCATTAAAGTCAAATGAAATAAGGTGGAAATAGAAAGCCATGAGCCAAAGGAAAGAGGGCTGCCCACGGAACCCAGTGAGAGGTCTGTGAAACGCAGTGTTTCATCTACTTGTTTTTATCTGAGGGCAAGAAAAAAAAAATTCAGAAGTGGGACAGAGAGGGGGAGGAGAGAGGAATCTTAAAAAATGTTGAAGTGATTTTGGAGAGAGCAAACTGAACAAGCAAGTGGGAAAACAGCACATTTCCAAGAGAAGATGGGAACAGATTAGAAGTCTGGGAGACCCAGGGCTTCGAATGCTGAGGCAGAACAAAAACAGCCTAAGTGGTATTTGTGAGCCACGAGAGGGACACTCTGTCTCCACAGAAGAGTGTCAGCCAAAGGGCTGGATTCCAGGAGAGGGCGATGTGGTTAGACTCTACACCGAGGGCTGGCCTCATCACACTGACACTTAGCCAGATGGGGTTTTCCGAAAAACATGAAGTGTTGTGGTGACTTCTGGCTTCTTCGATAAGCCAGGCTATTAATCAGGAGGAACCACGAGATTGACCCGTGGCCATAATCACCTCTGATGAGGACTTCTGCGGGTAGCTGAGGAGACTCCTCTGGGAGTTGCCATCTTGTTTTAGCCCTGATGTGGTAGTAATGCATGCTGGGAGCAAAGGCAATGGTTTTTGCAGAGCAATGTGCCTATTAAGGAAACTCATTGCTTCTGGGCGCACCATTGTGAGTGGCCGGTAAATGCCCACTAGAACATGCCACAACCATCCAAACTGGCTAGATCAGGGCAAAGTTTACTCTACAGCAAAGGAAGCCCCTTAACTGGAGGGGAGTTTGGGAGTTGGTGAATGGGGGTTGCCATTGATTTAGCACCTCCTGATAATATTGGGAAAGAAAGTCTCCTGTGTTGGCTCCCGCCTATTCTGTTAGTCTTCCTTTGTAATGGTCTCGAATCATAGCTGAGACCTTGTCCTCCTAAGCCAGTACCCCTGCCCATCTATCAGCCCCAAGCCATGGTTTATTTTATATGTCTTCCTCTACTTCCCTCTCTTGAGGGTAAAAATTAGAATTCTTACTCAGCCCAGGTGTCGTGGCTCATGCAGTAATCCCAGCACGCAGGAGAGTCAGACAGTTCAAGTAAGACTCAGCTACAACGATGCCAGCCTAGGCTGTATGAGGTCTGTCCCCCAAAAGCAAACAAATAAATTTCAAGCTCAAGAACCACTTGTGGTGAGTTATGTTTGTAGTCCCACCATCCGGGATGTAGAGCAGGAGCACCATCCGGGATGTAGAGGCAGGAGCACCATCCGGGATGTAAAGGCAGGAACACCATCCGGGATGCAGAGGAAGGAAAGCCAGGAGTTCAAGATCATCCTCAGCTACATAGCAAGTTTGGCGCCAGCCTGGTCTATGGAAGACCTGTTTTAACACCTCCAGACACACGTGTGTATATCTGTTTCTTTGCATGTATAGGAATATGTATGTACCTATTTCTTCATATATGAAAGATTGGTGAGGTAGGGTTTATATCTGCGTTTGCTTTTTGCCTTCTATGTCTTTTTTGTTCCTCCGTTTCTCCTTTATTGCCTCATTTTGAGTTATATAGGTTTTTTTTTTTATCAGACCATTTAAATTCTCTTGATGTTGTTTCCTTGGGTGTGTGTAATGTATGTACATGTTCGTGTGGGTGAGTTCACATGTGTGGCATGTGTGTGTGGAGGCTGAGGTTGGTGGCGGGTGTCTGCCTCTGCTATTCTCACCTTGATTTTTGAGACACAGTGGCTCATTGAACCTGGAGCTCACTGATTCAGCCAGGCCAGCTGGCCACTGGGGTTGCGGGGGCTGCCGGCTCTACCTCCCGGTTGGTACTGGATTACAGGTGTGCGCCCCTGTACCTGGCTTTTATGTGAATGCTCTGTGTCAGAACTCAGGTCTCATGCTGGCATGGCAAGAACCTTAGCAACTGAGCCGTACCCAGCAGTCCTTGTTCCGTGTACTTGATTTTTGGAATTATTTTATTAGCACCTGCTGTGGGAATCATATAAAGCATAATTCATTAACATAAGAGAATCTAGTTTAGATTAGAAACCAACCTTTCTTGCATAGTACATGAGGCTTTGCTGATAGTTATTTAACATATTATTTTTAAAGAACATTGTGTGTGTCTTAAGAAATACTATGCAGCCTAGGTTGACTTCCAGCCTCATCCTTCCAAGTGCAGGGGTTCATAGGCATGCACCATCTCAACTGGCTTAAGAATGGAAATGGGGGCAGGAATGTTGCTCAGTTAAGAGAACGCTGCTTAACACGCACGAAGCCCTGGATCTGATCTCTAGAGCCTAGACCGGAAGTAGCAGTGCATGCCTATTACCCAGCCCTGGAGACGTAGAGGCAGAAGGATCAGAAAGTCAGAGTCATCCTTGGCTACATAGCAAAGTTGAGGCCAGCCTGAACTACATGAGACTCTGTCTCGGAAAATAAAAAAAGAGGCAAACATGATTTATATTTATGCCATTTTAGGATGTATTATGTAATTATATGTCAAACCATGCATTTCTTGCTTAAAATACATTTTTATGTATTTTATTTTAAGGGAAAACAGATACATGTGGAAAGTCAAATGGAAGCGAAATATTTAAATATTAACTCAAGGTAGTAGTAACAGGGTGACATCTCCAGGTAAGAAACACAAAGTAGCTCAATGACAGGATGTTTGGGAAGGTCAAAGGTCAAAGCTGGTGTGAGACTCATGGTCCCAGGAGTTAAGGAAGAATTCATGGGGTTGGAATTTTTAAAATTTAAACTACTTGTAATTTTTGAGTACTGTGTTTACATCATCTCCACCCCTCCTCCCTCTTCCTCTGGAAATCATGATCTCTTCTATAATTATACACATTGAGTCCATTTAGTGTTGCTTGCATGTACATGTGCTTGGAGCTTACACACTTGGGACTGGATGACCCATCAGGGGACTTGGCTCTCCTTCAGCTACCGTTGATTGTCTTTAGCTCTTTACCAGGGTGGGGCCCTGGGAAATTTCTCTCACCCATTTCACAGCCTTTGTTCAGGTCTTGTTCAGATGATCATCACATCGTTGTGATTTCCTGCCATGTCTAGAAGAAACTCTCACAGCAGGTTCCTGGCCCTCTGGCTTTCAAAATCTTTCCTCCCTCTCTTCCTGGAAGTTCTCTTAGCTTCAGGGTTGGTGTTGCACTGTTCATCTAGCAGGTGGAGCTGGTCACCCAAAGGTGACTAGTCTCAGCACTGCAGACTAGTTGAGGGTCTCTCTAGTAGTGTCCGTCTGATGCAAAAAGAAGCTACTTTGATGAAGGGTGAGAGGCACGCTTATCTGAGAGTACAAGGATAAGTACTTAGAATACAGTTAGAAGCTATATTGATTTAGAAAAATGTTAGTAGTAGGTTCTCTAAGGTCCATGACCTATCCAGCTACAGGCTTAGCTAGGTTTACAGTACCAGGCATGGGTTCCCTCTCGTTGAGAGAATCTTAAATCTAATGAGACAGCTGTTGGTTGACCCTGATAGATTAGTGCCACAGTTGCACCCTTTGGGTATCTTTCCATGCTGGTCACCATTGTGGTTCATAGGCTTTACAGCTGAATAGAACTATCGATTGCTTCTCCCCTTGGCAGCTAGCTGATACGGTGAGAGGCAGTCCCTGGGAGAAGAATGTAACGCTATGTGTTACGTATGTGTGGGAGTCTACAACCTCATCAAGTGATAAAGAAAACAAGTGGGTATTCACCTCATTGGCTTCTTTTCAGTGAAAGTGGGCTGGGCCTAACAGTTACTTCTGTTCCCATAGCACCCGAAACAGTGAGCATGCTTAGGAAATACTTACTGTTGTCCCGATGACATGGTTTGAATAAATCAGTGGAACTGGAGACTTGGGAGAGAGAGAACATACATTCTGGACCACTTAAGAGACCATTGTGGGTTCAAGACCAGCTGGCCTACATAGCAAGTTCAGGCTAGCCAGGACTGCAGTGTGAGACCCCGTCTCAAAAACAAAAGCAAAACAAAGCAAAACAAAACAATAACTTCCCTCCAAGTTTCCTCCAAATCCAAAAGTAATGAATAACAATCACCACAAAAAAAACAAACAAAAGTACGTGCTGTCTTCTGCCTCTGGGTCATCAGGGAAAGGTGTTCCCGAGGAGATTGCCGTTATCCACCCCCCCCCCCCCCCCCCTGTGCGTGGCCTGCAGAGGGAGCAGAGCACCTGCCCTTGGGTTTCTGGACCTGATGCCAAGTGGATAGAGGACTCACACCCCTCAAAAGTCCCAGAGGACACAGACTTCTAAAGACAAAAAAACCAAAACAAAACATAGTCTGGGACTATGATTTGGGTTTTTGCAAGTCATGATTTTCCGTTAAGTTATTCACAGAGTTCTAGAATTACCTTATTACAGTTGGAGAGTGTTGAGGACACAGCCTAAACATTGTCCTTCCGTTTTGCCTCCCTCAGACAAAGTCATCTGAGCGTTTCATCCCAAGTCCACAAAGATCTGGTCTGGGTGTTTATCTCATCAACTGGGTTGGATTCTCAGGGTCCCAGGTCACTTGTGCAAGGGTTGGTTTGAACATTTGGCTGATCCCTGAGCCTTTGATGTGGTGGTAGATCGGGAACTGGGGTGAGTTCCTCCTCTCTGAGTCACCAGCTCCCACAGCTCCAGTGTCTCCAGAGTCCTCCCCGCACATCTCTCTTGCTGACTTTGCAGAACAGCGCCCATCCTGTCCCACCTCACCCCACTCTCTCCCACAAACAGCAGCCCTTCTGCAAGGGGCTTGTTGCTTATCCTTTCTCCGTTCAGCCTATCGTCCCTTTCCAGTTCTCTGGCACAGGCTTATGTAGTTTATCTCTTGGAAATCCATGCCTTAGCATGCTCCCGCCCCTCTTTGCTAGCATGTCTACCGGTGTGTACATATACACCATACACATGGCATGCCCAAGGATGCCAGAAGAGGGTGTTGAGTCCCCTGGAGCTTGAGTTACAGGAAATTATGAGCTACCCAGTATAAGTTCTGGGGTTAAAGCCTGCGCCACCACACCTGGCCTTTTCGTTTTATTTAATTTATTTTGATACCTTACCAAGTCAGGTTAGTGCTGCCTACGTGTTCATGGATGTGGGTCATCCACTGGGCCAGCGGAAGCCTATCAGTGGCCACATCCTCCAACAAGAATGATTTTCCTTCTCCAGGAAACTATCAGTTGCCAGTAGCTCCTCATTAAGGGCGGAGCCTTAGAAAGGGTGGGGCCTCGGTAGGTAGTAGGGCTGGGAGATCACCCACCCAGTCAGTGCTTGGGAGTTTTCTGGCTTCATCTTGTATAGGTCTTGTGCTGGTAGCCATGGCTACTGTGAGTTCATGATTCTGATAGCCTGTCATGTCCAGAAGACAGGATTTCATGGCATTCTTTCCATCCTTTGGCTCTTACATTCTTTCTGCTTCCATCTCTGCGACGGGTTCTTGAGCCTTTGTAGGGGAGGGGTTTGATACAGATGTCCCATTTAGGGTTGCATATTCCATCTCTTACTCTCAATACCTTGACCAGTCTGCATTGATTGTTGCCCACTGCAAAGAAACCAAACCAAACCAAATCTTCTGTGACTAATATTAGAGCGGCTCAGATCTATGGGTATAAACATAAGTATTTAGAAGGCCATTTGACAATAGCAGGCCCCACCCTAGGGCCTATGACTTCCTCAGCCACGAGCTTTTGACCAGTATTGCACTGGGCATGAAATTCCCTCCTGTGAACAGGACTCAAATCTAATCAGAAACTGGCTAGTCACCCTATAACATCCATGCCCCTGTTGTATCCGTGGGCACGTGTTACTTGGCAAGTCTATATTGCAGCATTTTTAGGGTTGGATGCTGGATAAGAACATTGCTGTCTTTTTGTCCTCAGCAGCCTGCATAAAAAACCCTGGCTCTGTGGTGGTTTGAGTGAGAATGGCTCCACAAGCTCATACAAGTTTGAATACTTGGTCCTCAGTTGATGACACTCTTTGGGAAGGATTAGGAGGTGTGGCCTTGATGGAGGAGGTGTGTCATTCTGTTTGGACTTTTAGCTTTCAAAAGCCCATGCCATTCTCAATCACCTTTCTCTGTTTTGTGCTCATAGATGAGATATGAGCTCTCGGCTACTTCGCCAGCACTGTACCTGCCTGCCTGCTGCCATGCTCCTTGCTGTAATGATCATGGACTCTAACCCCCTGGAACTGTGAACCTCAATAATTGTCTCTTTTATAAGCTTTGGTCATGGTGATTTGTCATGGCAATAGAAAAGCGGCTCAGCCAGTGAAAGCTGTCTAGTGGGGAAATGTTTTCCAGTCGGTTTGAGATTTGAGATTCCTCCCTATGAGGTGTTGGTCAGGGAGGCCACAGAGGACCCAGAACAGCAGATGCTGTTGTTGCCACTCCTGGATGCCCACCATATCTACAGGGTCAGTTCCCATTGTGAAGACACTATGCACTTTGGATGCAGGAGGAGGATTCAATCTTTACAACTTCCTAATTTTTTCTACACATATCAGACAAGATCATCATCAAGACTCAAATGCATCTGCAGGATTATCAGTTCTCAAAGATGCCATTTCCTTGAATGATCAGCTTTTTAAAAAATCTGTTTATACAGAGTTTTTCAACGGTGATTATTACTTTTTAAAAATACTGCGGCCAGTAAAACCCGTTGGTGCTAAGGATATTCGACTCTCGAGTTACTTGAGAACTGGCAAACATTCTGCTTCTATATCCATGGGAGTTTTCTAATAATTAGAAAATTATTATTATTATTGTCATAAGATGATCCACGTGCTGCACACACATACAACCCTCCATACATGTATATACACACACACACATATACAGATACTTAAGAGTATGCGTGTGCACACAGACTCAAACACATTATCACACACATACGCACATAATTTTCACACACACATACACACAACCTTCAAAGCTGTGCCTTGTCACCCACATTGTTTTCATTTACTTTCTGCTTTCCTGGCACCAGTTGAATGCACCCTGACAACACACCTTCCAATATAAACACTTTGCAGTCTAGGCAGAAGAGAGTCACCCCCAGCCACGGTCATGCGGTGTAATGGTGGATATACACAGCTGTGGCAACACACTGTATAATTACTTAATTTGTTTTTGACAGCTCCCATTTGTAGAGGAAAGGAAAATATGAACCTCACATGGCAAGGACTCATGCATGCGTAGATTTGCTTGCTTGCTGTGAATATTCTCACATTTTCTTGGGAAAGGGTACAAAGTCTGGCAGGGAGCTGAAGTCAGCAGTGCCCTTTCTGAATCGCGCCAAGGCTCAAGGTTTCTGCTGCCTGTGGAAAGATGAAGCAAGCAGCACGTCAGCGTCTCTAGAGCAGGAGGAGGTTAGATTAACGAGAGCTTTCCAGCCTGTGACGGCAGAGCTTGGGACAAAGCCTCGCTCATGGAAGAGCTCAGAAATGGGTACAGGACAGCCATGAATTTCCAGAGCTTCAGCCTCCGAGGGGGCGGAAGAGGGCATCGGATCCCCTGAAGCAGGAGTTGAGGGGTTGTGAGCTACCCAGTGTGGATGCTGGGAACTGAACTTGGGTCTTCTAGATTCTAGAAGTGAATGTTCCGAACCTCTGAGACGTCTCTCTAAGCCCCAAATCTTTTCTCCTTTTGTGTTGTTTTTGAGACAAGGTCTCACTATGTATACCTGGGTGGCCTGGAGCTTACTAAGGATGCTTATAGACACAAAATAATAATAATTTTAAAAACTTAAGAAAATGAAAACTTCCCAGCAACTCAGAAGGCAGAGGCAGGTGGATCTCTGTGAGTTCCAGGCCAGCCAGGGCTACATGGTGAGACCCTGTTTCAAACAAACAAACAAAAAACCCAAAATTTGCTAACTGCTATTTAAATTGGATAAATCTAATTAGGTAACTGTAATCTATTTAGGACCATGTCTAAATATCCTTGCAGACGAATTCAAGAGGGCAAGAATTAACCAAATACACAAAAGGAAAAAAATTCCAAACAAACAATTTAGATTACCAGCATCAAATAATGCCAAAACTTTGGAAGAATGTCTAAGCACCATGTTGTCCTTCTGAATCTCTGCTGTGGTTTGTATCTGAGTCTGTCCCCCAAGGTAGGCATCATGGGAGAGCCTACGTTAATTGGGAGTTTGCCCCCCAGAAGGCCTGGCAGGACTCCAGTGTCTCTGCTGTCCCACTTTTAGGTGAGATACGTTCCTTTTCATCCTCTGGGGCCTTCACTAGAGCCAGTGCTGGTCTGTGGCCCTCAGGTTCCTAGGGGTGTGAGCTAAGAAGCTGTCTGTTCTTTATAATGTTAGTATGCTTTGGTTATTTCATCATAGTATCGAAACTGTATTACAATGGCTTCTATTACTCTTTTATTTATTTTTACCAGGGTAATAACTGGTTATTATAATAATGAGACGATAGAAAAGTGATGCCCCTAACTCCATCCGCAGTAATCAAAGGCTAGTGTCCTAGAACAAACGCCTTCACTTACTACTCTCTGTGCTCACACCTGCTCACACGCACAGAGATACGAACACACAGGGCACACAAACGCACAGACACACCACACAAACCCATGCACCAACACCGACATGAGGCTTTTGTGTGTTTATGTAAAACTAGAATTATCATATACAAATGCATCACATATGTATATACGAACATGCAGATACACTATACAGATCCAACTGTGAATTCCTTTTTCTACTTCATCCAGTGATATGATTATAGATTTGAACTTATTTCACAAATTAAAGGTATGGATCACCAATATGGCAGATTGTGGCTGCTGACTCCAGTTTAAAGACTTCCTTCCACACACTGTACTATGATGTAAATGGTCCAACAGAAGCAGGCTGTGCATCACCCTCCTGTAAGCAGAGCACCTTAAAAGGTTGCTAGATAGGGATGTGAAAACATGAACAGAAAAGCCAGTGACAAAATGGTGTATAGTCTCACTCAGAGCCACGTAGTTTAACGGCTATGTGAACATAAATTGCCAAGAAGACGTGCTGGGTGTAGTGGCGCAGGCCTATAATCACAGCTGCTGGAGGCTGAGGCAGGAGGATTGCAAGTTGAAGGCCTGTGTGAGGACAGAATGAGTTTGCTGCAGTGTGTTTATGTCTTTCATATTTTTGAGACTGGCTCTCATGTAGGCTAGGGGGTGCTGCACACACGGGAAATTTAATTAGACCTGCCTCAAAAAGCCTTTTTTTTTAAGTAAAAAAAAGAGGGTGGAGGGTGGAGGGTGGGGATGGAACATAACGGTGGGGCATTTGTCCCGCTGGTGAGAGAGCTTCTTGGTTTGATCCCAGCACTGCAGAAGAGAGCAAATGAGAGACAAAGACAAAGCAGCTTAAAACAATTAAAACAAAAGTGGCTAACGGTCATAAAAGATGCACAATATGTAATTAGAAAGCCAGTCTGGATGGCATACACCTGTGATCTAACCTTAGGACGAAGGATTACAAGCTTGAAGCTGGGTTAGGCTGCACAGACTTAAACACCACACACACACATACACACACATACACACACACAGACACACACACACAGACAGACATATACACACAGACATATGCACACACACACACACAGACACACACACACAGACACACACACACACACACAGACATACGCACACACAGACATACATACACACAGAGACAGACAGACAGACAGACACACACACACAGACATACACACACAGACATACGCACACACAGACACACAGACACACACACACAGATATACACACATAGACATACACACACACAGAGACAGACAGACACACAGACATACACACACAGACATACACACACAGACATACGCACACACAGACACACACACACACACACACACACACACACACACATACACACACAGACACACACACACAGACAGACATACACGCACAGACACACAGACACACACACACACAGACACACACACACAGACATACACACACAGACACACACACACACACACAGACATACACACACAGACACACACACACAGACATACACACACAGACACACACACACACACACAGACATACACACACAGACACACACACACACACACAGACACACACACACAGACATACACACACACACAGACACACACACACACACACACACACACACACACACACACAGACATACGCACACAGACATACACACACACAGACACACAGACACACACACACACACACACAGAGCAAAGCAAAACAAAACCCAAGCTAGGCATAGTGACAAACACTTATAACCAAAGTAGCGCCTCAGACCTGGAGGCTGGGGAATCAGGACTTCACCCTTAGCCAAATCATCTGAGGCTAACCTGGGCTTCATGAGACCCTGTCTCAAAAAAAATAAAAGAAAACAAACCCAACCAAACCCAAACAACAACAAACCCCAATGCAAATTAAGGGAGGAGTGGGGATATAGGAGAAGTATATTTATGCAAGTTCAACTCAGGTCTAAGCTAGCCTGCCATCAGTATACGATGCTATGTAAACCTTGTGGTAACCACAGAACTAAAACCCTTAGTTAGACACACAAAAGCGAAAAGGAAAGAGTTCAAAGCATGCCACTTGTGGTGGCTCGTCTTCATTTGAACTTGACCTGCTTCAGAGTTCCCACGGAAAGGACTGTCAGGGCACGTTTGTGAGGGTGTTTCCAGAGAAGGCTACTGCAGCCAGAAGACAGACATATCCTGATGTCAGCTGTATAGCACCTCAAGGGCTGGGTGCTGGACAGAATAGAAAGAAGGCAGTGCACAGAGAGCCAGTGTGCACCTCTCTGTTTCCTGAGGACATGCTTCAAACAGCTCCCCGGCTCTCCTGCAGCTGCATCTAGAGGCACTTTCCTGCTGCACTCATTCGCCAAGTAAACAGTTCTTTCAGTAGGTTGCTTCTTGATAAATATTTTGTCATACGAACTGATATACAACTATAGTGAATATTTATGGACTAGGTGGCTGAACCCATGGGTTTTTCTCATCGACAAGGATGAGCAACATCTGTCTGTAGTGTTGATAAACGTGCAATTGTGCAATGCTCCGTTCATAGAGGAGTATTTGTGCACAAGAAGCACACACATCCTCGGCACTGTTGGTTGGAATGGAGTGAACATCTCCTCATGGCGTAGTGAACACACAGACTCACCAGGTTCCAGCATGCTGTCTAAGGTGAACTGTGTTTTAATTAGGTATACGGATTCCTCGGGGACTTGAGATGGCACTGTGAGTGTGTTTGCCTCCGTTTAGACACGCCTGGATAAAA